>CM075976.1:1547073-2064573 GCA_038048745.1 Coluber constrictor foxii
CCAGAAAACTGATGCTTGAACTTATTAATGCAATGATTCTTCAGCTGGCGTATTATAACAGCACAATTAAATCATCACAAATAATGTTCACATATTAATGAAATGGAAGAACTTAAAATGTTCCCATTTATAGGGCGATAGCTATTTAGCAACGCTCCCCAGGGACTAACAGACAAACCAGGAAGCAAAAATTCTACTAGTTAACATTTCATTCTAATCTATTTCCAGCCCCTCCTGACAGTAACTACCGTATTTCCCGGTGTATAAGACGACTGGGCGTATAAGACGACCCTCCTCAGAGCCATTTAAGGCTTGTTAGAGCCTTATGGGCTGGTCTGCCTGGTACAGGAGAATGAGACCCGGCGTATAAGACGACCCCCGACTTTTGAGAAGATTTTTGTGTGTTAGAAAGTAGTCTTATACGCAGGAAAAATACAGTAATTACTCTGACAGTAAAGTAAAGTAAATAAAAATTATTCTTGGATCTGGGGCAGAAAACAGACTGGGTTGTCCTCAGTCCTACAGTATTTTTTTTATGAACCTTGACATTTTCCCCTAAATGCTTAGCATTTTGAACATTCAGCTGTTATTTTATAGCAGTTTATAATTTCTCACTTGTAAGGAGCGATGGCCTCCCACGTTTGACAACCCTGAAAAATATCTTTTGTCGTTACCTCTGGCCTTCTTCTACAAAATATAAAGACGTTATGCCGCTGTCTTTCCCGGGACCTTCTGTGAAGTACGTAGCCATAGAGATTTGCAAATGTAGCACGTTCTTCTTTGCTTAATTTCTACAGATTCAACAAAAAAAAAAACCCACCAAAAACAACCCAGAAAGATGCTTAGAGTCTTAAAACAGCAAAGCAGGCTTCAAAGAAAATTAAGAAAAATGAAGAGAACATCTGAAGCAGAGCTGACATTTTTAGATTAGATTAGAATAGAATAGAATTCTTTATTGTGCCAAGTGTGGTTGGACACACAAGGAATTTAGTCTTTGGTGCATATGCTCTCAGTGTACATAAAAAAAAGATACATTCGTTAAGAATCAGAATAGAATAGAATAGAATAGAATAGAATAGAATAGAATAGAATAGAATAGAATAGAATAGAATAGAATAGAATAGAATAGAATAGAATAGAATAGAATAGAATAGAATAGAATAGAATAGAATAGAAATTTTATTGGCCAAGTGTGGTTGGACACACAAGGAATTTGTTTTTGGTGCATAGGCTCTCAATGTACATAAAAAGAAAAGATACATTTGTTAAGAATCAGAATAGAATTAGAATTAGAATTAGAATTAGAATTAGAATTAGAATTAGAATTAGAATTAGAATTAGAATTAGAATTAGAAATAGAAATAGAAATAGAAATAGAAATAGAAATAGAAATAGAATTAGAATAGAATAGAATAGAATAGAATAGAATAGAATAGAATAGAATAGAATAGAATAGAATAGAATAGAATAGAATAGAATAGAATAGAATAGAATAGAATAGAATAGAATAGAATAGAATAGAATAGAATAAAAATTTTATTGGCCAAGGTGTGGTTGGACATACAAGGAATTTGTTTTTGGTGCATAGGTTCTCAGTGTACATAAAAAGAAAAGATACATTTGTTAAGAATCAGAATCAGAATCAGAATCAGAATCAGAATCAGAATCAGAATCAGAATCAGAATCAGAATCAGAATCAGAATAGAATAGAATAGAATAGAATAGAATAGAATAGAATAGAATAGAATAGATAGAATAGAATAGAATAGAACAGAACAGAACAGAACAGAACAGAACAGAACAGAACAGAACAGAACAGAACAGAATTTTTTATTGGCCAAGTATGATTGGACACACAAGGAATTTGTCTTTGGTGCATAGGCTCTCAGTGTACATAAAAAGATACATTCATTAAGAATCATAAGGTACAACACTTAATGATAGTCATAGGCTACAAATAAGCAATCAAATCATCCTAGGTAAAAATTTCTCTGAGGAAACCATGTGGTCAATCCGAGAACAATTAGCAGATTCCCGAGACCTCCAAAAAGCTGCCAAAAAGACTGTTTTATGATCGAAAACAAATTTTTATCATACCTGTGGATTAAATAGGCAATTGCCATGACGTGGCCATTCGAGCTAGTACGAACTGTTAGCTGTTTCCAGTGTCCTTCGTAGGTTTCCGGGCTATAAACGCCGTAAGAGGTTGACCTGTAATTTACAAATCCTTAATTACTAAATCAGGACATTGTAAGTGCAACTGTTGATAGGGAGCTGCCCAGCGTCCCGTGTAAGATGAGGAGCTGGCTGTACAAATACCGATAGAAGAGATTTTTTTGTCGTTCAGAGTTGAACTGTGGGGTCCTCTTTGAGCTTGGTTGTTTTCCTGAGACGTTTCATAACCCTATTCGGTAACATCTTCAGTGCTGTGCAGGGCAAGCCACTGTATATAAACTGAGAGCAAGTCACTATCAAAAAAGAGAGCAAACTCCACACTCTTTTAGCACTGATGTTATCTAGTTGGGCAATGAAATTTGTCTGCAAACAAATGACAAGCTCAGAGCACCAAAGACTCCATGGCTGTATAAACGTTTTTTTTAAAAAAAAATCTGGAAAGAGGAGAAATGAGACATTGATTGGTTGAAGACCTTAATGAAAAAAATAATTGATCTGAGACATGAAGATCATTTAGGGACATGATCCCATGGCACACAAATATTCTAAAGTGGAGTCCAATCCCTCTTCGATCTCTTTGTCCAGAACGAACACCTTAGAATAGTGATTCTCCACCTCTGCTTTACCACAGACCCTCTTAAATCTCTTTATGGCCACAGACTCCCAAGACTCAACTCAAGATTTAAATCATAACATTTTTTTTTTTAACACGCCTTCACGGACCTCAGTGACACTGTGACCTTTCAATGCTCTGCGGGCCACAGGTTCTCTGCCGTACAAAGCTCTGTTCTTTCAGCCTAAGCGAAGACTTAAGCATATCAAATTTGTAGACACATGGGGGGAAAAAAATCTCCCGCACAATTCAAGTCCTGGCTAGTTCCACACAAGTGGTTTTGGGGCAAAACATGGCCCTGTAACTTTTGACGGATTAACAGAAGGGACCTGGTAGGTCATCTAATCCAAGTAGCCCACCGCCCAAGCAGGAGACCCTACACCCATTTCTGACAAATGGCAGTCCAATCTCTTCTTGAAAGCCTCCAGTGATGAAGCTCCCACAGCTTCCGAAGGCCACTTCTGTTCCATCGGTTGATTGTTCTCACTGTCAGAAAATTCCTCCTTATTTCTAGGTTGAATCTCTCCTTGTTTCCATCCATTCTTCCTTGTCTGGCCTTCAGGTGCTTTGGAAAATAGCCTGACCCCCCTCCTCCTCTCTGTGGCAGCCCTTCAAATATTGGAAGATGCTATCATGTCTCCCCTGGTCCTTCTCTTCACTAGACTAGCCATGCCCAGTTCCTGCAACCGTTCATCGTATGTTTTAGTCTCCAGTCCCCTAATCATCCTGGTTGCTCTTCTCTGAGCTCTTTCTAGAGTCTCAACATCTTTTTTATAGTGTGGTGACCAAAACTGGGTGCAGTACTCTAGGTGTGCTCTTACTAAGGCTTTATAGTGGTATTAATACCTTATATGATATTGATTGAATCCCTCTGTTAACACAATTTAGGATTGCATTGGCTTTCTTGACTGCCACTGCACACTGCTAACTCATATTTATCTGGTTGTCCACTAAGTTCAAGGTTGACTCAGCCTTCCATCATTCCGAGGTAGGTAAAATGAGGACACGGATTGTGGGGGCAATAAACTGATTTTGTATAAAAAAGAACACCACTTGGGAGGGGGGGCCCAAAAGCCCTACTAAGCAGGTATATACAAAAGTATGAAGGCTATTGCTTAACGCATTGTAAGCCGCCCTGAGTCTCCGGAGAAGGACGGCATATAAATCGAACCAATAAATAAATGAATGAACGAATGAATGAATAAATATATATATGTATGTATGTATGTGCACTTTTGGTTTTCCTTATCTGAAGTGTAAGACTTTACTTTTCTCTACACTGAATTTCATTTTTAGACAATGTGTACAAACTACCTTTGTCTATCGTGCAAGTTGGAGAAACAGAAAGCAGAAACATTCTGAAAACTCATTAACAGCAGACGGCTCACCGTATGTAGTCCTGGAAAGCCCTGGCCACCTTTTTTGCCTCCGTGGGAACGTGGATGGTCTCAAAGGGTTCCACGACAGCGCAAGAACCCCCCTTATATTTGCCCAGCCGGAAGCCGACCGTTTTATCGTCTTGATTTGGGCCTAAGCCAATCAAAAATTCACATTTGTTGCGGTACTCGGTCTAAATGCAAAGCAAGGCAATATTCAGAAGAGAGCCATCAGGGACGACACAGGTTGCCTGGGGTGGTACAAAACGAACACGAGGAGCGACAATCACAACCATCATGAGAATACACGCAGTCCTTGGACTTAAGGTAAGGTAAAGGTAAAGGTTCCCCTCGCACATACGTGCTAAGTCGTTCCCGACTCTAGGGGACGGTGCTCATCTCCATTTCAAAGCCGAAGAGCCAGCACTGTCTGAAGACGTCTCCGTGGTCATGTGGCTGGCATGACTCAACGCCAAAGGCGCATGGAACGCTGTTCCCTTCCCACCAAAGGGGGTCGCTATTTTTTCTACTCCCATTTTTTACCTGCTTTCGAACTGCTAGGTTGGCAGAAGCTGGGACAAGTCACGGGAGCTCATCCCGTTAAGCGGCGCTAGGGATTCGAACCGCTGAACTGCCGACCTTTCGATCGACAAGCTCAGCATCTCAGCCACTGAGCCACCGTGTCCCCTTCCTTGAACTTATAACTGTCCATGAGCGTGGAATTACAGTCGTTAAAGTCATGCCGGTTTGTTATTTTACGACCGACCCAAGACTACCATCTTTTATATGGCAGTCATTAAGGGAACCACCCTGGCTGCGAGGGGAATTACAGAGAAGCTGTGAGAGATTAGATTGAAACAAGCTTGGAGAGCAAACCAGTGCTAAAATCTACAACCTGAGCTACAAGTACGTACCGTATTTTTCGGACAATACGACGCACTTTTTGTCCCTCAAAAGGGGGTGAAAATGTCTGTGCGTCTTATAGACCAAATATTGCGGAAGCGCCGCCCAGCCATTTTTTGGCCTCCGCACGCCCCATTTTTGGGCCTTTTTGGTCCATTTTTTATGCTTTTTCGGCCTGTTTTTGAGGCTCTTTTTGGCCCATTTTGGGGTCTTTTTCAGCCTGCTTCCAGGGCTTTTTTCGGCCCGTTTGCGGAAAAAATCTCAAAAACAGGCTGAAAAAAGCCTAAAAAATGGGCCAACCTCCCCCAAATGAGCTGAAAAAGCCCCCAAAACAGGCCAAAAAAGCCTCAAAAACAGGCCGAAAAAAGCCTTGAAAAACATAGCCTGGAAAAAGTCTTGAAAACGGGCTGAAAAAAGCCTGGAAAACGGGTGGAGGAAAGGCTAAATAGGCTAAAAAAAGACTGTAAAAGGCCCCAAAAATGGCCCCAAAAAAGGTAGGCTAAAAACATTTTTTTGTTGTTTTCCTCTTCTAAATTTAGATGCATCTTATAGTCCGAAAAATACAGTATTTTCTATTATTTCAGGATAATATGGTATATATGATGCACATTATTCATGCAAAAACCACACACACACACACACACACACATACATACACACACACACACACACACACTGCATTTGTCATGTGTTCCTATGTACAGGTAGTCCTCGACTTACAACCACAATGGAGCCCAAGATTTCTGTCACCAACCGAGACATTTGTGAAGCGAGCTTTGCCCCATTTTACAACCTTCCTCGTCGCAGTCGTTAAGTGAATCACTTAAGTAGTGGTTAAGTTAGTCACACGGTTATTAAGAGTCATTTCTGGCTTCCCCCATGTTCTTTGCTTGTCAGAAGGTCGCAAAAAGGGGATCCCAGGACCCCTGAGACTCTGCAATGGACATAAATATGTGAAAAATGGTCAGAAGTCTCTTTTTTCAGTGCCAACTTCGAGCGGTCACTAAATGAACAGTTGTAACTTGAGGACTACCTATACTAAGGTCACTATGTGACCGGCCCTAAGTTAAGGACTACCTGTATCCATTCAACCCTTTACGGATCTTAGCAACTACTCAGTGCGAAGACCAAGGCTGAGTCTTTGCTTCCTCTGACTTTGATGAAACAGTTATCGCGCGAAACTCCCGGTATGCATAACCTGTAATGGGGATGGCTTCACTCCCTCCAAGGGGCAACAAAGCCCATCATGCTTCTCCTTTTGCAGGAACAACCATGGGAGCAGCGCTCGGTTGTTGTTTCCCATGTCCCTGAAATCAAAAGTTAAAAAAAAAAAAGTTTATGACTAAATGACTAAACCAAAATCAGGGTCCTGTATTCTGCCCCAGCTACGGACCCCAAAGAACGCAGCACACTCAAAGTCTGTACAAAACTTAACTTACTAAAATAACTCAGACTTTTTCCAACAAAGGCTGTTAATAAACTTTCTTAACAGCCTACAAGAAATCCAAAGATAAACTTACAAATCATAATCTTACTATGGTTGGCAGAAAGCCCAGAAGCAATTTGCCGAGAATCCAGACACGAAGGAGAGTGAACTAAAGTTGTTCCCTACAAATTGCTTCAGTTGGTGTTCTTCCTTAAATAGGCTGAGGGAGTGGCCAATTAGCCCCAAGCCTTACTCTCGAGGAGATCTCCTCCTGAGGAGCCACTCCTGCCTTTTGGCAGCTCATTGAGAAGAGGCTCGTCCTCTTCACTTAAAGGAGCTTCTGGAGGTTCTGAAGGCCCTGGCTGAATCCCCACCTCTGGCACCACATCTTCTCCAGCCTCCTCATTGTCTGACTCACTGCTGGGGCTCCTAATAAAGGCATCTTTTGGGTTCGCTTCAGAAGGTTTGTCATTTTTAGGGAGCTGGGTTAGAACATGGAGAAGTTCTACCAGGGGAATGAAGCTTCCAGAAAAGCAAATTACCTGGTCAATTTCGCCAACATTTCTTCACACTGCTTCCTCTTCTTCACCAGCTGGTCTTCGTAGGGCATGGCCCACAAAGGAGTCACCACATCCGCTATCTGCTTGCTCAGAGGCTCCTCCTCGCCGTCTTTGGACAAAGTCGGACGCTTGGCCGACAACTCTTCGGCGCCTTCCTCTCTCTTCCTCTTCTTCAAAATGGGATCCGCCTTTGGTTTGGCCAAGCGGACATTCAGGTTTCGGTTCTTCCACCGGGCCCCGTGGAGAACTTTCATCGCTTTGTCCCTTTCTTCCTCGCTCTTGAAGGTGACGAAAGCGAAGGTCTGTTTCCCCATCAGTTTTATCTTATGCGGGTTAAGTCCGTACTTGGCAAGGAATTTCTTGACTTCGTTAAAGCCGATGTATCTGGGGAGATTCTGAAGTTCTACCTTGTAGATTTCCGAAGTGAACAAGTCCTCTTTGATGTACCTGTACATGTTGGAAGTATCTGAAGGGTTCTCCGTATTTGTTTCTTCGGTTTGGATCGTCGATTCCGGAGTGGTACATTTTGGATCCACCGAGCACACGCGATCCTCATTTTTTTCCATTATTTCAGCTGCTCTGTAAAGAAAAATTAACAAATTTGACTCTCTCACGGCACTAAACCCTGAACCAAATCACAGGGAGATCATGTGAGGCTGGGGTGAACCTGGCAGGTTCTAACAGGTTCTGGAGAACCGGTAGTGGAAATTTTGAGCAGTTTGGAGAACCAGCAAATACTACCTCTGGCTGGCCCCAGGAGTGGGGAAGGAATGGAGATTTTGCAGAGATGTTCCCCTGCCATGCCACGCCCACAGAAACGGTAGGGAAAAATTTTGAATTTCACCCCTGATTTGAGGGTAAAACTAACCGAATGAATTGTCTTCGGAAAACATAATAAACCACAATTAAACTGGCAAGGATTAACAGAGAATCTTTGTTGACTCTTAGAGTTATGTAATAAAAATCAGCTTTAAATAACTGCAAGACATGGAGTGGCTCAGCAGCTGTACTTTATCATCATCATCATCATTTAACAACCCCATAATCCCTTGCGGCGGTAGAGTCTGAGTAACTGAATGGAGCTGAGAGTTTACTGGCCGGATGACTTTCCTGTTGCCAGTGAGGAGTTTTGTTCAGGAGATATATTCTCATGGTGCCCAGAGAGAGAAATATCTGCCTCTACCTAGGACAGTGATGGTTAACCTTTTCGGCACCGTGCCAAAACTGAAGTGTGCACACACACACACACACACACATGCCGGAGCACTGAAACCCGGAAGAAAGCAACTCTCCTGCGCGCATGCATGTGACGGAACCCGGAAGAGCAGCTGGCGACAGCACGCGTGCCCAGAGAGGGCTCTGCGTGCCACCTCTGACACATGTGCTACAGGTTCGCCATCACGGGCCTAGGATCAAACTCACAGGCTCATGATTGTGAGGCAAGAGTTCCACCTTTAGCCACTCTTAGCACCTGCACTCTATGCGAAGTATTAAAGAAACAGGAGACAACTTTTAACAAACCCATTCTAGCATAACATTAACCAGATGACCGGCAAAGACACAAGAAAGCTGAAGCCGTGGGTTGATCCAGGAAGATCTAAGACCTAGAATCATAGGGTTGGAAGGGACCTCGGAGGTCTTCTAGTCCAACCCCTCGTACCATCCCAGTTCCATGATTAACCAGTCTATTTTTGAAAAGCTGGAAAAGTGAGTGGTTGTTAATGCCTAGTTTCAGCTAAAATTGGCCATGATTGTCCTGAGTTGAGTTGAGTTGAGTTGAGTTGAGTTGAGTTGAGTTGAGTTGAGTTGAGTTGTAGAGTAGAGTAGAGTAGAGTAGAGTAGAGTAGAGTAGAGTAGAGTAGAGTAGAGTAGAGTAGAGTAGAGTAGAATAGAATAGAATAGAATAGAATAGAATAGAATAGAATAGAATAGAATAGAATAGAATAGAATAGAATAGAATATTCTGGGCCAAATTTATTTAATTTGATTTTATTTGGGTTTTTCAATTTTGTATATATGTATTTTTATTGTTGGCTGTTCACCGCCCTGAGTCCTTCGGGAGTAGGGCGGTATATAAATCTAATAAATCCTAAATCCTAATCTAATAGAATTTTTATTGGCCAAGTGTGATTGGACACACAAGGAATTTGTCTTTGGTGCATATGCTCTCAGTATACATAAAAGATACATTCATCAAGAATCATAAGGTACAACACTTAATGATAGTCATAGGGTACAAATAAGCAATCAGGAAACAATATCAATATAAATCGTAAAGATACAAGGAACAAAGTTATTAGTTTTGTGCTATTTCTGGGTGTCATTTTGAAAAAAGTTTTTGATTCCTATTGAAATGCTGGCTGGGGAATTCTGGGAATTGAAGTCCATCTTAAAAGTTCCCAAGGTTGAGAAACCAGGAAAGGCCAGGGGGAAGGCATCCAATTGACCAAGGTGTTTTTCCATGGGAGGGGCGGGGGTTAAAACTACATCTCCCAGAACCCCCTGCGCAGGAGTCCTCCAATTTAGCGCCCTCTAACCGAGACTCCTACAAGCGAGGGCATTCCTGCATTTGCAATCCATCGGCATCCGGAGGGCGACAGGCTGGGGAAGGCTGCAGGGGCGGCCCTATGCTCGGCCAGAAGGCCGAGGAGCTCCCCCCCCGCTCCCCACGTGGAACTTTCCACTCACCTCACCCGCCGCCGGGCCCACTAGACGAGCGGCCCTCAAAGACCCAACTCGAATAGCGCAGGCGCAGAAAGAAGGGCGGAGCTTCTAAAGAGGACTGGGCCGGCATGACGCCGCGTGCGCAACATCGCTCTGCCTAGCTTTTTGGGTTGGGTTTTTTTTTTTTTCAGGGCTGGAGGGGGGGCGGTGGGAAGAAAAAAAAAAAGAAACAAATCCCCGTATGTGCATTCGTGCGCACGCGCGTGCGTCAGGGTGAACGTGCCCCTCCTCCACGCAGCGTCGAGTTGAGAGGGAGGGGGCTTCGCGCGGGGGCCGACGGGAAGGAGGGCGGAAAGCGCGCGCGGCACCAGGCCTCCCCACACGCTGGCTCTAAATTAAACCCCGCCATTCCTCTCCTTTCCCTCACCCCCCCCCCGCGAGAAAGTTCGTTCCTCACCCGCGGGAGAACGGCGATAAAGAAACCGCTTGGCTTCTATAGAACAAAGCCATCGAGTTTAGGTAGGCCCAGGCCTTTTTTTTTTTTTGTAAAAAAAAAAAGTTCCCGTCAGCCCTTGCGGTGGCTGCCGCGCGGTGGGCGTGCCCGCAGCGTCGTGTGGGCGGAGCCAAAGGCGGCGCAGCGACGGAGCTCGCGGCGGGAGAGGGCAGCGGAGGCGGGAAGCCGCGCGGCGACGGGGAGCGAGCCCAACGGGGGAGCGGCAGCCCCACCATGGCCGAGACGAAGGTGAGGGAAAGCCGAAAGAAGCGGAAGGCGGAGCCGCTGAGGAGAACGGGGGGGGGGCGGAGGAATCCACGCCGCCACCGCTGCTAGGCCTCTCAGGCGCGGGGGGGCCTCCCCTCACCGACCTCAAATGGGGGAGGCTCGGTTTCTCCCCCCCCAACCGAATTTTCTCCCCCTCCCCCATCGAATCCTATTCTTCCCCCCCCTCCCGGGAGGCTTCCTAGCGCGAGCACCGCCTGGGACTTCATTTCCCAGCATGCCTTGCCTTTGCCGGCTACGGCGGGGCCTTCGGGGAGTTGTAGTTTCCCGGCGGGTCCTGCGGCCTCGTGCTTTGCTCCTCCCTCCCTCCCTCCCTTCTGGATCGGCCCACTGGCCCCGCGGGGAAGGGGGGGGAATGGGGGAAACGGCGGGAAGGGTCCGGATCGCGCCCCTCCACCCCCCCCCCCAAAAATCCTGGGTGGTATTTTAGTTCCCCCCCCCCCCGTGGCTGGTGGGCGGGGTGTGTGTGTGTTAATTTTTGGCATTCCGAAGCCTGCCCCTCCCCCACAAAATCCGCCCCCCCCCCCGAGAAGAATGGCCTCTTCCCCACGAGGGTCTGTCTTCCCCTGGCTGGATATCAAGGCAAACCATCCCTGACCCCCCCCTCTTCCCCCCCCCCCCAAAAGCGATTCCCGCCTATTGTTTTCGGCCAGGAAACCCCTTCCATGCATGACCCCCAATAATGATTGTTATCTATTAAAAATTTTCTTTTTTTAAAAAAAATATTTTTTTTAAACAAACAGTAGTACATCCTTAATCATTCAGGGTTTGAACATCTGAGAACATATTTTTGTGTCTTCTACTCCATCCTCCCATCATTTACTAAATTTTCATGGCCGCGCATCTCCCCCAAGAGGTGATCCTGGGTCGGCCCCCCCCCCCTCCCCACATACACACACATAACAAGGATTCCAAATTTCGTACAACTACTCCTCTCCTGGTGCATTTTTTTAAAAAAAAGAATATTAAATTTCTACCCTTGTCTTAAACTTTGGCAGACATTCTTGTGGTTTCGCCAGTCTTTTGGACTCAAGATCCCTTTTGCCTTAAAAAAATGATGGGGGAAAGCTTCGGTTGATCTGGGTTCTCACATCTATGGAGGTGTTGTGTGTTGGAAATTTAAACTGAGAAAGCGTTAAAAGTGTTTATTTGGCTTCATGAATACCAGCAAAAGGGTCTGGGGGGGGGGACGACCCCCAAGCCACCCATTGAGAATTGCTGGGCTGAACAAACAGCAGTGATTTCCTTAAATCAGGGATTTTCAGGTTTCCAGGATTGAAAATTTTTAAGAAAGCAGCAGGTGTCTTTGGACCTTCAGGCTTTGATAAAACCAGATTGCTGTTAAAAAAATTGCAATGTGTGAAAGTCACTGGGCATCATTATTTGTTTCACGGTTGTATTTTTCCTTGACTACAAAATAAGGTGCAGAGAAGGTTCAATTTTGGAGAAGGAAAACCTTCAGGTTTTAAAGTCTTCATTTATATAGTAGCCATCAAATTCCAATTAATCTATTCTCATTCTTGGTTTTACAAACCAAGTACAAGGGAATGCAAAATCTGTTTATACTTTATTTCTCTGCTGACCCCTGCCAAAGACTCCTGTATAGAGCCTCAGTTTTTTGTGACAGTCAGCATCCTTTTATTGATGTTTTTATATACTCTTTTTACAAATCTATGGGGTGGTTATTCCTTGGAGGAGGGAGAATGTTCAGCCAATTAGGGTATATTTTTAATATGGTTCAATGTCAATTGAGCACCATGTATACTTATATTTATACCGTATACTTATATTTTTGCAAGCTGGCACTGGTTTGTTTTTTGTTTTTTTTTAAATTTAGAAAGTGATAAGGTAGCTAAAAACATTCTAAAGTTTAGAAAGTGGTAATAATATAACTAAAAACGTAATTTGGAGATTTCTGCTTGTGAGATTTTTGAACTCTGTTCTTTTGCAGTTTTGTTGACTCCCACAAAAACCTGCTGTTGCCGTTTTCAGAATGAAATAGGATTAAATTAGCTTTCTAATGAAAGGCAGACGTGTGTGCTTATAAGACTGTCTATCTTAATTCTCTGAAATGATCTTCTCTAATAAGCCTTTGATGCATTTCAAGCTTTTTTCCTCTAACTCTGCAGGATGCACATGAGGAGCATGACTCAGCAACTGACAATGCAGATGATTCTAACCACGACCCACAGTTTGAGCCCATCGTTTCTCTTCCTGAGCAAGAGATCAAAACTCTGGAGGAAGATGAGGAGGAGGTTTTCAAAATGTAAGCTCAAGCTTGAAGCTTTCTGCAATTAAATTAGCAGACTCACTGTCTTAACTTTCAGGAAATAAACTTTCCAGATGTGAAACTGAAGTCCCAATTTTTTAGGAAATGTGATGGCGTGACAGGCTTAACTTTTTAACAAAATGAGTTGTTCAGGTTCAGTGATGGAACTCTAGGACAGGGGTCCCCATTCTGTGGGCCATGGCCCTCTAGTGGTCTATGAGGGGTTTGCAAGCACACATGCATTCCACACATGCAAATGGAGCTACATGCTTCCTGGCTGCTCAGGCAGAACCTTTCCCCCCTGGCTGGAAACGTTGGGCTCTAGGACAGTAAAGTAGATAGTAGAGTTAGCAGACATGACAAAATTGATTCTCTAAATTAAAGAATTTACCTAGAAACCACTTCTGGACTTTCTGCTCGAAACTGGGATGAAAATGAAAAAAATGAATTTAGGTTTTGATGATTAAAACGATTTTGTAATTGATAGAAGTAACTCTTAAAGTTCTGAAATTTAAAAGGTCAGTGTATTATTTTTTTAATCTGCTGCACTGAAATCATTACTTTTTTGCATGTTTCTCTCTCATTCTTATTTTCCTAACTTTCGTTTCATCTATATTTTATCTCATCATGAAGCTTAATTTAAAAAGTGTTTGAACTCCATTGTACCTGACTGAAACTGACTTAGCCATCCCGAAAGTAAATTTTAAAGTCATTTTATTTCAAAGGTGTTTCTCTAGAGGCTTTTATCAAACTATCAGGTTTGTGTTGTCTGTTGAAGAAAATTAGTTATCTTAGTGATGCTAAAAGTTCCTAATTCAGTATAATCTCTGGTATATTCGTTGCCATTAATTTCTTTCTCTCTCTCTCTTTTTTTTTTGGTTTGCATTTTATTTTTTCATGAAGGCGAGCAAAACTTTTCCGATTTGCATCAGAAAACGACCTTCCAGAATGGAAAGAACGTGGCACTGGGGATGTAAAACTCCTGAAGCACAAAGATAAGGGGACCATCCGACTCTTAATGAGGAGAGATAAGACTCTTAAAATCTGTGCAAACCATTACAGTATGTAATTTAGTATTCTTCTAATTAAGTTTGCTGTATATGTTGGTATTGTAACAACAAACTCTTTCTGGAGTCAAATTGATAGCTTCATTCGGTTCAACGATTGTAGAAAACTATGCAGAGCCCAATTATTGTATTTGGAGTTATAAGTTGGACTGTTAGAAACTGAATAACAGCGATAACATTATGAAATATATTCAACAATATTTTAAATATGGATAATAGACAATTGGACAGTCGTTCTTTTCTAGACAGGCTTTTGATCTTCCTTGCTGGTTCTTCATAGCTTTATAATATTGCTTGATCGTTTGTATTATCTTGCTGTATTACCTATGCCTAACTCCTCCCCTCCCTCATTTTAGTCACACCTGTAATGGAGTTGAAGCCCAACGCGGGGAGTGACCGGGCCTGGGTGTGGAACACACATGCTGATTTTGCAGATGAGAGTCCTAAACCAGAGCTTCTGGCAATTCGGTTTTTAAATGCAGAAAGTAAGTTCCTTGTTTTGGAGAAATTGGACTTTTTAAAAAAAGTGGTCTTCCTCTCCTTGTGGTTTAAGGAATGATGTGAGGGAAAACCTCACACTTTTCCATGAGATCTGTTCAAGGTGCCAGGAGGAGACTCAAATTTTTAAACCAGAAGGGCAGTCCAATGTATTAGAGGGCTGTTCTGCACGAAGCCGAGTCCTTGTCCCAATAAACCCCTTTTGTTTAATTGACAATGAATTCCTCTCCAGCAAAGTCTTTCCTCTCCCACAGTCTTCCAAGATCGTTCACAATTATCGACCTTTAGCAGCCTTGGAGAGTGGCCAGGCTGATGTCTTTCAGACGCCACAATACTTGGCAAGAATGCAGGAATGATCTAATTGTCTCCTGCAAACTCCATTCCCCTTTTGCTCCTCTTTTATTCCCTCGGGGTGGGGGGGAGGCATTCATTGTCCACCTGTGGCCTTACTCCTGAGTTAACCCTTGTTCTTTAGCTGTTCCCTTTGTCTGGCAACTCTGCATGCGCACACTGGGAACAGGCTCCAGCTGATTGTCTGCCTTACTGATGTCTGACTCTGAAGGCAGCTGATAACTGGCATCCGGCCTTGGCCCTTCTCTGCCTCCAACGCAGAGCCCTCATCCGAGCCTTCCCCAGACTCCAGGACTGGCCCATGTTCCTCAACCTGCTCGCTGGCCGCTGGCAGGCCACAACAAAGATTATCGATGGTGTGGTGCATAGGTAGTCGTCGACTTACGACCACGATTGTGCCAAAAATTTCTGTTGCTTAAAAAAAGCCCAGTTGTTCAGTGTGCTTTGCCCCATTTTACAACCTTTCTTGCCACAGTTGTTAAGCGAATCACTGCAGTTAAGTTAGTAACACGATCCTTAAGTCAATCTGGCTTCCCCATTGACTTTGCTCGTCAGAAGGTGGCAAAAAGGATCACATGACTCCAGAAATGCAGACACAAGTTAACAGAGCTTGGAAGGGACCTGGTAGGTCATCTAGTCCAACCCCACTGACCAACCCCACCAGGAAGAGCCTGGTGGCGCAGCAGACTAATAGCCTGCTATTAACATTCAACTGCCTGCAATTACTGTAAGTTCGAATCTCACCAGGGTCAAGGTTGACTCAGCCTTCCATCCTTTCTAAGGTAGGTCAAATGAGGACCCAGATTGTGGGGTCAGTAAGCGGACTTTGTATAAAAAATATACAAAAGTATGAAGGCTATTGCTTAATGCATTGTAAGCCGCCCTGAGTCTCCGGAGGAGGGCGGCGTATAAATCAAATTAAACAAAACAGGAGACCGGGTACCATTTCTGACAGATGGCAGTCCAGTCTCTTCTTGAAAGCTTCCAATGATGAAGCTCCCACAACTTCTGAAGGCAAGCTGGAGAAAGCTGCAACCATCATAAATACATGCCCGTTGCCAAGCGTCCAAATTTGGATCCTGTGACCACGGGGACGGTGCAGTGGTCGTAAGTGTAAAAAAAATGGTCATAAGTCACTTTTTCCACTGCCGTTGTAATTTCGAATGGTCACCAAAAAACTGGTTGTATGTTGAGGATTACCTGAATCTCAGAAATTTGCAAAGGGATGAAGCAAATACGGATTCAGAGAGAGATTTCCTGGGCCCTCAGCCTGTGAAGTTACAAAGCTTTCTCCTGCTGAATGAATTACAGGGAGTCCTTGACTTACAGTACTTTATTTAATGGCCTTTGTTAAAGTTACAACATCACTGAAAAAGGAGACTTATGACCGCTGTTCACACTTAACAACCACAGCAGCATGTGATCAAAATTCGAATGTTTGGCAGCTGGTTCATATTTATGACGGTAGCAGTGCCCCAGTCAGTGGGGGAAAACCAAATTCACTTAACTGTGTTCCTAATTTATCAGCTGCAGTGGTTCCCTGAACTACTGGGGCAAGAAAAGTCGTACGATGGAGCAAAATTCACTTAACTGTCCCACTTAGCAGCATAAATGTTGGGCTCAATTGTGGTTGCAAGTCAAGGTTTCTGTGTAGTACTAGAGCACATTGACCTCAAGTGGCTACTCCTGTTATACCAATTTCACAATTTAGATTGTATAGACATTCACTCCGCCCATAATGACCTCACGGTAACTGAGAGGGATCTTGGAGTCTTAGTGGACAACCAGTTAAATATGAGCTAATGCCATCCTAAATTGCATTAACAGAGGGATACAATCAAGATCAAGGGAGGTACTAATGCCGCTCTATAAAGCCTTAGTGAGACCACACCTAGAATCTTGCATCCAGTTTTCGTCACCACACTATAAAAAAGATGTTGAAACTCTAGAAAGAGTGCAGAGAAGAGCAACCAGGATGATGAGGGAACCAGAGGCTAAAACATACGATGAACGGTTGCAGGAACTGGGCCTGGCTAGTCTAGTGAAGAGAAAGACCAGGGGAGACAGGAGAGCCGTCTTCCAATATTTGAGGGGTTGCCACAGAGAGGAGGGGGTCAAACTATTTTCCAAAAGGCAGACAAGGAATAATGGATGGAAACTGAACAAGGAGAGATTCAACTTGGAAATGAGACATTTTCTGACAGAACAATCAACTGACGGAACAGAATTTGCCTTCGGAAGTTGTGGGAGCTTGAGACTTTTAAGAAGAGATTAGACTGCCATTTGTCTGAAATGGTGTAGGGTCTCCTGCTTAGGCGGGGGGTTGGACTAGATGACCTTCAACGTCCCTTCCAACTCTGTTAATCTGTAAGGTTGATCTTACCCTTGTTTTAACCCTTTGCTCGGGGACTTAATTTTTCCATCGGAAAGGCAACAGGGCTTCTAAAAGGTGAAATTTGGCTGAAATCGTATCCACTGCATGCGAATCTTAGCCTGTGATCGGGTGAAGCAGATGCTTTCCTAGGTGTTTTGAGTTGCTTAAATCCACTGCAGCTTGACCTCTGTAATTTTGCTCCTTTCAAACAGATGCACAGAAATTCAAGGCAAAATTCGAAGAATGTAGGAGTGAAGTTGATAAAAAGGGAAAGAAAGGTAAGATGTTTGTACTTGCTTGCTTCTGGAAAAAAAAGGAATATTGCCCTTCAAGAGATCTGAAGCATTTCTGCAGAAGTCCCTAACCAGTCAAAAAAGTAGGGAAGAGATTAAAATCTGCACCACATATTTTACAGAAGTGTGTAAGATGTGTATAGACTTTGTATGTGTTATCTAGAGCAGGCCTGAGCATCGTGCATTCCACTGAAGGGAGATAATTTCTCTCTCTCCCTTGCTTGCTTGGCCTGCCATTTAATACTCATTTTGTGCCAATTCTTGATTTTGCTTCTTTATTTTTCCTTATTGGAAAAGAAATAATAGAACCCTTTTGTCCTTAATCATCCATTCTTTCACATTTAGTCGTAGGAAATACATTCAGGATTTGTCTTGGGGAATATCGGTCCTTAATGTCAATTGTCTTTTATCATTGTTAGCTCAAATTTATAAAAATATTCCAGTATCATTTAACCAAAATGGAATAAAAAAATCAGTGGGCTGCTATTCAGCATGGTACAATTAGTCCTTGACTTACAACCTGTCCTCACGGAACCATTGCAGCATCCCCAAAGTCACATGATCAAAATCCAGGCACTTGGCCACTAATGTGTATGAGTGTCTTGGGATCACATGATCAATATTTGCAACTTTTTAAGTCAGTTTCCAACAAAGAAAGTGATATTCCCTTAACGATTAAAGCAGGCGGTCATAAAATGGGTGTGATTCATTTAACGTCCTTATGATTGAAGAATTATAGTCGTAAGTCGACTAGCTGTGTCTATGAAATCAGGTACCTTTAGCTTTAATGGATGGAATGATTTTCCATCTGATCGAATAAGGTGGGAAACTCAAGCAATTGTTTCGAGACTTGGGAGCCTTACAAATGAAACAATATTTTTGTGTTTTTATTAATTCTGAGGTATCGAGGCCCACTGTATTCTGGTCAATAAGTTTTCCATTTTCATCTGTATCGGCAGGCTCACTCTGCGCGTGACTACAATAGTTACAGTGCTTTTTAAGTCTGCTAGAGTATCAGTCCACAATAAAACGAACATTTCCTTCCTTGTGGATTTCTGTTTCAATTGTCTTGGCACATCACATTTAATTCTTGAACAGATTTTTAACCGTTAAAACTTGTGAAAACGCTACACTTTCAAGTAATTCTTCTTAGATATTCAGGCAAAGCAAATTGGAAAATGTATATATTTGAACCACATTAGCAAAAGGTTCTCGTGTTATGTTCAGTTTTTGGCCTATCTCTATATCTGCAGTTCAAACTCATTCGTGCATTTATTACAAAGACAAATGTTTTCCTGCCGCATTCCATAACCTTGTTTCCAGCTAATGCCTATTAAATGCTAATGGTCTACACCGACATTTTTTAGCAGAAACAGACAAAAACGATAGCGCTGATAAAATTGCTGAAAAATTAGAAGACCTTTCTGTAAAGGACGAGTGCAAAGAATCGGAGAAGAAAGAAGACAAGGAAAAGACTGAAGAAAAGCAATAAATCATTTTGGGCCTTGTGTTTTTCTTAATTTTTTTTTCTTATTTTTTTTTTCTTAATTTTTACAAGGGACTTTATAAAGAACTGTATTCTAATGTTTTTTTTTTCTAAGCTTTTGCCCTTTTGGAAGAATTCTCCAGGAAAAAAAAAAAATCCATTCCCCAGTCATGAAAATGTACTGTGCTAAACTCGCTTTTCCATAGTGGAAATACTTATTTATAGTCATCCAGGAGAGAGAACAAATAAAGCTTTGGAAACGGTATGAAAAAGGACAGGGTTTTCTATATACACTTCCATGTGTGGTTTGCCCTTGTGACCTTGGGTTATATGTTTTGGGTGCCTATTTTAGGTGAGGTATAGTGTAACTGAATTCTACTGCTTGGAGGAAAAAAAGAGAGTAACAAAAGATGTTTTCTGATGCATTTGTGGCTGAATGTTGTAATGACTGAAAGGAGAAATGTTGTGCTAAAGGTTCCTTTTCTTGTAATCGAGGTTTGAGTGACCTTAAGTGTTCTTGCACAGATTTATTAGAAGAAAAACGGCATGTCCCTTAGATTCTAATGTCACCCCCCAATGGCCTATGACATGTTTCAAAATATTGCTGTTTCTTTTGGTCATCCTTGGTGAGCCAGAAAGGCAGAAATAATATCTTTTTTTAATTATTATCGAAAGCGGGAAGATGTCCAGCGAATGCGATTTTTTTTAAAAAAAGCCATTTTTGTTTTGTTTTGTTTTCCCTGCAGAGCAAAAATTCTTCTTTGCAAATCTGGACAGGCCCTTCTGTGTAAAAAAAAGGGGCAGAAAGTCCAGGTTCCTTCTGTATAACAATTTTCAGTATAAACTCTCCCATGTAGGTATGAAGACAAGTAATAACATTTTCTGTTGCTTTGCTGTCTCGATTATAGCGTTTTCATAGTGTGTTCTGGGGAATCGGGGTGGGTGGGGTGGGATTCACCTTTTTTTAAGATAACTTTTTGGTTGTGAGAAAAAAGTAATCACCTTTCTTACTTAACGCCACCCGGGGTGGGGTGGGGTGGGGGGAAGCACTGATGTCTGCATTTGCATCCGTTAGTCGACATGATTCCCTCATTTAACAATAAACTTTTGGGTAACAAAAAACGTTTTCGTTGTGGGCTCCCTCCTCATTGTCACTGATAACTTCAAAGAATATCCTGTTTAAGATTCACAGCCCAAGGACACCCTTAAGAGACCAAAAATATTCTGTATGATGAGCTTCTGCATCTGTAACCGTGGGCTACGCTCCCCCAACCCAGTATGTTGTCGCTTTTCCATCCTCACGGCAAAATGGATTAATAATTGGTGTTTGGAAATGGGGGGGAGGGGGGGAGAGGGTTTTTTTACGTATAACTCAGGCTTTCTTGGTGTGTGTATGTTCTGTAAGCTGTATTCCCTCCTTGGCCCATTTTTCTTGGTAGAAATCTCCCCCAAAAGTAACACAGGTTGTCTGTCCTGCATATAAGTTGAGAGCGCCTGGTGTAGTTTCTTTCAAAGATTCAAGTTCTCCATGTCATCTTATTCTGGTGTTCCTCAACCGTGGAAGCTTTCAGGAAAGTGTGTGGACTTCAGCTCCCAGAATTCCCCAGCCAGCCTATGGAATTCTGGGAGTTGAAGTCCATACATCTTCAGTGTTGCTAAACGTTGGCTTACATGCTCGTATTGAGAGTGTGGCTATAAAACATTCCTTTTCTCTTGTTTGAAACAACACGCACAGTCGTCTCGTCGTTAACTTTAATTAAAAGCTTTTGTTCAATTAACAGCAGAACTGTTTGAACTCTTCCATGATCTTTTTCTGGAATGTTTTAAGTATTTCCTTGATAGTCTGTCCCTCCCTCCCTCCCCCCAATCATCATTACATTTTTATGGATGTATTAGTTTCTCCCTGTAGTATTGTGTTTTTATTTTTTGCGTTATTATACTTTGACTAAGGCATGACTGCAGGTAGGGAGATGCAGAAATACCTCAACCAGTTCCACGAACCTGTCAGTATACCCAACAATAAATGGGCATTCCTTAAACACTTATTTTTCCAGACCGAAATCACTATAAATGATTTTATCAAAAAGAGGCACTGTTCACCCGGCTAACTTTGAAATAAATTTAATCTTCATCTTTTTGTTTTGCTTAATTCTTGTAATGTAAATGGCGTGTGTGTGTGTGTGGTGGTGGGGGAGGAAGCTACAATTTGGTGTGTTGTTGTTTTGGTTCTTAGAACCGTCGATCTCTATGGTCTCAGGATAACTTGTGTGTGTAACTGATCTGCCCTTCAAGCTATTTAACGACTGTATTGTAATTTCTGGGACATAAAAAGTGAATGATGTGTGAAGAAGGGAAGAGCACCTGTTGAATGTGACTCTTTAGTGCAGCTCCTCATCTGTCACTTTGGGTTTGGGAAGGGGGCGGGGGTGGGGAGAAAGGGAACAATTGCATCCATTGTTGCTGTGTGTAAATGTGTACTATGCAGGTTGCCTGTTCTGTTTGCTCCCTTTGTAAAATGCAAAGCTTGTATGTGTTTTTTTCCGAGGCCTCTTCTCCTTGCAATTTTTTTGTTTTGTTTTAAATGGTGGAAACATGTTCCGAAAGAGAAACGAAGCCATACCGACAGGATTTATATAGTGTTTGTTTAACTTTATATATTAAAACAAAACGATGTTTCAACGATGCTGTGTAAAAGAAACCAGGAGCATAAAGTAAGATGCTACAAAAGAAATACGTGCCAATCTTATTTTTAATTGGAAATCGGCTTGGTGTCTTGAGTTACTGCAGGTTGAAGCTTATTAAATCAATACCTTGGAATGCACTGCAGCAAACTTCTGTTTCTCACAGTCGGCCGCTTGGCTTGTACGAGTAAATAAATAAAGCTGCAGTTTTTATCATTTGCAGTTCTGCAACCCTGTCTAGGGAGCCAGTTTGGAATACAGGTAGTCCTCGACCTACGACCACGATTGAGTCTAAAACATTTACATTGCTAGGTGACACAGTTTAAGTTTTACCCCGCAACCGTCATAAATATGAGTCATTTGCCAAGCCTCTGAATTTGAACCACGGGGATGTTTGCAGCGGTCGTAAGTGTGAAAAACAGTCATGTCCCGTTTTTCCGTGGTGGCGTAACTTCGGTCACTAAATGAACTTGTAAGTTGAGGATTATCTGTAGCACTAAGAACCAGGAGGTTGTGAGTTTTAGTTCTGCTTAAGGCATGAAACTGACTGTGTGATCCTGGAGCCAGTCCCTTTCTCTCAGCCTAGGAAGGAGAAAATCCTTGCCAAAAAAACTGTAAGAACATGTCCAGGCAGTTGCCAGCAGTCAATACACACACACACACACACAAACCTCTCTTTCTAGGACATTTTTGCCTTCTTAGCAGGATTCCTGAAACAAATTTGAGGAATGGCTCAATATTGTGCACAATAATAGCAAAATAATGCTAATGGATGGGTCATAAATTGCCTAAACTGCATTGCAACATAAATACAATACATAGACATTAGTAAAAGGAGTGATGTGGATCAGTTGGATTTATTCGCTAAATCGTAACCACGTAACCTATTTGAAGCTGTTATAAATAATTCATTTATTTATTTATTTTGCATTGTAACAAAAGCAAATTTGGACAATAAAAGCTACAAGGTCCTTGGTAAAAAAAAATCTGAGTGTCTGCAAGATACGCACATTAGCATTTGCGCTAAAAATTTGAAGATAATACATATGACTGTTTCTGACAAAACAGGTGAAAACAAAATAGTAAGGGTCTGATAAAGCGCGTGCAGTTGCATCAATATGATTTTGCGCTAATGTTCACCGCAAGCTGTGTTTTCTACGGTAACTTCGTACAGTATTGTACAACTTTGTACTGTATTGGCAACCGAGTTTGCTTAATCCCAGAGACTGCTTGTTGGAGCAACAAAACGGATCTGAAGAAGAGTATGACATTGAGAACATGGTTTTATCTCAGCTTTTGAAGATACTGTAGTCAAATCTATAGCTACCTCAGCTTTTGAAGATACTATAGCCAAATCTTAAACTCGGTCCCCATCATCTCCAGAGAAGAACGTTCTTAGCTCTCGGTGGCAAGATTATCATCAGATTTATTTGCAGCTTATCTCGCCATGGGTTACTCAACCATAAAAAATGAAATAAAAAGGAATCTAGATAGATAAAGATAGCACAATAGATAAAGATGCTTCAGAGGACAAATGTCTTGCTCAATAAGGCCCAGTAACCCTGATGATATCTAGTTTGTTAATGAAACTTCTGCAAGAAAACCACCAAACTTGGCGCCAAGGACTCTACAGTCCTCCTTTACAAACCCTCCTCCCTACGAGCACTGATGACGATACCTACTTGGTTAATAAAACGTCTGCCAGAAAACCACCAAGCTCGGAGACCACCAAGGACCCCAGGTAAGTTGATAAGGTTGGATCACATGTACATGTCTGACTTGAGGAAAAGAACCACCGAGTTGGCAATTCTGCTTTGATATCGTTACTTCTACGTAGAAGTTAACCCAACTTTTAAATTCTGACGAAATCAATTAGATGGATGAGGGCAAGAAACTTCATCGCCTAGCTAAGTCCCAACCGGTGATGATGTACGTCATTTAAAGAGGCAAGCCGAAGTCCTTGAATTCACACTTGAGTCATGGTGATAACATCATGGCAAGCTTCAACCATCTCCCATCATCTTGGAAGCTTTCGGACTTCCCCCATCTACTCGGACTTCCTGCTACTCTTTAAGTATTGAATCCAGGCTTATCTTCTAAACCCAATGAAAGTCACCCCAGGGCCTTCAGGCCTGTGTGTGTGTACGTACACTTGGAAGGTTGGCCGGTTACCACAAAAAGGGTGGCAGGGATGGGAATTTAAGGGATCCAGTTAGGACAACTACAATTTCAATCTCTCTCTCCCCCCCCTCCTTTTCCTCAGAGTTTTTTCCTGAAATCTGCTTAGAAGGCCTTTGCATACTTTGAATAAGTATGTAACAAACAAAATGCGTATGTATATAATTGGCCGAAGGATAAAATGGATATTACTCAAGATGCTGGTATTGGAAAGCTGTAAAAATGTAACAACATTTTAAAGACGTAAATGTCGAATAAAAATAATTTTTAAAAAAAACAATACATAAAAAAAATAAATCAACCCTTTTTACTAGTGATTTAAATTGTGATTTAAATCAACTTGATTTAAATCAAATCCACCCAGACTGAAAGGCTATTTTTTAAATTAGTACCGGTAATACAGAGCTTGTTTCAACAGTACTGTTCTCTCAAGTCCTGCTATTTTATCAATAAACATCTAAATGTTAATTATTATTATTATTATTATTATTAAATTTCTATACCGCCCTTCTCCTGGCGGACCCAGGGCGGTGTACCGTATAAATATGTACCGTATTTTCCAGCGTATAAGACGACTGGGCGTATAAGACGACCCTCCTCAGAGCCATTTAAGGCTCGTCAGAGCCTTATGGGCTGGTCTGCCTGGTTACAGGAGAATGAGACCTGGCGTATAAGACGACCCCCGACTTTTGAGAAGATTTTTGTGTGTTAGAAAGTAGTCTTATCCGCAGGAAAATACAGTATTCATTTATATATTTTTTTAAAAAAGAAGGCCTTTGCAATCAAACTGGGGTGGGGACGTTAATCCGACCCCTGCCCTTCACTCCATCAGGTTTGTTCCTGCACAACAGACAAAAAGTCATCTCCAAAGCAAAGGGCCAGCTGTTGTATCACGGGCGCAAAAATTGTGCGTGGATTATGCAAAAGCGAACGCATCTGTACACGTAGGCAGACCCATCTGGGAGACAAGTTTGGGAAGGCAGTGGTGGCAACCTGCCACTTCCGAAACTTGCTCACCGTGGCTTTTTTTCTCCCTAACTTCCTGCCGATGGCAATCGAAAAGGACTTCGAAACCTGATGCGGTTCACAGGTTGTCTTCCTGCGGGCAGATTTGGGGCAAATGACCACGCTGAAAGGCAAAGCAAGGTTCAACTTGCCAACTCCGTCCGTGAAGGAACAAAAAAAAACAAAAAACAATGGTTAGAAGGGATGCAAAAAAAATCAAAACAAAACAAAAAATCTGTTTTTGCTTATGGGTGCACTGGAATTCTTCACATTTCTGACTGGGCTAATTAAAGGCAGGTGCCTGTTTCTGGTTCCCACCCTATTCCGTGGCACACGACCAGAAGGACAGCGTGGACCGACGGCCCATTCTGAAACTGCACCCCTGAACAGAAATGGCCCTCACTTTGCAACCCCTTGGAGCTAAAGGTGGGAGAAATTAAGGTAATAGTAAATTTCAGCCTGTTTATTAATCCTGGCTGACTACTTAATGCAGGCTGAACTCTGTTGCTAGGTCTGCCTGGGTTCTGTAGATAATTCGGTCGCGCTATTTATATATCAACATTTATGTAATACACAAGGTAATTCGCACCCTGTACATACACCCACAAAAACCCTTAAATCGAGCAATCTGCTACACACACACACACCCTTTTTTCCCCCCGTGGAACTGTCAATCTGAAGCCAAAAGGTGTCAACCATAAAATAGAGAAATAACATTTTTTCAGAGCACATGGAGAAAAACAGGAGAAGGGTTTAAATGCAAGGCCAAGAGAGGGTTTTTTTTCCCCCACACCTGATCCAAAGTGTTCATTCTCTTTCCTCTTATGGCTCTCAACAATTGTGGGAGTTGTAATACCCCACCCATGAAAAACACAAAAATGTGGGGGGTTGTTTTGGGAGGAGGCTTGTTGACTATGCATAAAAAAGCTGAGATGGAGCGACGTAGCGTCAAATAATGTTAAGGTCTCAAGTTCTCCAGAATTCCCCTCTTTGGAGCAAACTGGACCTGGATGTGGAGTTGTTATTACGTTCCTCTTCCTTTTTCTTCTTTGACTCTTTCTTGGCCCTTCGGACCTCACCCACTTGGAAGGCCGTCCACATCTCAAGGGGAAATCTCCTCCCTCGCCCTCCCAAAAACTTCTCCCACGGCCAGCGGGGCGAAGAAATCGGTAACCCTTTCTGCCTTCTCCTCCATCCTCCTCCTCCTCCCCATCTGCTGGATCTCTCCTTCGCTCTGCCTCTGTGCCTCCCCCGGGTGGCAGTTCGGTTGCAAAGATGCGTTGGGATGTTGAAGGATCTCGTCTGGAGAAGAAGAAGAAGAAGAAGGAATCCGCTGCAGCTCAGCCGCAAGAGAGCAGGCCTTCAGAGCCGGGAGGTTGAGGAGGCATCTGATGAGCTTCAGGCGTTTCCTTTTTTCCTCTCTATGGCTGCTTCCTAAATCTGTTCCCAGCACCATCATCTCCATCTCTCCGTCTCTCTCTCTCTCTGCAGTGCTACCTTAAGGGGTTGGTTGACATCAGCCAAGTGGGCTGGCTCCTGTGGGTTGAGTTTCCTGTGCAAAAGAGGTCAGCTGTTATCCATCCCTTTTCCCCCCTCCCTCTTCTCTCTTTCTCTCCCTCCCCCTTTCTGTCTCAATTTCCCCCCTTTTTTCTTTCCTCCTCTTCCTACCCCTTTTCCCCTCCCCTAGCTTGATCTCGCTGCAGTGCAAGACCTTCATCTCGGGGGCTTCCCCCACGCCCTAGTCCTCTCTCCCCCACCTTCTCTCTTTCTCTCTCTCTCTCTTTCTCTCTCTCTCTCTCTGTGTCTCTCTCTCTGGCTCCCCAGTGCCTCTCGGATACTCTGGATTAACGCACAGTGATGTATAATCCACAGAATGCCCAGCAGTATCGGAAAAAGATTTAAACCGACAAAATACATCCCCGTCTCTACCGCAGCCGCCTTATTAGTGGGGTCAACTTCGCTCTTTTTCGTCTTCACGTAAGTCCACTGCAGCTCTTTTCTCTCTCTCTCTCTCTTTTCCTCTTCCCTCCATCCACCCTTCCTTTTATATATATTGTTTTACATATATATACACGTAAAACAAGGACCTATGGAGGTTTCTAACCCTCTGGGACATGGGACCAGTGAGTTGCCAGCACCACTGGATTACTCCAGGGGAGGAAGATTTTTTTTGGGGGGGGCTGAGAATACGGTGCAGGTTTCTCTCTCGGGACTGATGCTATTTGGGAAGAGGGTGGGGTGGGGGTGGGGAAGGTTATTCGACTTTCTAAGGCTTCTCTGGCACCTACATCCTTTCTCATTGAGAATGATTTTGCTGGCCTTTTAAAAAAAACAAAAACAAAAACAATCCTGAATTATTGCAGTCAATTTTTTTTTCACCCATCCACAGCTTTCGTTTGGGGTGGGGTGGGATGTGGGGGGTAAAGAAGAATGTCTGAGCTGTGTTGTTTTAAGTAAACAGCCTTCTGGGAAGTGGGAAAGCTTGGATGCAGTTGAGCCGCAAAATGAAACCTTGGCTTCCTTAGGCTGTGCCAGTCTGATCACCAGGCCTTCGAGCCAAAAAAAAGGCACCCAGATTTTGTTTATTTTCCCCATTCCAGCCTCCCCTCCCCCATTCTCTCCCCTCTCCCCCCCCCCCCAGTCTTCGTTCTACCCCATCCTTTTGCAACAAATTTCTGGTCAGGTTGGGGAGGAAATCCTTTAGGAGACCCCCGGGTGGTAATTGGGGGGCTAGGAGGGGGGATTTTTCCAGGATCTGGAGGCACAAACAGCTGGCAGAACTGTTTCTCCCCGACTCATCATTATTATCAGCCATCAGCGTTTTAACGGTGGAGAAGTTTAATTCTGCTTTGGAAATATCCACCACCTCCCCAATGGTTCCCTCCACCCCCCCCTCCCCACTTTCCCATCTGGGTTTCAAAGTTGGACTCTTAAAAAAAAAAGAAAGAAAGAAAGATGCAGCCATGAGTTGGCGTGGCAGGAAAAAGAAGGATTCGCCTTGTAATTTTTGACTTTTGCACAATGTTGAGTTGGAAACTTCCATTTTAGCAGCTGCTTTAGATTTGTTGATAAGTCCTGCAACGTTCCTCGTGAAACGATCATGTTCGTATATAAACTTTGAAGGCCAGGTCTTCAAAATGGACTGAGATAAAAGTATGTGTGTAATGTATGTATAATACACACACACACACACACACACACACACACACACAGAGATATATATGTTCATATGTAGATGTGTGTGCATTGTGGGTATGGTTATATGTTTATTTTCTTTTGAGAGTGGGCCCCAGAATGTCATTTGTTATTGTGTGCCAGTGTGTTCACAGGAAAAAAGTGACAAGGTTATTTTATAATTCTAAGGGGAGATTAGTGTGCATCTCTCTCTCTCTCTCTCTCTCTCTCTCTCTCTCTCTCTCTCTCTCTCAATCTTTCTCTCTCTGTGTATCTTCTCTTTCTCTGTATCTCTCTGTCTCTCTTTCTCTCTATATATATATATGTATCTTTCTATGTCTTTGTCTCTCTCTCTGTACATCTCTCTGTGTGTATCTTTCTCTGTATCTCTCTCTTTATATCTGTCTCTGTCTATCTTTCTCTCTGTCTCTGTCTTTTTCTCTCTTATGTCTCTGTATCTTTCTCTCTCTCTCTCTCTGTCTCTCTCTCTGTCTCTCTTTCTCTGTCTCTGTGTGTATCTCTCTCTCTGTATCTCTGTGTATCTCTCTCTCTCTCTCTGTATCTCTGTCTATCTCTCTGAATGTCTCTCTGTGTGTGTATCTTTCTCTCTCTCTCTGTATCTCTCTCTTTATGCCTGTCTCTCTGTGTATCTTTCTCTCTGTCTTTGTCTCTCTTTTTCTCTCTTATGTCTCTCTGTATATCTTTCTGTGTGTGTGTGTGTATCTGTGTGTGTGTGTGTGTATCTCTTTCTGTCTCTGTGTGTATCTCTCTCTCTCTCTCTCCCTCTCCCCCCTCTTTCTGTATCTCTCTCTCTCTCTCTTATCTCTCTCTGTCTCTCTGTGTGTGATGCTCTTTATTTTCTTCTGATATTTTATTTTTACTTGGTTTGAAATGGAAATGTTTGTTCATTTGTTTGTTTGTTTGTTTTCTCAATTTGGGCTGTATCTTTGTGGATATATTTGTGGACCGATTTCCAATGCCTTTTTGAAGACCTTGTAACTTGATCCTAAAATGGAATGTCAGCTAGAAAGATAAATGCTGGCTATCTCCGCTCCTCTAATGGGTTATTAGCCTGTTTGTGTCTAGCAGAAATGGCCTAGATTTGTCCTGGACGGCAATGATGGCAGGGGAAGTGCCATTGAAGGACTCGGTGGAGGAAGTGAAGGATGGGGGGAACAAGCAATGGAAATAATGTTCTCTTTTCTTGAGCATCCCCCTGCTCAGGTGTACTGCCTCACCTCCACTCCGATTTTCAGTCATAGAGCAGTAAGTGTGGGGGGAGAAAGGATGTTTAGTAGATTTAAGCTTCTGTGTCAGGATAATAATTAAAAAAATCCCCCAGAGGTTGTTCATGAAATGTTGTCTGTAGGATTTTTTTCCTCCTTGGTTTTTTAATTGAATATTCTTTTTCTTTTCTTTTCTTTTCTTTTCTTTTCTTTTCTTTTCTTTTCTTTTCTTTTCTTTTCTTTTCTTTTCTCTCTCCCACTTTCTCTCTGTCTCTCTTCTTTCTTTCTTTCTTTTTTTGTCTGTCTCTCTACCTTTCTGTCTGTTTCTGTTTCTCTCTCCATTTTCTCTTTCCTTTGTTCCTTCTTCCCTCCCTCCCTCCCTCCTTCCTTCCATTCTCACTTTCTTTCTCTCTGTATCTCTACTTTTCTGTCTGTGTTTGTCTCTCCATCTTCTCTTTCCTTTGTTCCCTCCCCTCCCTCCCTCCCTCCCTTCTTTCTTTCTTTCTGCCTTTCTGTCTTTCTCTGCTTTTCTGTCTTTCTGTCTCTCTCTCCATCTTCTCTTTCCTTTGTTCCTTTTCCCCTCCCTCCCTCCTTCCCTCCCTCCCCCCTCCCTCCCCCCCTCTCTCTCCCTTTCTTTCTGTCTGTCTGTCTTTCTGTCTCTATCTCCTCCCTCCCTCCCTCCCTCTTGTTTCCTTTTCCTTTAAATGGCTGGTTGATTTGTTTCTGAGTTAATTGCATACTTCACTTTTGCTGAAACCTATTGTCCCAGCTCTTTAAAATAAAAGCAATAAATATTTTTTTACAGGAATGAATAAGCTATCTGAACCAAAGGCAGTAGTTCGCAACTTGCAAAATAGTAGCCAAGTTACGAGTTTGTTGTCCTCCCCTCCCATGGGGAAAAAAAAAACATTTAAGGCCTGTGTTTTTTAAAAAAACGTGAGGGCTAATATTTATATACAACTTACTTTTTATCTACTTTTTAGTTAAAACCATTATCCTTGCTCCAAGCATGATTTCTCTGTGGGCCTTCTCAATATTCCATGCGGATCTGTTTTGTCAATGTTTTCCTACAAGGTTCTTTTCGTGGTCGAGATCTCTGTTGCGTGGATCTAATGCTTCTGAGTTGTACAGGAGTAGATTTAGGGCTTGGTAAATGCCTCAATTATTTCACGGGGACTGTTTGAATGGTGGTTTGTGCTTCGTTTATTGACATTTAATCGGAGGTGGATTTTAGCAGGTTCTGACCAGTTCTGGAGAACCGGTAGCGGAAATTTTGAGTAGTTCGGAGAACCGGTAGTAAAAATTCTGACTGGCCCTTCTCTCATCTATTCTTTGCCTCCCGAATCCCAGCTGATCGGGAGGAAATGGGGACTTTGCAGTATCCTTCCTCTGGAGTGGGGAGGGAATGGAGATTTTACAATATCTTTCCCCTGCTGCACCCAGCAAGCCACGCCCAACAAGCCACATCCACAGAACCAGTAGTAAAAAAATTTGAAACCTATCACTGCATTTAATGATATCATTGTCTTGTGGAATGCTGTTAGCTGCCTAGAGTTATATACAGGTAGTTCGTTTAAGTTACAACGGCACTGAAAAACGCGACTTAGGACCCTTCTTCACACTTACGACCGTTGCAGCCATTCCCCACGGTCACAATTCAAATCAAAATTCACATGCTTGGCAACTGGCCAGGTCAATGGGGAAGCCAGATTCTCTTCACCACCATGTTACAATGGTTCACCTAGCAACACAAATTATGGGCTCCGTGGGGGTCGTAACCCGAGGACCACCCGTAGCTAAGATGGGCATCCATACGAATGCCCTAAGTAAAATCAAATGAAATAGTTCTTTTTTTTTTTAATCAATGAGTGTATTTCACGGGTTTTCCAGCTCCTCCTTTGATGATAGTGGTGGGGAATTTCTCTATTTTTCTTCTATTTATTTTATCCTATTTACACTGACCCTCAAGAGTCAGGGAGCGGTTATTGTAGAAGATCCGTTTTGTCCCATTTGGGACTCAAGCGATATAGGTAGCCAGATGTTCTTCAGATGTTCTTCAGAGAAGTTCAGAGGGAACTCCACTCATGGACCTGGTGTCTTCAATTACTTTCAAACTGTGTGTTTATTTATTTATTTAATCTATATCCTGCTTTTATTAGTTTTATAAAAATAACTCTAGGGGGCGAACATAGCTAATATTCCTTCCTCCTATTTTCCCCACCTGTGAAGTAGGTTTTGGCTGAGGAGAGACAGATTGGCCCAAAAGTCACCCAGCCAGCTTTCATACCCAAAGTGGAAACTAGAATTCATGGTCACCTGGTGATTGGCCTAAAGTCACCCAGTTAGCTTCCATACCTAAGGCAGGACAAACTTGTCAACACCTGGTGATTGGTTTAAAAGTCACCCAGCCATCTAAGGTGGAACTAGAACTCACTGTCGCCTGGTGATTGGCCTAAGTCACCCAGCTAGCTAAGGTGGAACTAGAACTCACTGTCACCTGGTGATTGGCCTAAAGTCACCCAGCTAGCTAAGGTGGAACTAGAACTCACTGTCACCTGGTGATTGGCCTAAAGTCACCCAGCTAGCTAAGGTGGAACTAGAACTCACTGTCACCTGGTGATTGGCCTAAAGTCACCCAGCTAGCTAAGGTGGAACTAGAACTCACTGTCACCTGGTGATTGGCCTAAAGTCACCCAGCTAGCTTTCATACCTAAGGCAGGACAAACCCGTCATCACCTGCTGGTTGATTTAAAGTCACCCAGCTAGCTAAGGCGGAACTAGAACTCACTGTCACCTAGTGATTGGCCCAAGGTCACCCAGCCAGCTTTCATGCTTAAGACAGGACTAAAAATCACCGTCTCCTGGTGATTGGTCTAAAGTCACCCAGCCAGCTAAGATGGAACTACAACTCACCATCACCTGGTGATTGGTCTAAAAGTCACCCAGCCAGCTAAGGTGAAACTACAACTCACCATCACCTGGTGATTGCTCTAAAAGTCACCCAGCCAGCTAAGATGGAACTACAACTCACCATCAGCTGGTGATTGGTTTAAAAGTCACCCAGCCAGCTTTCATGCCTGAAGCAGGGCTAAAACTCACCGTCCCCTACCTCCTAGCTTGGTGCCTTAACCACTAGACCAAACTATGGGTGTAAAGACTTTGAAAGAACTCAGAAAGGAGCTCAAATTAACATCCTATGTACACCCTCCCCCCTCCCCCCCCCCCAATTTCGATGCCTAGGAGACCACCAGGAGAATGACAATGGCTGGCTTCTCTCTTCAGACCCCACCAGCCCTCTTTCTCCCTCCCCCCCCCCAAAAGAATTGAAATAACTAAATTTAGGAGAGCTATTCCTGACGTTAGCTCCAGCAGCGGGAGAAGCATAATTTATCCCATTGGCGACTTCTCGTCCAGCTACCTAACCAGAGACCGAGGTTTCCACGATGGGCCGAAATAGCAGGCTGACGATCAAAGGGGAAGGGTCAAAATTCTCAAAGCCTCCTCCTCTCCCCCCACCCTCCACCCCCCGGTCGTTGCCTCTTTACTCCTCAATGGTTGTTCGGGGTTTTTTTCCCCCTCCACTCCCTGCATTCAAAGCTCTCTTCTCTGGTATGCTGGACCACGCTCGTTCAACTATATTGGGACTATTCCATTTATAAATAGAAGGAGCCATTTATATGAAAAATTCTCTCCAGCGCAGATTCTTCCTCCTTTTCTTTCTGCCAAACCATACGGTCCTCCAGTGCCAGAGAAGGGGAAGCTTTAAAAAATCCTTAAAAAGCAAGCAAATTTTGCCTTTTGGCCCGGTGATAAATCCAATGTTTTATTCGCCCGCAGAGATTGATTTTAACCTGTCTTCTTTGGTCTGTCTCATCAGGACATTTCCCCCTTTATTTGCAAGACCTTTATTCCCTCCTCCTTCCCCCCAAAATGACTCCCAAACAGAATAGAATGGAATAATAGAGTGGGAAGGGACCTTAGAGGTCTTCTAGTCCAACCCCCTGCTTAGGCAAGAAACCCTACACCACTTCAGACAAAGGGTTATCCAACATCTTCTTAAAAACTTCCAGTGTTGGAGCATTCACAACTTCTGGAGGCCAGTTGTTCCACTGGTTAATTGTTCTAACTGTCAGGAAATGTCTCCTTAGTTCTAAGTTGCTTCTCTCCTTGATGAGTTTCCACCCCTTGCTTCTTGTCCTGCCCTCACGTGCTTTGGAGAATAGCTTGACACCCTCTTCTTTGGGGCAACCCCTGAGATATTGGAAGACTGCTATCATGTCTCCCCTAGTCCTTCTTTTCATTAAACTAGACATATACCCAGTTCCTGCAACCGTTCTTCATGATCTCCTTGATGGTAGTACCAGGGTTAAAAATGATGCAAACTCTGTTTTTCCATCTTTGGGGTGTGTGTGTGTTCTGTGACCGTATATTTTAATATTTTTCTCCCCCTGTGTAAGGTAGGCAACCATATCAGGCTTAAGCATTTCGGCTGGGAAATTAAGCCTGTTTTAGTTTTCCCGAGCAGCTAAGATGTACTAATGCAGAAATTCTATGTTTGCCACCTTAGAAGCAAGCCAACTCTGCGTTCAGAGGTGGCCAAAAGGATTTTTAAAAATGGCAGCCGCAATGATGCCATTAAAGCTGTTGTGTCCATACAAACTAGATAGCAATAGCCCTTATATACTGTTTCATAATGCTTTTACAGCCCTCTCTAAGCAGTTTGTAGGGTCAGCACATCGCCCCCAACAAACTGGGTCCTCATTTTACCCACCTTGGAAGGGTGGAAGGCTAAATCAACCTTGAGCCGGTCAGGATCAAACTCCTGGCAGTGGGCAGAGGGAGGGAGGGAGGGAGGGAGGGAGGGAGGGAGGGAGGAAGGAAGGAAGGAAGGAAGGAAGGAAGGAAGGAAGGAAGGAAGGAATAGCACTTAGACTTATATACCTTAGAGCCTGAGTGCCGTAGGAGGCTAATGCCTCCTACTAAAGGCAGTAATTAACATCCAGCTGTCTGCAATTACACCAGTTCGAAACTCACCAGGCTCAAGGTTGACTCAGCCTTCCATCCTTTCTAAGGTGGGTAAATTGAGGACCCAGTTGTGGGGGCAATAAGCTGACTTTGTATAAATATACAAAAATATGAAGGCTATTGCTTAACGCATTGTAAGCCACCCTGAGTCTCCGGAGAAGGGCGGCATATAAATCAAATAATAAAAAAATAATATACCACTTGACAATGCTTCGCAGCCCTCTCTAAGCAGTTTACAGAGTCAGCACATCATCCCCAACAATCTGGGTCCTCATTTTACCCACCTCAGAAGGAAGGCTGGAAAGCTAAGTCAACCTTGTGCCTGGGGAGATTCGAACTGCCAAATTGCAGCAACCGGCAGTCAGCAGAAGTAGCCTGCAGTCCTGCACTCTAACCACTGCGTCCCCGTGGCTCTTTATCCATTGATTTGTGTTGGCTTTTTTGACCGTACCCTATCCTCTTAACTGGGTGTTCCAGTAGTGGTACAACAGACCAAACAAGAAGTGGCAGTATTAGATATAGTCAGTTCGGTCTAGTGGTTAAGGCATCAGGCTAGAAAACAGGACATGGTGAGTTCTAGTTCTGCTTTAGGTGACTTCGGGCCAGTCGCCAGGAGACAGTGAGTTATAGTCCTGATTTAGGCATTAAAGTCTGCTAGGTGATTTTGGTCCAATCACAAGGAGACGGTGAATTCTAGCCCCCACCTTAGGCATGAAAATTGGCTGGGAGACTTTGGGCCGATCACCGGGAGAGAGGGAGTTATAGTCCTGACTTAGGCATGAAAATTGGCTGGAAGACTTTGGGCCAGTCTCTCTCTTTTAGCCCACCTCATCTCACGGGGTTGTTGCTTTGGGGAAAATAGGATGAGGAAGATGGGTTAGATATGGTTGCCACCTTGAATTATTTCTAAAAATAATGAAGGGATTTAAATTTAAAAAAAAAATAGAATAGCAATGCAATTTAACAACTCACCGAAGGATGATGCAGCTTTCCTCTGCTGTTGTACCCATATATGTACGAAGACATTGAGAGATTTGCAAATTCAACTTCATTGCTACATATTTATCCAGTCATCTTCGCCGAATGGAATATTGAGATTCTTAAGTAGTCTCCTAACCATGAGATGACATAATCTTGATCTCTGTGGAATTGAAGGACAGGTCATTCCTTTTATAATTTAGAGTTGATATGTGAGGATTATTATATCTGAGCTGTATCCAACCTTGGAATACCCTTTTTTATAATGTGGCTGAATTGTACATTTGCTGATCTTACCTGGACTGATTGTAAATGGATCTCGAATCTAAGATGGATCTAAGAAGAATCTACTTCTTTGCAACTTCCCATTTTGTGACGGTATATAGGGGAATGACCTTAAAAGACTGGGCGAAGAGATGCTGTCTAGGGAACGGTCAGATAAGAGGCTGAGAGCCCACAGCTGCATAATGGGTGAGGAAAGAGACTCAGAAGGGACCCTCCCTAGTTTCTTGGGATGGAAAGAAGAGGGCTGTAATACTATGTGGAAAAAACCTTAGGAGCTGGGGAGATGAGATGCTGCCTAGGGAATGATTAGATAATGGACAGCATAGCCCTCAACTTCCTAATGGGTGGAGAAAGAGAGTCCAGAAGGGACCTTCACTAGTATCTCAGGCTGTAAAGGAGGTGGCTATAATGGTAGGTGGGAGAGACCTTGGGAGTTGGAGCAGAAAAGGAGAGAAGAGAGACTGCCTAGGGAGCAGTCCGATAAGAGACAGCATAGCCCACAGCTACATAATGGGTGGAGAAAGAAACTCAAGAAGGGACCCTCCCTAGTGTCTAAGGATATAAAGGAGACGGTGAGAGATCTGTACTTTCAGACTTGCTAGATTCTGTTAATGTAGCCTTAGGGTAAATTAAATTTAGCTCATTTGGTATGTTCCCTATCTTGCAAAGGTTGACCAATCTGACTTCTTGTGATTTTCCCTGCTCAAGAGCCATCCCCTTTCATCAGGTGGATCTAAACTTGCCCTTGCGTGGAAAGGTTGCTTTCCCAAGAAGTAATGTTTTGCTCTCTTGATCTGCTGCTTTCTGGTGGGTATTTACAGCAGTTGCCAGTTCTTTTTGAAACTAATTAGCAGCGCCTCTAATTAAGTTAGGCCCTGTAATTGAAATTATAGAGTGCTGTGTCAACAGAACATCCAGAGTTTACAGAAGCTCAAAACCCAGGCTCATCAGAAAGATCTTTATCTTTAGACTGTGTAACTTTTACAACAGCGGCTGTTCGTTAACACCATCCCTAATAAAGGTTTTTTTGTGTGTGTTAAAAAAAATAAAGCTTGGCTGATTCACAAAATCTCCTTTTCCTTCCATGACCTGAAATAGCACACTCCAGGAAAAAAAATTATCACTGTATACTGGCCTACGGCTCTCAGACTGTTTTTTAATCTCTACACCAATGTTTCTCAACCTTGGAAGCTTGAAGATGGGTGGACTTCAACTCCCAGAATCCCCCAGCCAGCTGTGCTGGGGGATTCTGGGAATTGAAGTCCACCCATCTTCAAGCTTCCAAGGTTGAGAAACACTGCCCTAGACCATTTCAGATACCTATCTGTCCACCTCAATTCTGGGAGTTGAAGTCCACCCATCTTCAAGCTTCCAAGGTTGAGAAACACTGCCCTAGACCATTTCAGATACCTATATGTCCATCTCAATTCTGGGAGTTGAAGTTCACCCATCTTCAAGCTTCCAAGGTTGAAAAACACTGCCCTAGACCATTTCAGATACCTATCTGTCCACCTCAATTCTGGGAGTTGAAGTTCACCCATCTTCAAGCTTCCAAGGTTGAGAAACACTGCCCTAGATCATTTCAGATACCTATCTGTCCACCTCAATTCTGGGAGTTGAAGTCCACCCATCTTCAAGCTTCCAAGGTTGAGAAACACTGCCCTAGATCATTTCAGATACCTATCTGTCCACCTCAATTCTGGGAGTTGAAGTCCACCCATCTTCAAGCTTCCAAGGTTGAGAAACACTGCCCTAGCACATTTCAGATACCTATCTGTCCACCTCAATTCTGGGAGTTGAAGTCCACTCATCTTCAAGCTTCCAAGGTTGAGAAACACTACTCTACAACTTTTCTTATACTGGTTGAAATTTCTAAAAATGGCAGTCTGACCATTCTTAAGGAATAGAGATGCTCTTTCTTTCTCAGGGGCGCAGACCCTTCTGGACTGAACCACTTCAGTTTGGAAAAGGGGGCTCTAACCTTGAGCCACATTCAGGGGTGGGTTGCTGGGGGTTCGCAGGGGTTCGGGAGAACCTCTAGCTAAGATTCTGTGCAGTTCCAAGAACCCCCAAATCCCACTCCTGGCTAACCGCGCCCACCCCACCCCGCCCCTCCCAGGAGTCTCCACGCGGCCCATTTTGGATGCAGGTAAGTGCAGAGCATGCGCTGAGACTCGGGGAGGGTGAAAAACGGGCCTACCGGAAGTTCGGGAAGACCGGAAATACTACCGTTTCTAGAGGGCCTCCGGAGCCTGGGGAGGCCATTTTCACCCTCCTGGAGGCTCAAGGAAAGCTTCTGGAGCCCGGGGAGGACAAAAAGCCCCTCCCGCCGTGATGCAGGAGGCTTAACAGGCCACACCCACCATGGCCACGCCCACCCAGCAACCAGGCAGAGAACCCCTTGCTAAAAGTTTTGAAGCCCACTCCTGGTCACATTGTACAAAAAGGGCAGCTTAAGGTGAGCAGAAGATATGAGAAAAGATGTCGAGAGGCCAAAGAGATCACACTTGGAATACAGCATCCAGTTTTGGTCGCCACGATATAAAAAAAAATGTGGAGACTCTGGGAAGAGTGCAAAGAAGAGCAACCAAGAGGATGAGGGGACCGGAGGCTAAAACATACGTTGAACGGTTGCAGGAACTGGGCCTGGCTAGTTTAGTGAAGAGAAGGACCAGGGGAGACAGGAGAGCAGTCTTCCAATATCTCAGGGGCTGCCCCAAAGAAGAGGGAGTCAAGCTCTTCTCCAAAGCACCTGAAGGCAGGACAAGAAGCAAAGGATGGAAATTAATCAAGGAGAGAAGCAACCTAGAAATAAGGAGTTTTCTTGATAGTGAGGACAATCAATGAAACAACTTGCCTTCAGAAGTTGTGGCTGCTCCATCACTGGAGGCTTTTAAGAAGAAACTGGATTGCCATTTGTCTGAAATAGTATAAAGTTTCTTGCTTGAACGGGGCTGGACTAGGACCCCCAAGGTCCCTTCCACCTCTGTGATTCTGTTATTGCCATCCAACCAACAATATTTCTTTGGTTGTTCTTTTCTTTCAATTGAGACAAAGGCAACTGATAGGCTGATCTTGTTCTGGGCCACTTCTTGAAGCCAGTTTATAGCCAGTTTATAGAGATACTTGCACAGGGGACGCGGTGGCTCAGTGGCTAAGACGCTGAGCTTGTCGATCGAAAGGTCGGCAGTTCAGCGGTTCGAATCCCTAGTGCCGCGTAACAGGAGGAGCTCCCGTGACTCGTCCCAGCTTCTGCCAACCTAGCAGTTCGAAAGCACGTTAAAAAAAAATGCAAGTAGAAAAATAGGGGCCACCTTTGTGGGAAGGGAACAGCGTTCCGTGCGCCTTTGGCGTTGAGTCATGTTGGCCATATGATCATGGAGATGTCTTTGGACAGCGCTGGCTGTTCGGCTTTGAAACGGAGATGAGCAGCGCCCCCTAGAGTCAGGAACAACTAGCACATACACATATGAGGGGAACCTTTACCTTTACCTTTAGAGATGCTTGCTTCTCAGCAGCAAACTGCCCCTGCCCCCCAATGGCTGGGATCGAGCTGATCTGACCAAAAATGATTCCCTGGTGAGATTTCTTCTTCATTTCCTGCAAGTATAGACTTGATTGGTGTTTCTGGTCCTGTTTGCTAACCACCAAAGTAATGATTAGTGTAGATTAAGCCACCAAAAGGCCATGATTAGAACAGCCATTCATCCTCCAGCTTTTTCCAGCTATTGGCTTAAAGGTTTAAGACAGGGATCTGCAACCTTAAACACTCAAAGAGCCATTTGGACCCGTTTCCCACAGAAAAGAAAACACCGGGAGCCACAAAACCCTTCCCGTGCCTGACTATTTCTTGAGCGGCCACAAAACTAGCGTATGAAGTCGAATTAAATATTCTGTTTTCTTCTGAAACTTTTCTTTTCTTGGATTTATCTATGATTGGCCTACTGGAGGTTGAAAAGCTCAATAATCGTGTGCTGGCGGGTGTCGTACATTGGCAGTTGTGACACATATTTTGAGTAATAGGGAGCCGCAGCAGAGGGGTGAAAGAGCCACATGCGGCTCCAGAGCCACAGGTTGCCGAACCCTGGTTTAAGAACACTTTAATGCTAGCTTGTTTAAACATGAATCGGTCTCCTTCTGCTGGGGCCGATTTGATTTTGCTGAAGATCCTTGTCTGTCACTTTCTCACAAGCTTCCGCATCGCATCTTCCAGAGAATAGCTCTCAAGATCTGGACTTTTATAATCTCTCCAAATCCGTCCGTGGCTTTCTTTTTTCACCCAAAGGTTTCCTCTGTCACAACACGAAGATAACCCTGGGTTTTAAGGAGCCTGAAATAAGATTTTAGCGGTTGGTTTGTTGGGAGAAAAACAAACAAACAAACAGCAGCTATTGATTTCGGATTTTGCGAGAGGGAATTTGAAGGGTTAGTACGGGATGGATGCGGGATTTGCAGCCAGCGACTATTGCCGGCAGGGCACAAATCCTAAGGGTTTGATTGTATTTGTGTGGCACAACCGAAGTGCCATCTGCATCTAGATGTTGTTGAACAAAGTACAGAAGGATTTCCTGTTTGGAAAAAAAATGGCTAATTTTTTTTTTTTTAAATCTGCCTTTTGCAACATACTGTAATTCTTCACAATTTTTGCAGCAGTAGATATTGTATGATAGACCTGGAAAGTTGGCCGTAGCACCACAAACTCTAGGAGCAGAGCAGAGCAGAGCAGAGCAGAGCAGAGCAGAGCAGAGCAGAGCAGAGCAGAGGAGAGGAGAGGAGAGGAGAGGAGAGGAGAGGAGAGGAGAGGAGAGGAGAGGAGAGTAGAGAATGAGAGAGGGAGAAGGAGAAGGAGAAGGAGAAGGGAAAGAAGGAGAAAAATGAGAGAAGTAGAAGCAGAGGAAGGAGAAAATAGAATAAGAATGGAACGGAGCGTGCATGCATGTTCCAGCCAGCCCCACTCCTCCCAGGAGTCTCCATGCAGCCCATTTTGAATGACAAGTAAGTAGAAGGCTCGCTCGGAGGCTCTGAGAGGACGTTTTTGGCCTCCAGGAGGGGTGGGGGCAGTTGTTTTTGCCCTCCCCAGGCTCCAAAAAAGCCTCTGGAGCCTGGGGAGGGTGAAAAACAGACCTACCAGATCCACCGCTAACCTTTTTGCCATCGCATGCCAAAAGTGGGGAGAGCGTGGGACACGGGGCATTGAATTATGGGTGTGAGCATGCGGCGTGCAACCCCCCCAATGCTCCCTCCCACTTTTGGCACGCAACGGCAAAAACGGTTAGCCGTCACTGCCCTATACCATTTTAGACAAGTGACTGTCCAGTCTTTTCTTAAAAACCTCCAGCGTTGGGGCATCCACATGTTCCGGAGGCAACTTCTGTTCCACTGATGAATAGTTCGCCCTGTTAAGAAATGTCTTCTTAGTTCTAGGTTGCTTCTCTCCTTCATTGGTTTCCACCCAAGTTTTTCATCCATCCATCCAGGCATGTTTTGTTTTGTTTTTTTAATTTGATTTATATGCCGCCCTTCTCCAGAGACACAGGGTGGCTTACAATGCGTTAAGCAATAGCCTTCATACTTTTGTATATTTATACAAAGTCAGCTTATTGCCCCCACAAACTGGGTCCTCAATTTACCTACCTTAGAAAGGATGGAAGGCTGAGTCAACCTTGAGCCTGGGGAGATTCGAACTTATAGTAACTGCAGACAGCTGAATGTTCTTTCTTTCTTTCCTTCCTTCCTTCCTTCCTTCCTTCCTTCCTTCCTTCCTTCCTTCCTTCCTTCCTTCCTTCCTTCCTTCCTTCCTTCTTCTTCTTTTAATTAGATTTCTATGCCACCCTTCTTCGGAGATTCAGGGCAGCTTACAATGCGTTAAGCAATAGCCTTCGTACTTTTGTATATTTATACAAAGTCAGCTTGTTGCCCCCACAAACTGGGTCCTCAATTGACCTACCTTAGAAAGGATGGAAGGCTGAGTCAACCTTGAGATTGGTGAGATTCAAACTTACAGTAATTGCAGGCAGCTGAATGTTAATAACAGGCTTTTAGTCTGCTGAGCTATCCAGGCTCATGTTGGATATGTGTTCACTACTTCGAGTTGTCCATGACCATAAAGGTGCAATATAAATAAATACATGTAAACTGCCCCAAGTAGCTAATCCCTCTTAAATTCCTCCATCCCAACCTTTCCTTTTTTTCTCAGGCCCGAAAGTTGCAGCATCACACAACTTTGAATTTGGCCCTGGAATTGATTCACAGGATCTACGTTGGCGGATTTGCCACGACAGCCTAGCTGCGCTGAACTTTCCTTCAAAGGCTTCTATCCATTTGTGGAGTTGCATGCCCTGAGTTGTAAAAAATTATATGTAATTATCCCCTGACTGACATCATCGCTGGAAGCTTCATTGCAGCTCAGCAGGAGGAAAAAAAAAACCTTAGGTCAGATTGTACACCCAAAAAATACGGGTGATATCATTTAAAAAAAGATTTGATATTTATTCTCGGTGGTGGCAAGGATGAAGGATGACGCTTGAAGTTTCCTTCAGTATGTTGAGGGATGTATCACTGGCAAAATCTTCAAGTCTTAAATCTTAAAACTGTATAAAGAACTTTTTGATGGTTTTATGGAAGTTGGGCTGGCATGTTGGAATTGACTTTCCTTTGAGGAGGAGAATGAAGCAAAAGAAGTAATGAGACCCTAAACCTATTTTAGATGTTTATAGAAACTTTCCTTCCACTATCCCTTCCTTCCTTCCTTCCCTTCCTTCCTTGCTTCCTCCCTCCCTCCCTCCCTCCACTCCTCCCTCCCTCCCTCCATCCTTCCTCCCTCCTGCCACTCCTCTTTCCTTCCTTCCTTCCTCCCTCCCTCCCTCCCTCCCTCCCTCCACTCCTTCCTTCCTTCTACCCTCCCTCTGTTTTTCTGTTCCTCCCTCCCTCCCTCCTGCCATTTTTGTATTTTCTGCTGCTTTCCATGGGATATAGTTTAAGGCTACGCTTCATTTATTTGGATAACACTAATGTAATGAAAGTAATTTTAGATAAAAGCCATGTTTTAATGGGTCTGTAAAATTTCCAACTGTAATTAGAGACAGCCATCTTTTCCCAAGATCTTTCCAGCTGATAGACATTGCAATTTCCTCGGTTTTTTACATGTAAGGAAAGTAATACTTTCTATACATTTCTCACAACATTTGTGAACCCAGCTTTAAATAATTAAGAATTAGATATGGGGCTAGTTAGCCCATCCATCTCCATCTATTTCCTTATTCACAATTGCCTCTATTCAAAGAATGGACACAGCATGTATGATTAATATTGCTAACACAAAAAAATGTATTTTTAGCTGGGTTAGCTATAAACAGACTATGCTATACTATGCAGAGCCCTAAGACTTAACCATGATTAAGTCAGCAAAACAGGCAGGGGTGGGATTCAAAAATTTTAGCAACCAGTTCTCTGCCTGGTTGCTGGGTGGGCGTGGCCATGGTGGGCATGGCCTACTCAGCCTCCTGCACTGTGGCGGGGGTGTGTGTCTGTTTTTGCCCTCCCCAGGCTACAGAGGCTTCTTTCGAACCTCCGGGAGGGCGAAAACAGCCTTCCCTGGGTTCCGGAGATCCTCCGGAGTTGGATTCACCGGATGGTTGAGTAGGGGGTTGGATTAGAAGACCTCCAAGGTCCCTTCCAACTCAGAGTTGGTATTCAGCAGGTTCTGACCAGTTTGGGGGAACCGGTAGTGGAAATTTTGAATAGTAAGTACCACCTCTGACTGGCCCCGCCACTATCTATTCTTTGCCTCCCGAGTCCCAGCTGATCAGGAGGAAATGGGGATTTTGAAGTAACCTCTCCCTGGAGTGGGAAGAGAATGGAGATTTTACAGTATCCTTCCTCTGCCATGCCCACCAAGCCACGCCCACCAAGGCACGCCCACAGAACCCTTAGTAAAAAAATTTGAATCCCACCACTGTTCCAACTGTATTGCTCTGTTATTCTCAGTAAGAGTTGCTAACCAAGTGGCTAAAAGGATTAAGTTTCTCCCCGCTTCAAGGAGATATTTTCTTGATTTCATTCTGAGCTTCCATGAGATATGAAGAATACAGGAAGAGTACAAGAGGCAAGACCAAAAACAGTGGATGGAGGGGCTTACAAAGGAGAGAAGCAATCTAGAACTAAGGAGACATTTCCCGTCAATTAATTAGTGGAACAAAGTTGTAAATGCTCCAACACTGGAAGTTTTTAAGATGTTGGATAACCATTTGTCCAGAATGATATAGGGCAGGGATCAGCAACCTGCGGCTCTGGAGCCGCATGTGGCTCTTTCACCCCTCTGCTGCGGCTCCCTGTCACTCAAAATATGCGTCACCACTGGCAATGTGTGACACCCCCCGGCACGCGGTTTATTGAGCTTTTCAACCCCCTGTAGGCCAACCATGGATAAATCCAAGAAAAGAAAAGTTTCAGAAGAAAACAGAACGTTTAATTCAACTACATAGGCTAGTTTTGTGGCCGCTCAAGAAATAGTCAGGCACGGGAAGGGTTTTGTGGCTCCCGGTGTTTTCTTTTCTGTGGGAAACGGGTCCAAATGGCTCTTTGACTGTGTAAGGTTGCAGACCTGAGCAGGAGGTTGGATTAGAAGACCTCCAAAGTCCCTTTTTGAGTCGGCTTTCCTTCGTTCTAGCTTAACTTTGCTTGCTTCCTGAAATAGAGGGAAAGCTTCCAAGCTGAGCCGGTGCAGGTTTTAGAAAAAGGTGAAGGACTTGAATTATAATAGCGATGTTGGGCCTCGATGGCGATGAAAGCTGCTTAGTTTCAAGGATCTTCTCAGGTAGAAAAGCAAATGCCTGATTTCATTTTTTTTTCCTTTCTAAACTGGAAAGGAAATGTGTAATTGTCCCTGCAGCTGGAGCGTTGCCTCCGCGACATTTGAAAACGAAGCTCCAAACGGCGTTTCCCCCCCCCCCCCCACTCCTCCTTTTCCTTTCATTAGCTAAATGAAGGGCTTTGAAATCAGGACGGAATTTGGCTATTAATAAAGCAGGTTATGTTCCTCACAAAATTAGCCATTACCACGCAGATCACTTTCAAAGCCCAGGCGAGCTCCATCCAGTTGAGTTACAACTTATATCCCTGCACATTTTTTTATCATCTATTTTTATATTTCTCTGAACTCCAGTGAGTCAGAGACTAAATTATATAAGTTCCCTCCAAAGATTCTGGATAAAAAAATTCCTTCCTTCCTTCCTTCCTTCCTTCCTTCCTTCCTTCCTTCCTTCCTTCCTTCCTTCCTTCCTTCCCTCCCTCCCTCCCTCCCTCCCTCCCTCCCTCCTCCTTTCTTCCTTTCTTTCGCTCCCTCCCTCCCTCCCTCCCTCCCTCCTTTCTTTCTTTCATTCTTCCTTTCCCTTCCTTCCCTCCCTCCCTCCCTCCCTCCTTCCTCCTTTCTTCCTTTCTTTCGCTCCCTCTCTCCCTCCTTTCTTTCATTCTTCCTTTCCCTTCCTTCCTTCCCTCCCTCCCCCCTTTCTTTCTATCTCTTTTTCTTTCTTCCTTCCCTCCCTCCCTTCCTCCCCCGCTCCCTCCCTCCTTCTTTCTTTCTTTCTTTCTTTCTTTCTTTCTTTCTTTCTTTCTTTCTTTCTTTCTTTCTTTCTTTCTTTCTTTCTTTCCCTCCCTCCCTCCCTCCTTCCTTCCCTCCCTCCCTCCCCAGCTCCCTCCCTCCTTCTTTCTTTCTTTCGCTCCCTCTCTCCCTCCTTCTTTCTTTCCCTTCCTTCCTTCTTTGTTTTTCTTTCTTCTTCCCTTTCTCCCTCCCTCCCCCTCCCTCCCTTTCTTTCTTTCTTTCTTTCTTTCTTTCTTTCTTTCTTTCTTTCTCTTTCTTTCTTTTATCTTTCTCTCCCTCCCTCCCTCCCTCCCTCCTTTCTTCCTTCCTTTCTCAATCCATTTCTTTAAGCTGAGATGCCTCCTACCTACTTGTGTGCTTTGAGTGACGGACCAGATCTGTAAATAGCAGAGATACTGAGATAGCCACACTTGGCATCAGCAAGGCGTTCATACCATAGAGGCCATGGCATTTGTCTCCTCAAGGTATCAAAGTGACAGAAAAATGTCTTGTTAGACAGTTTGTCATCACTCTGAGGGCTCCTCTGGTGACCGAAGGATGAGTTACAGTCTGCGCAGCTCTGGGAAGTTTTGATTTCCAAAACAGCTTTATGTTATGCTTTCCCTGTCCAGTTGCATCCAATTCTAAGGCACGGTGCTCATCTCCGTTTCTTGGCCCAGGAAGCCAGCATTGTCCGAAGACAATTTCAGTGGTCATGCATGGCCAGCATGGCTGTATGCTAAAGGTGCATGGAACACTGCTACCTTCCCACCAAAGTGGTACCTATTTATCTACTCACAGTTGCATGCTTCTGAACTGCTAGGTGAGCTGGTGCAGGGAACGGGAGCTCACCCCGTCACAAAACACTCGGAACTCAAACCCGGGTTGTTTCCAGCTGACAAATTCAGATAATCCTCGGTTTACAACTGTCTGTTTACTGACAGTTTGCAGTTACGTCACTGAAAAAAGTGACTGGAGACTTATCCTCGTGCTTAACAACCATCACAGCATTCCTACGGTTATGGGATCAAAAACTGAGCACTTGGCGACCACTTGGCATATATGTTGGTCGTGTCCTGAGATCACATGATGACCGTTTGTGACCTTCCCTTCTTGGCTTCCAACAAGCAAAGTCAATGGAGGAAACTGGAGTTGCTTAACGGCCACATGACCCAGTTAATAACTGCAGCGATTGCCTTAACAACCATTGCAAAAAAAGGGGGGGGCGGAGACATAAAATTGGGCGCAACTCACTTAAGAACCATCTTGCTTAGCAAAGGAAATTCTCGTTCCCGATTTTGGTCGAGGAACAGCTGCCCTAGAAATTTAAACAATAGGTCCAGAGAGAAGGGCGCTTAAGAAAACAAAGCGTTTAGGACTTGGTGATGGTTTCCAGCATCGGCTTCCTTTGACACAGCTGATGTTCCACCAGCTGTGGGTTTTATTGCACAAAGTACATTCTCAGCAACTAAGAGAGAAACCCCACAGCCATAATTGTACAGGGCACTCGGCAATCTGCTGACCTCACCTCTTCAGCTGTGAAACAACGCTTGTGAACTCATCATCCCACGAAACGCCAATTCATCCCCTTCTCTAGAATCGCTGGACAGATTAAGAACAAACAGATCAGATCAGAACCTGCTGGATTTCACCCCTGCCTGTCTTATATTTCTTTGAACCCTGAAATAAGCGCTTACTGCCATGCACTCAAAAGCCCGATTGGGTTTATTATCAAGGGATGTCTTATTTTGGGGGAAACGGTACATTCATCATGAATCATAAGATACACCACTTAGTGATAGTCATAGGATACTAAATAAACAATCAACAGAAAATCATACTAGGAAACTAAGTACAACAATATGAATCGTAAAGATACAGGTAACGAAGTTTATATAAGTTTGGTTCAAGGGCATTGGAACAAACCAAGAAAAGTTTTCTCTTGAAATAAACAAAAGGTTTTTTAGTTCAAGTTTATTTCCCGCCTGGACTACTGTAACACTCTCTACATGGGGCTCCCCTTGAAGAGCACTCGGAGGTTCCAACTGGTCCAGAATGCGGCCGCGCGGGTGACTATGGGAGTGACTCGTCACACCTATGTGACACCTCTCCTGCGCCAGCTGCACTGGCTCCCAGTGGTCTTCCGGGTGCAATTCAAGGTGTTGGTCACCACCTTTGAAGTGCTTCATGGCTTAGGACCCGGATATTTACGAGACCGCCTTCCGCCAACGATGGTGGGGAATGGAAGTCAAGAGCTGAAAAAGCTCCTTGGATGGGAAGCAAAATGTCTTCAAAGAAAAAAACCAGAAAATCCAGTTGCCTCTTGAGAAAAAAAAAAGCACATTGTACTTAACCACTGTGAGAAGTTGGGCAACAGTGCAGAGGAAGTATGTGTGTATGGAGGGAAGGAATTGTGTGTCCCTTCTATTAAACTTTATTGCCATTTATTAATCAGTGGGGACTTTAACCAGGAAGCTGCAAACGTTGCTTGTGGAAACAAAGAACATTCTGTTTTTCAAACAAAAAGGAGTTGCAGAGATCAAGTACTTAATGCCGGCTTTAGTTTCCCCCGGGATGAATGCAAAACACACACACACACACACGGACACGGACACAGACACAAAGAGAAATAGAGTAGAATAGAATAGAATTCTTTATTGGCCAAGTGTGATTGGACACACAAGGAATTTGTATTTGGTGCATGTGCTCTCAGTGTACATAAAAAGGCAAGATACGTTCGTCAAGAATCATGAAGGTACAACACTTAGTGACGGTCGTAGGCTCCAAATATGCAAGGAAGAAAACCTTTGAGCCATTCGTTCAGGATTTTGAGAAGATTTTGATAAGAGCCGCGGTGGCGCAGTGGTTAGAGTGCAGTACTGCCGGCTACTTCTGCAGACTGCAATTTGGAAGTTCGAATATCACCCAAAGTTGACTCAGCCTTCCATCTTTCCTTCCGAGGTCGGTAAAATGAGGACCCAGATTGTTGGGAGCAAGATCAGGGGCGGGCTTTAAAAATGTTAGCAAGGGGTTCTCTTCCCGGTTGCTGGGTGGGCATGGCCATAGTGGGCGTGGCCTAGTCAACCTCCTACACAACAGCAGGGGGGCATTTTTGCCCTCCCTGGGCTCCAGAGGCTTTCCTCGAGCCTCTGGGAAGGCGAAAATGGTCTCCCCAGGCTCCGGAGGCCCTCCAGAGGCTGGTAATGGACTCATTTCTGGCCTTCCCAGACTTCCAGTAAGTCTGTTTTTCGCCCTCCCCGAGCCTCCGTGCGCGCCCTGCGTCCAAAATGGGCTGCGTGGGGACTCCTGGGAGAGATGGGGTGGGCGGGGCCAGCCAGGAGTGGGATTTGAGGGTTCTACGAACTGCACAGAATCTTAGCTAGAGGGTCTCCTGAACCCCTGCGAATCCCCAGCAATCCACTGATAAGCACTGTTCCTGCAACCGATCCTCATATGTTTTAGCCTCCAGTCCCCTATTAATCTGTCTGAAATGGTACACGGTTTCCTACTTGATTAAGGGGTTGGACTAGAAGACCTCCAACGGGCCTGGTAGCTCAGCAGACTGAAAGCATTGTGATTAACACCAGCTGTCTGCAATTTCTGTAAGTTCGAATCTCACCAGGCTCAAGGTTGACTCAGCCTTCCATCCTTTCTAAGGTAGGTAAAATGAGGACCCAGTTTGTGGGGGCAATAAGCTGACTTTGTATAAATATACAAAAGTATGAAAGCTATTGCTTAACGCATTGTAAGCCGCCCTGAGTCTCCGGAGAAGGGCAGCATATAAATCAAATTAAAAAACAAAAAACAAAAACGTCCCTGCCAACTTTGTTATTCAGCTGGTCATAAGTCGAGAGCTACCTGCAGTCCTGAGTGTCAGGTTTCGAGGTCGTCTCAAATAAATTGCATTTCAAACAAAGTCTTTGATGAAAAAACCTCTCATTTATTAAGCACGACATTCTCGCTCCGACTCATCGCAGCCAACACTGACTTCTGACCCAAAACCCCTCCCTTTCCTTCCCGCACTCCTCTGCACTCATTGGCCATCTTCCAAGTCACTCTATCCCTAATCTACCGCTCCAGCTCAAAGGAATTTCCCCCCTCCCATCCCATCTCCTAGGGGATATTATCTCCAGGGAAAATAAGTAGGTGAACAGTCAAAACGTCCCTTTCCAGTTGCCCTTCTTCTCCTTCTTATGTCAGCACTAGAGTGAAAGCGGCTTGGAGTGCTGACACTATATATCAGGGTCCAGCAATTTCCTAAATTCACATCTTCTCAAAACCTCCCTTATAAAACCTGCCGTCTCTCCCCTTCCCTGCTTTACTGCACTTATCTCAGCCATTCCAGATTTCCCTTCTGCCAGCAAAGTATACTTTCTTATCACAAAGAAAACAAAGCCAAAAAAAGGGAAGATATAATAGTAGCCAGAAGGTCTTCAGATGAAGCTGATAAGGTTACCAACAGAGGCATCCAACTGCCAAAATCTTTGCAAGGTAGCTAAACAACAACAACAAAAAGTCTCCGTCCATCCGAATGCTGGCTTGATATATATATAAAAAAATGTTCTGTGATCATTTCATGTCCAGCAGCTCTAGAAGATTAATCCACAAGGCCGAAGCCGAAGTTACCCATAAATCTAATCTCTAGTCATAACAACGGGGGACAAACTGTAAGGAGAAAACCATAACATTTTGTTTTGTGTTTTTCAAGCAGAAGATAACAATACAGCACCATGTTCTTTTCCCCCGATTATTTTCAAGAACATTGTTTTGGACTTCTTTGTTCTTCCTTCACATTTTTATACAAAAAAATAAAAATAAAAATAAAATCTCAGGTTAGCATTTTCTTAATTTCCTTATTTTGGATCGAGTGGCTTGGAGCCACGATGTAGATGGATAGGAGGGTTTCCAATGAAGAAACAATATATAGATCTGGAATTTAAAATTCCCAAACTCAATTGCAGGAGGAGGAGGAGGAGGGGGAGAGAAAAAGAAGGAGGAGAAGGAGGAGGAGGAGGAGGAGGAGGAAAAGACGAAGAGGGGAAAGAGGAAGAGGAAGAAGAAGAAGAGGGGGAAGAGGAAGAGGAGGAAGAAGAAGAGGAATAAGACAAAGAGGGTGAAGAGGAGGAGGAAGAAGAAGAAGAGGAAGAAGAAGAAAAAAGAAGAGGAGGAAGAAGATGAAGAGTGGGAGGAGGAGGAGGAAGAAGAAGAAGAGAGGAGGAGGAAGAAGGAGAAGGAGAAGGAGAAAGAGAAGGAGAAGGAGAAAAAGAAGAAGAAGAAGAGAATGTACTGTGCCCCTGTGATAAAAATTTGTGTCTCATAGTTATGATGGTCGCTATGTCCCAGCCGGGGTCATATAATCCCCATTTGAAACCTTTTGACAAGCAAAGTTAATTGGGGGGAAGCCAAATTCACTTAACAACCATGCAGTGACTTCACAGCTGCAGTGATTCACTCAATCACTCTGGCAAAATAGGTCGTAAAACGGGGCAGAACTGACATAACAAGTGTCTCGCTGAGCAACTGAACTTCTGGGCTCAGCTGTGGTCGTAAGTCGAGGACTATCTTTATTATTATTATTATTATTATTATTATTATTATTATTATTATTATTATTATTATTATTATTATTATTTAATCTGTAGTGAGATTCACAGCCTTTGAGGCCAGTTAATAGCTCAGCAGCTCAAGTCCTAACCAAGGACCTAGGAACTGTTCAGGTATCATCGGAAGATGTAAGCTGTTCCGAGTAAGGTGGTAGTGGTTGTTGTTGTTATTGTTGTTGTTGTTGTTGTTCTTGTTGTTGTTGTTCTTGTTGTTGTTGTTATTTACTTTTTTCGGAGTTCTATCTACCTTGCTGATTTTGTTTGTTCTCCAGTTGCTTTGCTTATCTCAGGATCCAGATTTAGAAGAAAAAAAAAGCCGTCACTCAAAATATGCAGATATTGTCAATTAATCGTGCAGCCTCTATTTTTAATTGAGGCTTCTTTCATTGGCTTTTCAAACCTACCATTTTGCCGGCTTCCGAACGGAGGCTTGGAAAAAGTTACCTCAGCACGCTTTTGTAAAACCTGCTTCCTTCCATCGTTTTGGCTATAGTCCCTCAGGATTTCACAACAGCAAGTTGTTAGAATACAATTTCCACTAATTTCCCCCGTTACCTGCATAGCCCTTGTACTGTACTGTACTGTAACGGTGATCCATCAGCTGGCAACCAAGAAGAGTTTATCCATGCCTCATTTCATGGAGGGCTCTCCCTTCCGCTGAAATTAAAATGGGTGGCTTGAAGCCAAAATGTGTTTACGGATCATACGGAATCGACTTCTTTCATGGCCCTAAAAGGAAGGAATAAAGAGAATTTATGCCAAATAAGGGAGAAAACTTACACACTTCAATCAGAATAGATCTGAAAGGGATCTTGTAGATCTTCTAGTCCAGCCCCTACTCAAGCAGGAAGCCCTATATACCACTTTAGAATAGCGTAGAGTAGAGTAGAGTAGAGTAGAGTAGAGTAGAGTAGAGTAGAGTAGAGTAGAATAGAATAGAATAGAATAGAATAGAATAGAATAGAATAGAATAGAATAGAATAGAATAGAATAGAATAGAATAGAATAGAATAGAATAGAATAGAATAGAATAGGAGATAACTGATTGTAGAATAGAGTAGAGTAGAGTAGAGTAGAGTAGAGTAGAGTAGAGTAGAATAGAATAGAATAGAATAGAATAGAATAGAATAGAATAGAATAGAATAGAATAGAATAGAATAGAATAGAAGATAACTGTTTGTAGAATAGAGTAGAGTAGAGTAGAGTAGAGTAGAGTAGAGTAGAGTAGAGTAGAGTAGAGTAGAGTAGAGTAGAGTAGAATAGAATAGGAAATAACTGATTGTAGAATAGAGTAGAGTAGAGTAGAGTAGAGTAGAGTAGAGTAGAGTAGAGTAGAGTAGAGTAGAGTAGAGTAGAGTAGAGTAGAGTAGAAGAGAATAACAGAGTTGGAAGGGACCTTGGAGGTCTTCTACACCACAACCCCCTGCGCCACTTCAGACAAATGGTTATCCAACATCTTCTTAAAAACTTCCAGTGTTGGAGCATTCACAACTTCTGGAGGCAAGTTGTTCCACTGGTTAATTGTTCTCACTGTCAGGAAATGTCTCCTTAGTTCTAAGTTGTTTCTCTCCTTGATTAGTTTCCATCTGTTGCTTCTTGTCCTGCCCTCAGGGGCTTTGGAGAATAGCTTGACTCCCTCTTCTTTGTGGCAGCCCCTGAGATATTGGAAGACTGCTATCATGTCTCCCCTAGTCCTTCTTTTCATTAAACTAAACATACCCAATTCCTGCAACCGTTTTTCATATGTTTTAGCCTCCAGTCCCCTAATCCTCTTTGTTGCTCTTCTCTGTGGACTTTCCAGAGTCTCAACATCTTTTTGACATTGTGGCGACCAAAACTGAATGCAGTATTCCAAGTGTGGCCTTACCAAGGCATTAAAGACAAGTGGTTGTCCAAACTCTCCTTGAAAACCTCCAGTGATGGAGCACCCGCGATTTCTGAAGGCAACCCTTTCCATGGTTAATTGGCCTCCCTGTCAGGAAGTTACTCCTTAATTCCAGGTTGCTTCTCTCCTTGGTTAGTTTCCATCCGTTGTTTCTTGTCCTGCCTTCTGCTGCTTTATCCTCCCCTTAGAAGAACACCGTCCAATAATGCTTGGACTCCATGTCATCAGCCCTTCGTCCTCCTAAATTGACAATGATATTTTGTGGGTTTCCTGGCTGATTAAAAGTCCAGGAGACCCACAAAAACATTGGCTTTTCCTGGATATTGAAGAATTAAGAATTTGGGGCCTGTGTTCCTTGGTCCAGGATTTAAGGAATTAAGGGATTTTAAGGAATTAAGGATTTGGGACCTATGTTGCTGTTGGCTAGTTTCGTGTCTCAAGCCCACCAAACTGGGGATAGTTAAAAGAACCCACGGCAAAACAAAGAAGTTCTGCAGAATTCTGTATAGGTAGTCCTCAACTTATGGCCACCATCGAGCCCAAAATGTCTGTTGTTAAGGAAGACAGTGGTTAAGTGAGTTTTGCCCCCTTGTATGATCTTTCTTGTGAAGCCAACCACTGTGGTAGATTAGTTAGTAACCCAGTTGGTTAAGTGAATCTGGATTCCCCATTGAATTTGCTTGTCAGAAAGTCGCAAAAAGGGATCACATGACCCCTGGACACTGCGGTGGTCATAAATACAGGTCGGTTGAAAAGCGTCCGTATTTTGATCATGTAACCATGGCGATGCTACAATGGCTGTAAGTGTGAAAAACGGTCATAAGTCCATTTTTCCAGTGCCGTTGTAACTTCGAACGGTCCCTAAGTGAGCTGTTGCAAATCGAGGACTACCTGCATTGTTGCTTTTTCAGTCTGAGGTCCTGCGGAGGTGTCTTTAGCACAGTGATAGCTAATCTTTTTGCCCCCATGTGCCAGGAGAGGGGGGCGGTCACACACGTGTGTGCCCACACCCATAATTCTATGTTCCCCACCCCACGCATGCACACATGACCCCCCTCCACTCCACTCCTGCCATATGATGGCCCAATAGGCCAGTTTTTCTTTCTCATTTGGCTCCAGATCCTCTCTATGCATCTGGGAAGGGCGAAAACAGCCTTCCCCTCCCTCTTGGAGGCCCAAAATGGCCCATTCCCCAACTTCCAGTTGGATAGGAAGTGACATTTTTTGCTGTCCCCAGCCTCCAGAGAGGCTCTGGAGGCTGGGGACAGCAAAAAACATCACTTCCTGTCCAACCGGAAGTTGGGGAATGGGCCATTTCGGGCCTCCGGAGGGCTTCCAAGGGGGTAGGGAAGCCGGAAGGCTTCCAAGGGGGTGCACAGAGAAATCTGGAGCCAGGTGAGGAAGAAAAACGGGCCTTCTCCACTCACCCCCAGGCCCTCTGGAGGCAAGAAACAGCCTGTTTCCCTACTTCTGGTGGGCCCAGAAGGCCCGAAACGGAGCTGAGCTGGCATGCCAGGCAACATGGCTCCACGTGCCACAGGTGGCATGCGTGCCAGAGTTTCGCCATCACGGCTTTAGCAGAAGCAAAATTATTATCTTTTTAGTAAGGTTTGAAGCATTAGCGAGTGTTCAAGCAGTTGTCTGCTAGATCTAGATGTCAGGGTTCCAAGTAATACATCCAGAACAATCCAAACTCTGAGGCAGGTAGATTCCTCAAAGGATAGCTTTACTGGAAATATCATATTGGCACAGATCTGGTGAAAACCGACTCTGAAGATTCCCGTGATTTTCACCTAGTTAAAAGAGAAAGTTTTTCCACAATCCCAAACGATCAGTCACATGGTCCAGTCAAGACGCTGTCTGGTTGTCTGGTGACCTCCCTCTTCCTTTCATAGCCCAGATGTGAGAATCTCCTTGGTTTTCAAGAGAAAGTATTTTGTTTTGGCTACACATAACCCTCTAATCTCAAATCCCCCCTCCCTCTCCCTCAACTCCCTCTCCCTCTCCCTCAACTTCAGCGTGTGGCAATGCTGAAGCTCCCATAGCTTCAGCTTCAGGATTGATACTAGAGACATTTGACTCAGGACCCTAAAATGGCGTCCTTTTTATTTCACAAAGAAATTTAAACAAAAAAAATTAAAATCTCTGGATCTAAGATCTGGACCTTACCAGATCTTCAGAAGAATTCAGCTCCCTTGCGAGATCCCTCATGAGCTTTGGCTATTTTAAACGGGAAACTTTTTAAAAAAAAAAATGCCGATTAATATAATAACCGCGTCATAAGTACATTATATTTTTTGAGCCCTCTTTGACGACGAGTGTGAAATCACTGAGGAGTTGCTGGAAAAGATGGGGCCGCTCCTGCTGTCAGTCAAACTCAGCCTCATAATTCTTCTCAGGAATTTGAGTTTGCCCCGTCGTGTTCGGTGTCGTGCCATCTCTCCACCCTCCTTCCCTCCTTGGCAAGCTCTGGTTGCCTTAGCGGCCTACCATATTTATATAAATATGTTTCCAGCCAGGGTGCTTAGCTGCAAATTAGCTTTTATTATTTACACAGTGCTCTGGCACATCCTGGCTGGCCGAGCAGGGCTCAATTAAGCAAACATAAACAGTTTCTGGTCTCCCGAAGAGCTTCGGTGGGCGACGGCAATTGGCTCTTCTTGGAAAAGGAGAACAGCTGCTACAATGGCTTTCCAATCCCTTGTAAGAAAGGCATCCTTCGGCTTTCCTAGCCTCTTGAGAAGGCGGCTGTCTTGAAGGAACGTCGTCACCTTCTCCTGAGGTCTCATCTTCAATGTTTTGAAATTCGGTAAGGATGACAGCTTGTGTGTTCTTCAAAACACAAGGTGGCCTCCGTATGCATTCGTCCCCGCACTTGTGTTGCGTAGTGCGTGGCGAGGCTGTGATAGTTGTAAGGGTAAGGGATACCAGGCGCAAAAGGATCAGTTCAGAAGGCCGATTGCTCAAATCGGTACGCAAGAATCTAGGCGACTAAAATTCTGTAATAAATTGGCACCAAGTCAGCGGGATTCAAGAGGAGCTGGGATTGCATCATTTCGGTTCTTCCCATCTTCTCTACGACCCCCGTTATTTGGTGTCATTATTATGATTATTACACTCTGTTCATTTGAATGGAGATTGAGAGCTTCTGCATCGGAGACAAATTCCTTGTGTGTCTAATCGCACTAGGCCAAATAAATCTTTATTTATTTATTTAGTATTTATTTTTGTGATTTATATGCCGCCATTCTCTCTGAGGACTCAGGGTGGCTTACATACAATGACCAATACAAATCACAATAAACATAATTAAAATAAATTAAAATCCACAATAAAAACCATTCAAATTGTAAAACTATACAACCCCACGATCAGAGAATTGTTGGAATAGCCATGTCGTTAGTCCGCGGCGAAAGGAGAGGAGGTCGGGGGCCATCCTGAGGTCGGTGGGCAAACTATTCCAGAGGGTTGGGGCTCCGACAGAGAAAGCCCTCCTCCTGGGGGCTGCCAGCCAACATTGTTTGGCTGACGGCACCTGGAGGAGGCCCGCTCTGTGAGAGCGCACCGGACGATGGGAAGAAGGCAAGAGGTGGTCCTGTAAGTACCCCGGGCCTAAGCCATGTAGGGCTTTATAGGTAAGCACCAGCACCTTGAAACGGACCCGGAGAACAACTGGTAGCCAGTGCAGCCCGCGCAGGAGAGGTGTAACATGGGAGTAATGAGGGGCCCCCGTAACTACCCGCGCAGCCTTCTTCTCTTCTCTTCTCTTCTCTTCTCTTCTCTTCTCTTCTCTTCTCTTCTCTTCTCTTCTCTTCTCTTCTCTTCTCTTCTCTTCTCTTCTCTTCTCTTCTCTTCTCTTCTCCATTCTCACCCCACTCCAGGGGAAGAATAGTGCAAAATCTCCATTCCCATCCCACTCTGGGGCCAGCCAGAGGTTGTAATCGCCGGTTCTCCAAACTGCTCAAAATTTCTGCTACCGGTTCTCCAGAACCTGTGAGAACCTGCTGGATTTCAAGAGTCCCCACTTCAGAAGGAGGTTATCTTACACACTTCCTGGGGCAAGAAAAAAAAATGCATAAAAATTCTCCTTTGTAAGTGGAACTCTCTCTCTTTCTTCAAGAACTGGCTCTTCAAAACGGAACATCAGCCCCAGACGGCCTTCCTGAGAGCCATTACGTTCCGTAGTATGAGCGCTATTTCATACTCTGTATGACACACAAACACACACACACAGACAGACATTTCTGCACAGAAATGATTTCATGGTAGGAAAATGTGCCTTTATTGCCATAGTGATTGGGGAAAAAAACCCCGTTGTTTTTATTTTGCTATGGAGACCTTTAACGGAGTATCCGCTGTCCCATCGATGCCTTCGTTGGAAGTGAATTTGTGGGGCCCAGCTATTGTCCTTGAACACGTTTCCAGCACACGCGTCACGTTAATTAAGAAGGTGTGTCGGTGCACTTCTGCGGGTCAATAACTTTTTAGGACATCATAACACATCATACACATCATTGTTTTTTCTTCAGATCCGACATTTGGTCCAGGTGCATGAAACACAGTGTCCGGTGGAATGCCCGCCACTTACGTCAATGCCTGGGGGAGGCTGATCATTGTGGCCATCCTGGAATTCACAACTGCATCTAATTACAGATTAACAAGAATAGGAAGGGACCTTGTAGGTCATCTACTCCAACCCTCCGCCCAAGCAGACCCTACACCAGGGGTGAAATCCAGCAGGTTCTAACAGGTTCTAGCGAACCGGTAGCGGAAATTTTGAGCACTTTGGAGACCTGGCAAATGCCACCTCTGGCTGGCCCCAGAGAGGGGTGAGAATGAAGATTTTGCAATATCCTTCCCCCAGGAGTGGGGAGGGAATGGGGATTTTGCAGTAGCCTTCCCCTGCCACGCCCACCAAACCACGCCCACAGAACTGGTAGTAAAAAAAAAAATTGAATTTCACCACTGCCCTACACCGTTTTTGACAGATGGCAGTCCAGTCTGTTCTTGAAAGCTTCTAGTGGATGAAATTCCCACCACTTCTGAATTCTAATAATATCCTAATGATTCTAAAACTAAGAGGCTAAAGCATACAAAGAACGGTTGCAGGAATTGGGTATGTCTAGTCTAACGAAGAGAAGGATTGAGGTGACCTGATAGCAGAGTTCTAATATTCGAGGGGCTCCTACAAAGACGAGCAGGTCAAACTATTTTCCAAAGCATGTGAAGGCAAGACTTGAAACAACAGATGGAAACTAACCAAGGAGAGAAGCAACCTGGAATTAAGGAGAAACTTCCTAACAGTGAGGACAATTAACCAGTGGAACGGCTTGCCACTGGAAGTCGTGGGTACTTCATCACTGGAGATTTTTAAGAAGAGACTGGACAGTTATTTGTCGGGAATGAGATCTGGTTTCCAAGAGGCTGGACTAGAGGACCTCCAAGGTCCCTTCCAACTCTGTTATTCTGTAATCTTTCGACTGAAAAAAATAAATAAATCAAGGATATGGACAGAAATTGGGTTTTCTCAACAATGTGGGGGGGGGGAATCTTCAAATTGGGCAGTTACATCTCCTCCAAAATCCCATCCGACTCCCTAAATTCTGTATTCTGTAAGATATCCTTGAAACCCAGACGGAGGTGAAGATTCAATGCAGTAGCCCCGTGATGGTGAACCTATGGCACGGGGGCCCAAAGTGCCACACGAAGTCATGTTGCCTGGCACGCACGGCCTTACCTGTTTGTCTTCCGAGTTTCTTGCATGCATGCGCGCACAATGACCGGATGTTTTTTGTGTGCGCGGCAGTGCCGAAAACCGGTGTGCACATGCGCGCCGGCCAGCTGATTGTCAAGTCATGAACTCGGACATTCAACTTTTCCAGAGCGCGATCCCCTTGTGCACACGGCAGTGCCAAAACCCGGCCTGCGTATGCACGCTGGCCAGCTGATCATTGGGTGCGCACGCATGCTAGAACCCAGAAGTTTGGCTTTTCCAAAGTGCGGCCCTGATGAGGGTGCGTATGCGCGTGTGATGTTTCCGCATGATCTTTTGGGCACTCGTTCGCCATCACTGCAGTAGCCCCTCTGTGACCGCCCTTCAAAACCAGGGAGTTAGGGGGAACCGTTTGAAAAGAGCACCGCTGAAAAGATCTCTCCACCCTCAAAAGCGATTCCTGTCTGCCTGAAAACTGTGTGGAAATGTGATTTTTTTTTTTAAAAAAAAGCCTGTCTCTTGAGGGAAGAAATCTATGTTGATCTTTTTCCTTCAGGCCGCAAAGATCACGTTACATCTTGCGTTTGGTACAAGGGAGATGGGGATGTCTCTGGCTTGCGAGAAAGAGCCGAGGAGCTGGTTACATGTTGCAAAAGGCATTTTTGAACCACACCTCATCCCGTTCGGCCTTCCCCTTCCCAAACATCCTCCCGCTGGACTTGATGTGTTTCTGTGCTAGTTTCAGCCAAAAAACAAGAAGAAAGAGGGAAAAAAAATAAAGAAATCACCCTCGAAAAGTATGGAGATTAAAGGACGAACGGCTCTGAAATGCCAGACCAATGGCTGTCCAATCTCTTCTTTAAAACCTCCAGCGATGGAGGGCCCACAATTTATGCATTAAATGCCTTCATGTGAGGAAGCCTGATATACAAATAGGAGGCCTAAAATTCAAAAATTTTAGCAAGGGGTTCTCTGCTCGGTTGCTGGGTGGGTGTGGCCATGGTGGGTGTGGCCTAGTTGGCTTCCTGCACCATGGGGGGGGGCGTTTTTGCCCTCCCCGGGCTCCAGAGGCTTTCCTTGGGCCTCCGGGAGGGTGAAATAGGCTCTGGAGGCCCTCTGGAGGCAGGAAACGAGCCTGTTTCGAGCCTTCCCGAACTTCCAGTAGGCCCATTTATCGCCCTCCCTAAGGCTCCGTCCGCCCCCTGCACTTTCCTGCATCCAAAATGGGCCACTCCTGGGAGGGGAGGGGCATGGTGGCAGGGCCAGCCAGGAGTGGGATTTGGGGGGGGTTCTCTGAACTGCACAGAATCATGCGTGCGCCAGCCAGTTGATTTTTTGGGCTTTCTGGGCCCACCAGAAGTCAGGAGACACATTGTTTCCAGCCTTCGGAGGTCCTTTAGGGGGGTGGGGAAGGCTGTGTTTGCCCTCCCCAGGCTCCTAGAAAGGCTCTGGAGCCTGGGGGGAGCGAAAACATGGGCCTACTGGGCCCATGTGCCATTGCGTGCCAAAAGCATGGGAAGCATGGAGGGGAGGTGCATAGCACAATGGATGTGGGCACACGTGTGTGTGACCCTCTCCACGCTCCCCCTGCTTTTGGCACACGATGGCATAAAGGTTAGCCATCACTGTCCTAAACCGATAATATGCATCAAACCCCCAACCCAAAGTATAAATACTCCCACCAAATTGCTGGAGGAATAATTGCCACATCGAAGATGTCTCCGGAGGCCGCGCGTTTCAACAGCAAGCGACCGATCAAGGCCACAAATATCTTGCCACTTCCTTCCACTTCACACGCAAGTCAACAACGTGGAGAAGAAGCATTGGTCTCGCCTGCAAGTCTGCTCGTTACCGTCCCCCTCGGTAGATTCATCACAAAATCCATTAGCAAGTGACACGCCAATTTCTTTCTGCGTTCAGCTCTTGCACGCCTGATAAATGCTTGAAGCACCAGCCTTCACACTTCGTCGCAAACCCACAACGCTCAGGACTTACAAGGCTGTGACTTGTCGGATTGATTTTTTAAATATATATACACACACAGAGTCCCTATCGAGATATGCGATACTTTAAGAGGTTAGCCCCATAAAAAAGGAGGGATACTGATCTTGTCGGTCAGCAGTTCAGCGGTTCGAATCCCTAGTGCTGCGTAACAGTTGCCAAGCATTTGAATTTTGATCATGTGACCACGGGAATGCTGCAATGGTCGTTGAGTGTGGAAAACGGTCATGAGTCACTTTATTTCAGTTGTAACTTTGTTTTTTTTTTAAATATAAAAAGTTTTTTTAATTTTTATGTTTAAACAAACAATACATCATTAATTATTCAGGGTGTCATCTGAGTACATATTATTGTGTCATCATATTCCTCCATTACCCTCATGTCCTTGCTACATTTCTATCTTACTTTTACATTTTAATTTAATATATTACAACATTTTTTCCAAATCTCTTGTGTTTATATTAATTTTTATTATATCTCATCTCTATCCATTGATAGAATTGCCCCATATCCTCTAATACTCTGAATCCTCCTTTCCCTTAATTGTCAATGTTAATCTATTCATTCCAATATTTTCTTAATTACTTCTCCCTCTATAGGGATTTTTTTTTTCTGCTTTCCAATTTTGTGCAAATACTATCCTCGCTGCTGTTATTATGTGTATAATCAGATATATATTTTCTTTACTATACGTCTCCGGTAAGATACCCAATAGGATCAGTTCAGGTGTTAAATCAATATGTTGTTGTATTATTTCCTCTAACCATGTTCAAATTTCTACCCAATAGTTTCTTGCTTCTGGACATGTCCACCACATATGATAATACCATTCCGGTATCTGATGGCATTTCCAACATTTAGCTGATTTATCTTTAAACAAAGTGCCGTTGTAACTTTCAACTGTCACTAAATGAACAGAGGACTACCTATATGCTAATTAAAAACTTTTTCTCCAAGGTAGCTAGCCGGACTTTTACTCAGCGCTAACTTTGAATGGTTTCAAATCCTTGAAATATTTAGCTGAATATAGGGAATCCTTGAGTTAACAACATTCATTTAGTGACCATTCAACTTTACAATGGCACTGTGGCTCACACCTGGTCCTCACGCTTATGAGCTGAACAGCTGAGACTTCACCAAATTGTGATGAAAATAAAAGCACATGGGGAAACATCTTTAAAAACACTGTGAAAGCAAGCAAAAAAAATTTTTTTTGATACGGTCGACAATAGAACAATGAAAATCAAAACAGTGAAAACAACCGAAGCAAATTAATATATACCAAACACAAGGCCAGCTGCTTGCACTGTTGCCACAGTGCTCCCTTCTGCATAATTACCTGAATCATAATTAGTAATTTAGTCATTGCGTAATTAATCTATTACAGTGAAAGGCACGCTTGTAGACAAAACTTAAAAGCGTCTTAGTAATTTATGCAAAATGCAAGGATTCGTCTCTTAGGGACTCGACGCCTTACTAAGGAGAGAGAGAATAAGAATAACAAGAGTTGGAAGGGACCTTGGAGGTCTTCTAGTCCAACCCCCTGCTTAGGCAGGAAACCCTACACCCGTGATGGCGAACCTATGGCATGCGTGCCACAACTGGCACGCGGAGCTGTATCTGTGGGCACGCAAGCGTTGCCCTAGCTCAGCTCCAGCGCCTATGTGCATGCCGGCCAGCTGATATTTGGGCCTTCTGGTCCCAACGGAAGTCAGGAAACGGGCTGTTTCTGGCCTCCAGATGACCTCCGGGGAGGAAGGCTGTTTTTGCCCTCCCCAGGCTCCAAGAAAGCTCCAATCCTAAACTGGGGATTGTGGGTTCGAGTCCCATCTGGGTCGCCAGAAATGTCGCGGAAAAACCCACTTTCCCAAATGCAGGAGACAAGACCACAAAAGTTGGAGAACATAGGTTTATTTGCTAGCAAAGTTTTGGAGAATTCACATGTCAGATTCCGAACCCTGGGCTACGCCCAAGGTTTACCTTTTATACATTTTGCAATTCTAGACACTCCAGAGGTGTTACGCTTCTGACTCTATTTCCATATATGGGTATACTGTCTGTTACTTTCTGTGAACACTTCTGGTAATATGTTTCTTAATATAAGTTCGTTACAGGGATGATATAGAACATAGGTCATTAAGCTCATCAGTACATTTAACAAGTTCCTTATTTCTGTTCTTTGTACTTTCCTGAGGTTTGCAACAAAACTTCTACTCCCCCATCAACACTTCTGAGAGTAACATAATACTGTGAATAATACAATACATAGATTAATATGATTTATAGTATAAGACCCTTCTGTCGCATGGGGAGGGCAAAAAACAAGCCTACCGGGCACATCGGTAACCTTTTTGAGCGTGGGGGGAGGGGTGTCATGAGTGCAAGTGCAGAAGGGGGCGTGGCGTTGGGGGGCATTGAATTATAGGTATGGGCATGTGCACACGCGTGACCCCCCCTGCATTTCCCCCGCATTTGGCACACGAGGGCAAAAAGGTTAGCCATCACTGCCCTACACCACTTCAGACAAATGGTTGCCCAACATCATCTTAAAAACTTCCAGTGTTGGAGCATTTACAAGTTCTGGAGGCAAGTTGTCCCACTGATTAATTCTTCTCAATATCAGGAAATTTCTCCTTAGTTCTAAGTTGCTTCTCTCCTTGATGAGTTTCCACCCATTGCTTCTTGTCCTGCCTTCAGGTGCTTTGGAGAATAGCTTGACTCCCTCTTCTTTGTGGCAGCCCTGAGATATTGGAAGACTGCTATCATGTCTCCCCTAGTCCTCCTTTTCATTAAATCAGACATATCCAATTCCTGCAACTGTTCTTCAACCGTTTTAGCCTCCAGTTCCCTGATCCTTTGTTGCTCTTCTCTGCACTCTTTCTAGAGTCTCCACATCTTTTTTACATAGTGGTGACCAAAACTGGATGCAGGATTCCAAGCGTGGCCTTATCACGGCATTATAAAGTGGTATTAACACTTCACGTCCTCTTGATTCTGTCCCTGTATTGATGCAGCCTAGAACTGTGTTGGCCTTTTTGGCAGCTGCTGCACACGGCTGGCTCATATTTAAGTCACTAGGACTCAAAGATCCCTCTCACAGTTACTACTATTGAGCAAGGTACCACATATACGGTACCTGTGCATTTGGTTTTTCTTGCCTAAATGTAGAACCTTCCTTTTTTCACCTTTGAATTTCATTTTGTTAGATAGCGCCCAATGTTAAAGTCTGTCAAGATCCTTCTTGACAGAGAGCGAGAAAGATATCTCTTTCTTTGTGAGTTGTTCGTCCTCAACCTATGACCATAGTTAAGCCCCAAATTTCCATTGCTAAGCAAGACAATGAGCTGAGTTTTCGCCTCGCTTTACGACCTTTGTTACGTGAATCCCTGCAGCTGTTTTAAGTTAGTCCCACGGCTGTTCAGTGACTCAGGTCTTCCTTCTTGACTTCGCTTGTCGGAAGGTCGTAAAAAGGGGATCACAGGACCCCGGGACACCCTGCAACCGTCATAAACGTGAGTCAGTTCCCAAGTGTCTGAATTTTGACCAAGTGGATATGAGGATACTGCAACGATCGTAAGCAGTGGTGAAATCCTACCGGTTTGCACCGGTTCAGGGGAACCGGTAGTAAAAAAAGAGCTACCGATTGTTCCGAATCGGTATTTCCAACGATCAGCTGTGCCGCATAATTTATATTCGCTAGAAAGTAGCAAATCCTTTCTAGCAAATCTAAGTAGCGCGGCACAGCTGTTTTCCCCCTTGCTGTTTTATTTACCTTGTTAAGTGTTCTTTTTTCATGCGAAGCATGCATTTGGTGCACACTGCGCATGGGCACCCACGCAGCGTGCATTTGACGTGCACCATACATGCGTAGGCAGCGAACCGTGAAGGATTTCACCCCTGGTCGTAAGTCTGAAAAATGGTCCTAAGTCGCTTTTTTTCAGTGCCGTTGTAACTTTAAACGGTCACTAAACGAACGGTTGTATGTCCGGGACTACCTGTTACTATAGATACAGCAGGACATGAACGCACAGTTTGCGTGTTCATCTCCGTGCCTTTTGGCTCACAAGAGTCTTTACTCCAAGCGAACGTCGCAGCTGCTTCCGTAATTTCATTAAATGCACCATGACAGTTTGATCCCGGTCCCTGTTTATCTGGAAGTCCCATTGTTTTCACGGTTTAAGACCGCAGCCAAAAATCACACCGAAGTTTCTTAACAACTTTAAAACTCCAAAGCAGGGGGGGGGTGGGGGGAGAGGAAAGGAAAGGAATGGTGTGTTGTAACGGAAGCTTCACACTTGGCTTAGATGCCTGAAGTTATATTCATAAAATAGCCTGCTACGCTAGGCTTTGCTCAATCCCGGTTTCGTGGTTAAACCACCACTTGTTGGGGTTCCCCAACCTGCATACCAGGCTGGAGAAAAGAGATTAATTGGTCTAGAAAGATGGAGGACAAGCTATAAAAACTAGGGTTGGTTTTAAATACAGTAGCATGGATATTTATGAAGACAAGAGTCTCTTTTCTGTGAAGTCCAATGTCTTTGTGTTTCTTTTTTGTTAACAATACAGCATTAGTTATCATTCCCATCTCCTTTCCTTTCCTTTCCTTTCCTTTCCTTTCCTTTCCTTTCCTTTCTTTTCCTTTCCTTTCCTTCCCTTCCCTTTCCTTCCCTTCTTTTCCTTTCCTCCCTTCCCTTCCTTTCCTTTCCTTTCCTCCCTTCCCGTTTCCTTCTTGTTTTCTTTTTCCTTTCCTTTCCCTTCCTTCCCTTCCCTTCTTCTTTCTTTCTTTCTCTCTCTCTCTCTCTCTCTCTCTCTCTCTTTCTTTCTTTCTTTCTTTCTTTCTTTTTCCCTTCCCTTCCCTTCCCTCCTTTCCTTTCCTTTCCTTTCCCTTCCCTTTCCATCTCCTTTCTTTCTGTCTGTCTTTCTGTCTCTATGTCCTTCCCTTCCCTTTCCTCTCTCTCTCACTTTCCTTCCTTCCTTCTTTCCTCTCTCTTTCTCTTTCACTGTTCTTCCTTTCTCCGGTTCCCCTTTCTCCCCGTCCCTTCCCTTCTCTTCCTCTCTCTCTCTCCCTCCAATTCCTGGTGTTCAACCATGGAAGTATAAATCAGATCCAATCCTGCTTAGCCTTTTGAGATCAGGCAAGGTCAGATAGAGGCTGCCATTTAATTAGGTGGATAATTATTATTAGATTATGGCATTAGTGCATAGAGGAGCACTAAGTTCTCTCTCTCTCTCCCTCCCTCCCTCCCTCTCCCTCTCCCTCTCCCTCCCTCCCTCCCTCTCTTTCTCTCTCTTATATTGGTTATCAGTATTCAGTACAATTTGATGTCACAGAAGTCCTATGGATTACACGCATTTTATTTTACATAAATACTGTGAAGGTTTCAGTCTAGCTTTTTCAGACTTCAGGTTACGCAGTGATGTGATGTGACCAGTGGTGGAATGCAGCCGGGTTCTATCCCGCTTGGGCAAACCGGTAGTGCCGGCGGCGGGAAGCTCCGCCCACCCACCTGGACGTCATCACATCCCATTTTTGATGCTCTGCGCATGCTGATGCGCAGAAGGTGTTGCACGCACCAGGAGTGGGTTCTACTTACCGTTATTACCGGTTCGCAACGAGGCCGCCCAGAAGCGTTTTGATGATGCTGGGGTCGGTGGGCGGGGCTTCCCACAGGTTTTACTACTGGTTCTATCGAACCGGGGCAAACCGGGGCCAACCCGCCACTGGTGTGCATGCTCCCATTTGTGAGCCAGTAGCAAAAGTAAGTGGATTTCACCCTTGGATGCGACCCTTTTGGGGGATAGTGGGAATCGAGAGGAAAGTAATTCCTTTTAATTATTGTTTACCCTTTTCCTTTTTCCACTCTATAATTTTTACGTCTGCCTCTCTCCCTTGCCTCATTCTGCACTCTGTGACAATCCCACCTCCTTTCGTTTTCTTCAGGGAAAAAAAAACCCACACAAACACACAAACTCTCGGGGCCGACACCGAACTAAAAATGGATTTTGTTGGTTTTCCCAGTGAAGATTTTAATGCAAGGACCCTGGTGCCACTAGGGACTGTCCATTAACGAAACTCTCTTTTGAGAGACCAGAGGGAGCCACGCTTCATGCCAAAGTCCTCAGCTGGTGGGACCAAATATCGGGACTGGCATCGCTATATGAAATGTTCTCCAGCTGGGCTCTTGCGCTTGCTTTTGCCAAGTACGTGGCATGTTAGACAACAATTACCGGAGTTAAATAAGAATATTGGCTGGCATCGAGGAGCCCTGTGCCCCCTGACTGTGTCACTAGCAGACCGAATGCTTCATGTGAGAGATGGGTGCAAAGGAACCAGATGGGAAAACAGATCGGTTAGGTAGAGAAAAGTGTGATGTGCAACCTAGCCAAAAATTGATATCTGCTTTCGAATCGGTGTTGATGCTTAGCAACCACTTACTGTGTTTCCCCAAAAGTAAGACCCTGTCTTATATTTTTTTGAACCCTGGAATGAGCGCTTGGCCGTATTGCCATGCCTTCAAAAGCCCAATTGGGCTTATTATCAAGGGATGTCTTATTTTGGGGGAAACAGGGTATCTATCTATCTATCTATCTATCTATCTATCTATCTATCTATCTATCTTGTTTCCCCCAAAATAAGACCCTGTCTTATATTTTTTTGAACCCTGAAATAAGCGCTTGGCCTTATTGCCATGCGCTCAAAAGCCCGATTGGGCTTATTATCAGGGGATGTCTTATTTTGGAGGAAACAGGGTAGATTTTTCTTCAGGTTGAGCTATCTCCAACTTCAGGTCTTTCAATGATGTTCCCATTGCTACCGTAACTGAGTCCATTCATCTGGTTGTCCCCCTATTCCCTCTCCTTCTGCCTTTTCCAGCATTATGGCCTTCATAAGACACTTGAGACTTAGCATCATGTGTCCAAAATATGACTTAGAGCCTGGTAGGGATAGGATAGGATAGGATAGGATAGGATAGGATAGGATAGGATAGGATAGGATAGGATAGGATAGGATAGGATAGGACAAGGAGAGGACGAGGACGAGGACGAGGACGAGGACTAAGAATAGAATAGAATAGAATAGAATAGAATAGAATAGAATAGAATAGAATAGAATAGAATAGAATAGAATAGAATAGAATAGAATAGAATAGAATAGAATAGAATAGAATAGAATAGAATAGAATAGAATAGAATAGAATTCTTTATTGGCCAAGCATGATTGGACACACAAGGGATTTGTCTTTGGTGCATATACTCTCAGTGTACATAAAAAGACAAGATACATTCGTCAAGAATCATAAGGTACAACACTTAATGATAGTCATAGGGCACAAATAAGCAACCAAATCATACTAGGAAACAATAAATATAAATCATAAGGATATAGCAACAAGTTACAGTGATGCAGTCCTAAGGGGAAGAAGATGGGTGATAGGAACGATGAGAAGACTAATAGTAATGCAGACTTAGTGAATAGTTCGATAGTGATGAGGGAATTATTGTTTAGCAGAGTGATGGCGTTTGGAAAAAAATGTCCTTGTGTCTAGTTCTTCTGGCGTGCAGAGCTCTATAGCGTCGTTTTGAGGGTAGGAGTTGAAACAGTTGATGTCCAGGATACGAGGGGTCTGTAGATATTGTCCCAGCCCTCTTTTTGACTCCTGCAGCATACAGGTCCTCCATGGAAGGCAGGTTGGTAGCCATTGTTTTTTTTTCTCCAGTTCTAACTATCCTGAAGTCTGTGTCTGTCTTGTTGGGTTGAAGAACCAGTTAAAGACAAGTTAGAGGTGCAGATGACAGACTCAATAATTCCTCTAAGTGAGTGGACTTCTCACTTGTGCTTAAGCGGGAAGTCTAGATTGTTTTGTCCAACATTCTGTTTGTTTGTTTTCTTGGCAATCCATAGTATTCTCAGGAATCTTCACAGAATCATAGGGCTGGAAGAGATCTTGCCAGTCTTCTAGTCCAACCGACTGTTCAAGGCAGGAGTTCTTATACCATGCCAGAGGTTCTCCAATCTTTTCTTTTTCTCCCCCCTCCACTTTTAAAAAGTTTTATTACATATACAAAATCCCATTTCTAAATAAACAGTGTGTTGCCTGCATACAAATAAGTTGAGAGCTAATAATCATAATATTTACAATAGTATTCATCACATTGGTATTGGTCTCATCATCATCATCATAGTATTTCCTTATCCATTTTAATAAACCTTCCTTATAAAATTAATCCTTCTCTTATATTTCCATATTTCTAACTTCTGCTTTTATTGGCTGGCCATTGATAAAATGAGTCCCATGTTCAAAAATATTCAGTTTCTTCCTTTTTCTTGATTTCAAGTGTTAATCTATCCACTTCTGGGCATTCTAATATTTTTTAAATTACATTTTGCTCTGTAGGAATCTCTTCACTTTTCCATTGTTGTTCAAAAGCAATTCTAGAAATTTTGAGTAGTTTGGAGAACGGGCAAATGCCATCTCTGGCTGGCCCCAGTGGGGCGGGAATGGAGATTTTACAATATCCTTCCCCCAGGAGTGAGGAGGGAATGGGGATTTTGCATTATCCTTCCCCCGGAGTGGGGTGGGAATGGAGATTTTGCAGTATCCTTCCCTGGAGTGGGGTGGGAATGGGGATTTTATAGTATCCTTCCCCTGGAGTGGGATGGGAATGGAGATTTTGCAGTATTCTTTCCCCTGGAGTGGAATGGAAATGGAGATTTTGCAATATTCTTCCCCTGCCACGCCCACCAAGCCACACCCACCAAGCCACACCACACCATGCCACGCCCACAGAACCGGTAGTAAAAAAATGTGGATTTCACCACTGCCTTTATTAGATTTTTTCAGTAGGATGCCCAACAAGAATATTTCTGGTTTTAAGTCTGTATCATTTTTTCTAACCGTGTACAGTATGTATTTTTGTACAGTATTTTTTTTTTTTGCCTTTGGGCATCTCCACCACATATGATAATACGAACCTGGTGTCTGATTACATTTCCATCCAATCTTTTCTCGAGAACCTCCAGTGATGAAGCATCCGCAACTCCATCAGGCAAATTGTTCCATGAATGAATCATCCTCTTTGTCAAGCAATTCTTGATTATTTCCAGGTTGCATCCCCCTCATACGACCTTCCACCTATTGCTTTTTGTCTTCTCCGGTTCCCAAATTTCTATCTTGCTTTTATTTTTTTTTAAATTTGATTTATATGCCGTCCTTCTCCGGAGACTCAGGGCGGCTGACAATGCGTTAAGCAATAGCCTTCATACTTTTGTATATTTATATTTATACAAAGTCAGCTTATTGCCCCCAACAAACTGGGTCCTCACTTTACCCACCTTATAAAGAATGGAAGGCTGAGTTGACCTTGAGCCTGGCTGGGATTGAACTCGCAAGTAATTGCTGGCAGCTGGATCTTAAATGCTGCCTTTGTAGGAGGCATTACCCCCCTACGCTACTCAGGCTTTTAGTTTTTAGTTTTTTAGGTTTTAGTTTTAGTTTTTAGGTTTTTAGTTCAGGCCTTCTTCATTCCACAGGATAACCTTGACTAGGTTCAGGAGTCTGCCTTCCCAGCGTCTCTTCCAGTGGTGGGATTCATCGGTTGTAACAACCGGTTCGCTTTGCATGCCCTCCGGAGGCCAGAAATCGGCCCATTTCTGGATTTCTGCTACTTCCAGTAAGCCTGTTTTTCACCCTCCCCAGACTCCAGGAGGGCGAAAACAGCCTCTTCCAGGCACTGGATGCCCTCTGGAGCCCGGAAACATGCCTGTTTCCGGACTTCCGCTAGGCCTATTTTTCGCCCTCCGTGCGCACCCTTGCACTTACCTGGCATCCAAAACGGGCTCCTAGGAGGGGTAGGGTGGGGTGAGCGGGGTCATCCAGTCCTTGGAATAACCCGTTCAGCGAACCAGATTAAAATTAACATCCGGTTTTCTCGAACCGGTCTGAACCGGCTGAATACCACTCCTTGGTCTCTTCCATAGTATTATTTTTTTCAACAAAATAGATTGTTCACAAAAGAGAGGGAAAAGATAGATAGATGATAGATAGATGATAGATAGATAGATAGATAGATAGATAGATAGATAGATAGATAGATAGATAGATAGATAGATAGATGATAGATAGATAGATAGATAGATAGATAGATAGACAGACAGACAAGCAGACAAGCAGAGAAGCATCATGTTTCCACGTTTCTCCTCCTTCCTCTTCCTCTTTTTCTTTCTCCTTTTCCTCCTCCTCCTCCTCCCTCTTCCTCTTTCTCCTTCTCCTCTTCCTCCTCCTCCTTTTCCTCCTCCTCCTCCTCCTTTTATTGTACCAGAATAAAAATGTGCCCAGCTCCTTTGTGGTATGAAATGTGATGTATGCCAATACAAGCGTCCCTCTAACATGGCAGTTTGTGTCAGCCTCACTTGTGACTCTGTTCACCGTGTTTTGCAATCCGAGCCGATACCTGTAAGCCCTGTGATGGCCATTCAGCCCATCTACAGGTTTTTTTTTCCCCCACAGCTTGTCATGCCTAATAGAATCACGGTTGGCAATCAAACACATGTTCCTCCTGTGGTCACTCTCCGGGATGAATAGTGTTACTGTTCGGCGACACCTAAGTAGCTCCTTTGTTTCGCCATGAATCAAAAATGCAGTCGCGTTCCCTTGAGTCATGGCTGCAAGGTTTAGTTATTTCCACTGAACCTTTGGAAGAAAGGTAGTTTCAATTAAGATTTACCGTCTTTGTTTCCTGCACCAGACCCCAGGAGCAGAAGAAGTTAATAAGCCGGAACCGCTTCTGAAAAGAGAGAGAGAGAAAGGGAGAAAGGGAGAGAGAGAGAGAGAAAGGGAGAGGGGGGGAGGGAGGAAGAGAGAGAGATGTATACAACATTACCTTTAATGTTTTGTCCCCTGCATCCCCCTGTTTATTAATGCTGCTGGCACATCAATGCTCCTTGCACATGATTTATAATGAAAGGGGGGAAATGAGTAATACCAGGCTAGAGCAATAAACTCAGAGGTGACTACGAGGGAGATCTGAAGGAAAGTGTGGCTTAATCTTGCAACCTTTTCAAGTTGTATTGCTCCTTCCTTCCTTCCTTCCTTCCTTCCTTCCTTCCTTCCTTCCTTCCTTCCTTCCTTCCTCCCTCCCTCCCTCCCTCCCTCCCTTCCTTCCTCTTCTTCCTTCCTCTTCTTCCTCCCCTCCCCTCCTTTCCCCTCTGCTTTCCTCCCTTCCTTCCTCTTCTTCCTTCCTTCTTCTTCCTCCCCTCTCCTCCTTTCTCATCTGCTTTCCTTCCTTCCTCCCTCCCTCCCTCCTTTCCTCTTCTTCCTTTCTCTTCTCCCTTCCCTCCCCTCTCCTCCTTTGCTTTCCTCCTTCCCTCCCTCCTTTCCTCTTCTTCCTTTCTCTTCTTCCTTCCCTTCTCTCCCCTCTCCTCCTTTGCTTTCCTCCCTCCCTCCCTCCCTCCCTCCCTCCCTTCCTCTTCTTCCTTCCCTTCCTTTCCCTCCCCACTCTTCTTTTCCCCTCTGCTTCCCTTCCTTCCTTCCTCTTCTTCCTTTCTTCCCCTCTTCTCCTTTCCCATCTGCTTTCCTTCCATCTATCTGTCTGTCTGTCTGTCTGTCTGTCTGTCTGTCTATCTATCATCTATTCTCTCTATCTCTATCTAATCTGTCATCTACTCTCATATCTATCATCTCATCTCTCTCTCTCTCTCTCTCTCTCTCTCTCTCTCTCTCTCTCTCTCTCTCTATCATCTACTCTCTCTAATCTATCATCTACTCTCTCTCTCTCACCTTTATTACTTTTACAAATAACTCAAGGCAGTGAACGTGCATATACTCCTTTCTCCTCTTTTCCCCACAACAACAGCCCTGTGAGGCGAGTTGGGCTGAGAAAGAGGGACTGCCCCAAAGTCACCTAGCTGGCTTTCCTTCCTAAGGCAGGACTCGAACTCACTGTTCTCCTGGTGATTGGCCCAAACTTCCCCAGGCGGCTCTCATGCGTAAAGTGGGACTAGAACTCCCAGGCTCTTGGTGATCGGCCCAAACTCACCCAGCCAGCTTTCATGCCTAAGGAAGGATCAGATGGTTTCCTGCTTTTTAGCCTGGTGCCTTAACCACTAGTCAAGATCTCACAAACATGGATATCAAACCTAGGTTATCCAATATTATAACGAAGTATTAGTGCCGCTTTACAAAACCCTAGTAAGGCCACACCTGGAATCCTGCAACCAATTTTGGTCACCATACTACATAAAAGATGTTGAGACTTTGGAAAAATTTCAGAGAAGAGCAACTAAGGTGATCAAAGGCCTGGAGACTAAACCGTGTGAAGAACGGCTGCAGGTTTTGAGTCTGGCTAGTTTAGAGAAAAGAGAAATTAGGGGTGACAGGATAGTAGAATTCCAATATTTGAGGGGCTGCCACAAAGAAGAGGGGGTCAAATTATTCTCCAAAGCACCAGAGAGCAGGACAAGAAGCAATGGTTGGAAACAATGGTGAAATCCAAATTTGTTTGATACCAGTTCTGTGGGCGTGGTTTGGTGGTCGTGGCAGGGGAAGGATACTGCAAAATCCCCATTCCCTCCCCACTCTGGGGCCAGCCAGAGATGGCATTTACCGGTTCTCCAAATTGCTCAAGATTTCCGCTACCGATTCGCTAGAACCTGTTAGAACCTGCTGGATTTCACCCCTGATCTGGAGTGTATTTTCCTGGTAGCTACAGACAAGTTTATAATTTAGATTCAAAACACTGAGTTGTTATTATTATTATTATTATTATTATTATTAGAAGAAGAATTGCAGCCAAATAATAGTGCTGACTTCCCGTTTTCGTTTGAAACTGACTCAGTACAAAAAAATCCACAATGTGTTTCCTGAGAAATACAAAGGAAGTTTTTTATGGTGGAACTGCTGCGTCTAATGCACACACGCACACACACCCACACACAGAGAAACACACACTATTCAAAACTCGGTGGAGAGAAATTAACAGCTCCCCTGTTGTTCTGAAGAATCTTGGTTGATAGCGCCATCACATTCTCCTCATCGTTTTTGTGAGCAATTGCGTCTCGCATGGCAAGCTGTTTCCCCAGAGGGGAAATTTCCAAAGAAATAGAGGCTATAGAAGCAATACCTTGAAGTGTGTGGTGCGTTATATGGTATGACGTAGGTTCATCTCCATATAGACCCTTCAACCACCACTCAGAAGATCTTTGAGGATGTCATGCTGGCTGAAAAATTCAGTTGAGTTGAAGTCCACAAAGCTTAAAAGTTGCCCTCGTTGGATATCCCTCTTTATAAAGGTAAAGGTAAAGGTTCCCCTCGCACGTATGTGCTAGTTGTTCCCGACTCTAGGAGGCGGTGCTCATCTCTGTTTCAAAGCCGAAGAGCCAGCGCTGTCCGAAGACGTCTCCGTGGTCATGTGGCCGGCATGACTCAATGCCAAAGGCGCACGGAACGCTGTGACCTTCCCACCAAAGGGAGTCCCTATTTTTCTACTTGCATTTTTTACCTGCTTTCGAACTGCTAGGTTGGCAGAAGCTGGGACAAGTCACGGGAGCCCGTTACACAGCACTAGGGATTTGAACCGCTGAACTGCTGACTTTTCGATCATCCCTGTACCCCTCTCTATAGGTTGGGGAAAATGACCAGAGAGATATGGATAGGTTTAATCCCACCCACCCCATGCTCAGTTCTGTATAGCAGCTCTATGGTTGAGTTTACCCATTTGCTTTAATCCTGGTAATCCATAACAAGGGTAGCAGGAACAGATGAGGGATATCAGCAGAAGAGCAAGTAGCATTTGAATGAAAGTCGTGGATGGTCTGAAGATCTGGCCCACCTCTTGCTACAGGACTAAGGGACGTATAAACCTCTCCAGTGCTTCTACATACTTATTAAAGGAGGCTTGGAGATCATTGGAGGAGATATTACAGCAGGTTGTTGGCAGGGAGATGGCCTCCCAAATTAGTCACTAGAACATTTGGAGACGTGCTGTGGAATGTCCAGATGAAGGTTCTGAAGAATAATCCTTCTCTCGGTCATCAATAGTTAATAGTTAATAGTCAACCTAATTGTGGTGGAATGTAGTCTGGATTCCTTGGACAGAAGGTCTGCACTCTAGAGGACCAAGAGACACCAAAGTTTAGATAGTTTGTTTCGGAGTAAGAAGCTCAAGTCAACTCCTCCTTATATCTTGAAGGATACAAGTAGCAATAGCAATAAGCACTTAGATTTACTGTATTTTCCTGCGTATAAGACTACTTTCTAACACACAAAAATCTTCTCAAAAGTCGGGGGTCGTCTTATACGCCAGGTCTCATTCTCCTGTAACCAGGCAGACCAGCCCATAAGGCTGTGACGAGCCTTAAATGGCTCTGAGGAGGGTCGTCTTATACGCCCAGTCGTCTTATACGCCGGAAAATACGGTATATACAGCTTCACAGTGCTTTCCAGCCCTCTCTAAGCGGTTTACAGAGTCAGCCTATGGCCCCCAACAATCTGGATCCTCATTTTTCCAACTTCAGAAGGATAGTAGGCTGAGTCAACCTTGAGCCGGTCAGGATCGAACTCCTGGAGCGAGCCGTGAGTTAGCCTGTTTTTGTGCTCATTCTAGGTATTAAGTTAACTATCAGCTTCTATGATTCCAAGAACAAAAAGCTTTCACGAAGGTTCCTCGTCCTTTAATTGATGGAATTACATTTTGCAAAGGGAGATTTACAAAAGTTTTTTGCACATCCTAAGTTTTCACAATGCTTTGAGAGCTTGTAAAAAAAAACACTAATTTCCAGAAAACAAATTATACCAGAAACAACAAAAGGGTGGGGAACCAGGACATCTGGACGATGCTTATAATTATTCACTGTGTCCTTTATTTAAACTTTGCTATTTGTTTTACTCTGCAAAAGCCAATAAGGCGTAGAGGAACCCTCGCTAGCATTGTTTCAGATAGCCTGACCTTTCTGGTGTAGCCAGTTGCACAAGAAGAGAACATCAAGAAATAAAAGAAAAGAAATACTTAAGACATTCTGCACAATCCGATCTTGGGCGATTTATTTCTTTGTTCCCCCCTACTCCTCCTCTTGCAAAGGTCTATCCTATTCCCTTTTCTTTTAAAAAAAAAAACAATCCCATATCCATGCGATTTTTATGGTTTCACGGTGATCATCGATTGTGAATCAGGGGTGAAAGGCAGCAGGTTCTGAGAGGTTCTGGAGAACCGGTAGCGGAAATTTTGAGTAGTTCGGAGAACCGGCAAATACCACCACTGGCTGGCCCCAGAGTGGGGTGGGAATGGAGATTTTGCAATATCCTTCCCCCAGGAGTGGGAAGGAATGGAGATTTTGCAGTATCTTCCCCCAGGAGTGGGGTTGGAATGGAGATTTTGTAGTATCCTTCCCCTGGAGTGGGCTGGTAATGGAGATTTTGCAGTATCTTTCCCCTGGAGTGGGGAAGGAATGGAGATTTTGCAGTATCCTTCCCCTGCTTTTGGTGGGGAAGTGTTAGCAGTTGTTGTGTTTGACGATTTTTTTTAATTTTTAATTTGATGTATATGCCGCCCTTCTCCGAAGACTCAGGGCGGCTTACAATGCGTTAAGCAATAACGTTCTGGTGTCTTTGCGCATGTTTGTGGGAATGGAGATTTCTCCATTCCCTGGAGAGGGGAAGGAATGGAGATTTTTCAGTATCCTTCCCATGGAGTGGGGTGGGAATGGAGTTTTTGCAGTATCCTTCCCCTGGAGTGAGGAGGGAATGGGGATTTTGCAGTATCTTTCCCCTGGAGTGGGGAGGGAATGGGGATTTTGCAGTATCTTTCTCATGGAGTGGGGTGGGAATGGAGTTTTTGCAGTATCCTTCCCCTGGAGTGAGGAGGGAATGGGGATTTTGCAGTATCTTTCCCCTGGAGTGGGGAGGGAATGGGGATTTTGCAGTATCTTTCCCATGGAGTGGGGTGGGAATGGAGTTTTTGCAGTATCCTTCCCCTGGAGTGAGGAGGGAATGGGGATTTTGCAGTATCTTTCCCCTGGAGTGGGAAGGGAATGGGGATTTTGCAGTATCCTTCCCCTGGAGTGGGGTGGGAATGGAGATTTTGCAGTATCCTTCCCTTGCTTTTGGTGGGGAACTGTTAAGCAGTTGTTGCATTTGACGAATAACGTTCTGGTGTCTTTGCCCATGTTTTTGTTCAGGTGTCCGTGGTTGACCAGAGCCATCTCCCCAGCTGTTCCACTCTACAATGGGCTCGTATTCCTGTTTGTGCTTGCCAACTTCAGTATGGCCACGTTTATGGACCCAGGAGTCTTCCCACGAGGTAAATTGGAAATTTCAGAAGGGCGGGAACCATTTCTTGTCAAAATCCCTTGAAATAGTTGATGACGTTGTAGAAACGTCAGCCATGCAAAGGAGCAGAATCCGGACGAGAAGTTTCAATTAAACTACTTCATTGCTAAAAGCCTACACATGGGAATCTTCTCGGCTAATCTGCTAAGATTTAGATCAGGGTCAACGGCACTCAAGAGAGGTTGAACTTTGTTTGTGGCTACCTGGGGATCCTAGCCAGGGGTGTCAAACTCAAGGCCTGGGGGCCAGATCCGACCCGCGGGATGCTTAGATCTGGCCTGTAAAACCGCCCTGGAAACAGCGAAGGACCGCCCCGTGATGCCTTTGCCAGCGAAAATGGAGCTCTGGAGGGCTGCATGCGGCCCTCCTGAGCTCCGTTTTCGCTGGCAGAGGATTGCAGGAAGGCATTGCAGCCGAAAACGGAGCTCGAGAGCCCGTTTTTGCTGGCAGAGCACTTGGGCGCCTGACACGAGTGATGTCGAGCTGGCCACGCCCACTCTGGCCACACCCACCGCAGTGCCCCTAGGTCAAACACAACCCTGATGCGGCCCTCCAATGAAATCGAGTTTGACACCCCTGCTCTAGGCTGAGACCCCTTTTCACTCCACCCCCAGATTCTGTCACTCCTTCTTCTACACCCATTTGTCCATTTTTTTTTGGTGGTTCCGGACAAGGAAATCTTGGCATCGATCCACAGGGGCTCCGTGGTGCCCTTGAAGATGTCTCGTCTTTACATACCCAGAAGGTCCTTTTGGTGGATGGATAACCACCGCACATTGGGCCACATTCAATCCGCTGTCTATGAAGATCCTCAGTTTTGGTTGCCCCAAAAGTGCTTTTTTTTCAAGAGGCAACTGGACTTTCTGGTTTTTCTTTGAAGGCGTTTCGTTTCTTCTCCAAGAAGCTGAAGAAGCTTCTTTGGATGAGAAGCGAAACCCCTTCAAAGAAAAACCAGAAAGTCCAGTTGCCTCTTGGAAAAAATCACCTTCGGGACATTCTTTCCTCTCCTTTCTTTGTCCTTTGATCATTTTTTTTTCTGGGTATTTTTCATTAGAGCCCAAGGAATATCAACAGCACTTTTATTACATGAGAAGGTTCAATTAAAGTGATTTATTGCTAAATAAATCTTCTCGATTAACGTGCTGAGGTTTAAATAAAGGTCAACGGTACTCAAGGACGGTTGGAGGTAGGTTTGCTTGTGGCTACGTAGGGATTCTAGGCGGATCCCTCTTTTCACTCCGCCCCCCACGTTCTGCCATCCCCCCTCCTGCAGTCTGTCTTGATGGATTGATTAAATTTTGAGGAGAGGAGAAATGATTAATCCTTCTGGAAATAAACAACAATAATAAATGCAGGCAGAGGAATAAATTAGATGCCTTTCAGGTCATTATCTGTGGCACTCCTTCACATCAGGGATGCCTGTGATAGAAGGGAGATTAGGAATTGTAAGAGACCTGCATCAAAATCGCCAGCCAGCTACAGGTGGTCCTTGACTTACAACAGTTCGTTTAGTGACCCTTTGAAGTTTCAATGGCGCTGAAAAAAGTGACTTAGGACCATTTTCCAAACTTACGACCATTGCGGCATCCCCGTGGTCATGTGATCCAAATTCAGACACTTGACAACCGGCTCATATTTATCATCTCCATTTAACAATGCCATCATCCCTTGCAGGGTGGAGTCTGGGCAACTGAATGGAGCTAGCAGTGTGTTTTAATGGCCCATTGCCTTTCCTGTTGCCAGTCTGGAGTTTTGTTCAGCAGGTATATTTGCAGTGTGCCCAGAAAGAGAAATATCTGCCTCTACCTAGGATCGAACTCACAGCCTCCTGATTGTGAAGCGAGAGCGCCACCTCTAGGCCACCGCACCGCTCCAACTGACTCATATTTATGACGGTTGCAATGTCCTGGGGTCACGTGATCCCTTTTTTGCGAACGTTTGGTGAGCAAAGTCCACGGAGAAGCCACATTCACTTAACAGTCCAGTTAGTAACTTAACCACTGCAGTGATTAAGCTTATCAGCAGTGGCCAGTGGCAAGAAAGGTCGTAAAATGGAGCATAATTCACAAAATTAGCAACAGAAACTTTTTTTAATCAGTTGTGGTCATAAGTCAAGGACTAGCCGGATACGTCCTTTTTGAAGGAACTTCTCATGGAAAATCTGCCATCTGGTTGTCTTTCCACACTCTGCTGCATCTCTGGGCCCTCGAAACTTTTTATTATTATTATTATTATTAAATTTGATTTATATGCCGCCCTTCTCCGGAGACTCAGGGCGGCTTACAATGCGTTAAGCAATAGCCTTCATACTTTTTGTATATTTATACAAAGTCAGCTTATTGCCCCCACAAACTGGGTCCTCAATTTACCCACCTTAGAAAGGATGGAAGGCTGAGTCGACCTTGAGCCTGGCTAGGATTGAACTCAGAGAAATTACAGGCAGCTGGTGTTAATTGCTGCCTTTAGTAGGAGGCATTAGCCCTCTACGCTACATAGGCTCACTAATATTAATAATAATAAAGAGTTTTATAATTTTTTTTCAAATACTACCCCCTCTCCCCCCTCCTTACCCTCCCCCCCCCCCGAACTTCCCAGACCAAAATATAGGGTATAACAATTAACAATCATATACTAAACTAGGCTAACTATCTATGGACTTCTATCCCCCCCTTCACACTTTAACTCCTCTTTTACCTACCTAAATATGAATACTCATAATTTTTCTATTCATTCATAAGCTATTTGATCCTTTTTGGTCCGATAGTTGTTTTGAATATAATCAATCCATCTTCTCCATTCCGATATATATCTTTCTTGTCAATGGTCTTTCAAATATGCTGAAATTTTTGCCATTTCTGCTAACTTCGCTACTTTTAATGTCCATTCTTCAGTAGCAGGCAGATCTTCCTTCTTCCAATATTGCGCCACCAAAAGTAGGAGCCTGAGTAGCGTAGGGGGCTAATGCCTCCTACTAAAGGCAGCAATTAACATCCAGCTGCCTGTAATTCTGCGAGTTCAATCCTAGCCAGGCTCAAGGTCAACTCAGCCTTCCATCCTTTCTAAGGTAGATAAATTGAGGACCCATTTTGGTGGGGCAATAAGCTGACTTTGTATAAATATATACAAAAGTATGAAGGCTATTGCTTAATGCATTGTAAGCCGCCCTGAGTCTCCGGAGAAGGGCGGCATATAAATCAAATTAAAAAAAAAAGTCTAGCTGCAGTTATTAAATTTAAAATCAATTAAGTCTCTATAACCGTACAATCTGTAATTATACCCAACAAAAACAATTGTGGAGTGAACTTTATCTTCTTTTTAAGAATACTTTGGATAACCCACCATATTTTTATCCAAAATGCTTTAACGTTTTTACAAGTCCACCATAAGTGGCATCATCACAATCACATCTCCAACATTTAGGTTGCAAATTCGGATACATACAGGCCTCGAAACTTATTTTGTGACTTTAATAAGTCTCTAGATTTCCTAACCTCCTTCTGATTCGTACATGCCAGCTTCGTACATACTCGTGGCCTGAATATGCTATTCATCCCCTTGGATGCTTCTGTTGTTATTTTGCCATTTGTAATTGCTGGGGCCAATGACTCAGAGCCTTGTCAGCTGCCTGGGGGTGTTTGGAGAATGCTCTGCTGGCGTTTGGGATTGGCAGATGTGCACGCAAGCAGTCTTGGCAAGTTTGAGTTGGGAATACGCTTTTCACGGGAACAGGGCCCATTGTACTCCAAGGGTCATCTGGCTGAAGAAATATGACCTCTGCGTCTGGCTTCCCACAACTAAAAGGTTAAAAAATGACCAACTGGAACTAGGTGTGGGCAGCTGGGGGGAGGGTTCGTAAGGGTTCGAGAGAACCTCTAGCTAAGATTCTATGCAGTTTGGAGAACCCCCAAATCCTACTCTAGCTGGCTCAATCCACCTTGCCCTGCCCCTCCCAGGAGAACCACGCGGCCCGTTTTGGATGCAGCTAAATGCAGGGTGCATGCGGAGGCTCGGGAAGGGCAAAAAACAGGCCCACCAGAAGTTCGGGAAGTCCGTTCCCGGCCTCCAGAGGCCCTCTGGAGCCTGGGAGGCCATTTTTGTCCTCCCGGAGGCTCAAGAAAAGCCTCCGGAGCCTGGGGAGGGCAAAAATGGCCCCTTTCCTCCACCGTTTCAAGTTTCAAGTTTATTCAAATTTGTACACCGCCCTACTCCCCGAAGGGACTCAGGGCGGTGAACAGCCGATTAAAATACAATATCATACAAAAGTTAAAAATTTAAAATAAATTAAATAATTAGGCTGAAGCAAATTAAAATCCAATTATGAAAGACATTTAAAAACCCAGTATAAAACCCATTATAAAGGGAGGTTTAAGCCAGGCCAGCCTGGTGAAATAGGAACGTTTTTAGGGCGCGGTGGAAGGTACCGTGATGCAGGAGGCCAACTAGGCCACTCCCATCATGGCCACACCCACCCAGCAACCGGCCAGAGAACCCCTTGCTAAAATTTTTGAAGCCCATCCCTGACTGGAACATAATTGGACCACCGTGCAACTCTCCGGGTACATCCAGGGATATTGATGGTTAGAGATCGGAGGCAGACGTGAAAAAACTATACTAGTCCTCGGGTTACAACCGTTCATTTAGTGACTGTTCGAACATGACTGAAAAAAAGTGACCGTCGCAACTTCCTGACAAGCAACGTTAGCGGGGAAGCCAGATTAGGCTTAGATTTAGAATAACTTTATTGTCACTTTAAACCAGTGTTGAAATGTAAAATTTGTTACAGCCGATTCTGTGGGTGTGGCTTAGTGGTGGTGGTGGTGGGTAATGTGACTGGGTGGGCGTGGCCAACTTTTTTTTTTTTACTTTTTTAAAGCATTTTTTTACACGCCCGAATAGGTTGTAAAAAAAAAAAAAGCTTTTAAAAGTTTTTAAAAAGGCTCTGAGGATCACAGTTGTGGCGCGTGATCATCAGAGCCTCTTTTTTTACCTTTTAAAAGCATGAAGTAATGACACCTGGGCAGGTGGGCGGAGCCTCACATCACCATTGCTACCGGTTCTCCGAACCACCTGCCACGATCGCTACCGGATCGCCCGATCCGGTCTGAACCGGGAACATTTCATCCCTGCTTTAAACGTACACACATCAGCATGCATTAAAATGAAATTTCATTGCATACAGCTCTCAAAGGGTCACCTCCTCCTACATGAACGTGACAAAATAAATACAAAATTATGTATGTATATCCACATATATTATATGACACAGAAAAACAACACAGTCTCGTCTGGATGTATACATGTACAGTACATGGCGAGAAAAACGAATCTTGCGAGTTTAGCAGACGGAGGGCCTAGGGAACAAAGCTGTTGCAGAATCTGGTAGTTATCATGGATGGATGGATGGATGGATGGATGGATGGATGGATGGATGGATAGATAGATAGATAGATAGATAGATAGATAGATAGATAGATAGATAGATAGATAGATAGATAGATGATAGATATGGATAGAGTGACAGAATGATAGATTAAAGAGGGAAAGGGAAAGATGGATGGAGAATGGATAGAAGATAGATAGATAGATAGATAGATAGATAGATAGATAGATAGATAGATAGATAGATAGATAGATAGACAGACAGACAGACAGACAGACAGACAGACAGACAGACAGATAGATAGGCAGGCTTAGAATAACTATTGTCACTTTAAATGTGCACTAATCAGCATACATTAAAATGAAATTTCATTGCATACAGCTCTCAAAGGGTCACCACCTCTAATATACACTACATAACCATGACAGAATAAAAAAAATACAAAATTATGCATATACCTACAGTGTTTCCCCCAAAATAAGACCCTGTCTTATACTTTTTGGACCCTGAAATAAGCGCTTGGTCTTATTGCCATGCACGCAAAAGCCCGATTGGGCTTATTATCAGGGGATGTCTTATTTTGGGGAAAACAGGATATCTATCTATCTATCATCTATCTATCTATCTATCTATCTATCTATCTATCTATCTATCTATCTATCTATCTATCTATCTATCTATCTATCTTGTTTCCCCAAAAATAAGGCCCTGCCTTATATTTTTTTGAACCCTGGAATAAGCACTTGGCCTTATTGCCATGTGCTCAAAAGCCCAATAGAGCTTATTATCAGGGGGTGTCTTATTTTGGGGGAAACAGGGTACATACCAGTGATGGGTTGCCCCTGGTTCGGTCCGGTTCTATAGAACCGGTAGTAAAACCAGCGGGAGGCTCCGCCCACCTGCCATGACATCATGGGTAATCTGCGCATGCGAACCGGTAGTAAAGATAAGTAGAACATACGAACATATATTATGTGACACAGAGAAACAACACAGTTCAGTTCAGATGTATACATGTAAACAGCGAAAAAACCGAATCTTGTGAGTTTACCAGGCGGATGGCCTAAGCAACAAAACTGTTCCAAAATCTGGTAGTCCTGCTAAAAATACTTCGAAAACTTCCCCTCAGAGGGGAGCAACACAAACAGACCGCAAAATGGGCGTGCGGGATTCACTTAACAACCGTGTGGCTAACTGAACAACTTGCAGCGATTCGCTGTGCAGCTGTACCCAGAAAGGTTATAAAACGGGGCAAAACTCACCGAAGACATGAGTTCTCACTTAGCAACGTAAATTTGGGACTGTTGTAAAGCCGAGGACTGCCTGAACTGAACCAAGAACGTTGTTGTGTCTCATCGAACCGTTTCTTTTGTGTCGTCCGACCACCGAGCAGCCGACGAAGACGAGGATAAAGATGACGACTTCCGAGCGCCACTCTATAAGAACGTGGAGATCAAAGGCATCCAAGTTCGGATGAAATGGTGCGCCACCTGCCACTTCTACCGCCCTCCTCGTTGCTCCCACTGCAGCGTTTGCGACAACTGCGTTGAGGTAAGGACACGCGTGACTTCCCTTTACGGGCAGAGTTGACGTTTGCTGTGGAAATATCTAACTAAACACGATCCCTTGAGTATTGATTAGAAGGCGATTTGGCTTGTACAGTAGTAGCCAAAATTGTGGGAACCTTTTGAGAAAAGTGTATTTTCTAAAACTATTTATTTATTTATTATTTATTTATTTATTTCAATTTATATACCGCCCTTCTCCCCGGCAGGGGGACTCAGGGCGGTGAACAGCCAAGTTAAAACACATATAATACAAATATTAAAAAATTTAAAATTAGATTAAATCGTTGGCGTTCCAAAATAAAAGTCTCAAACCCCGTTAAAATACCTAATTTAAAACCCCAGAAATTAATAATACCAAAAATTTTAAAACCCCATTAAAATCAATCAAGCAAGGCCAGCTTGTTGGAATAAATAAGTCTTAAGGGCCTTTCGGAAAGTGCGGAGGTCCGGGATCAAACGAATTTCAGGAGGCAGCTCGTTCCATAGGGCGGGTGCCCCCACAGAGAAGGCTCTCCCCCTGGGGGGCCGCCAGCCAACATTGCTTGGCTGATGGCACCCTGAGAAGGCGCTCTCTGTGTGAGCGTACTGGCCGGTGGGAGGTTATCGGTAGCAGCAGGCGGTCCCGCAAATACCCTGGTCCTATGCCATGGAGCGCTTTAAAGGTCAAAACTAACACCTTGAAGTGCACCCAGAAGACCACCGGAAGCCAGTGCAGCTCGCGCAGGAGAGGTGTCACGTGGGAGCGCCCTGTCGCTCCCGTAATCACCCGCGCGGCCGCATTCTGGACCAGTTGGAGCCTCCGGGTGCACCCCAAGGAGAGCCCCATGTAGAGAGCATTACAGTACTGGCCAAACTAGCTAATAGCACCACTTTTTGGGGGGAGTAGTACCATAAAATTATATCTCAGTAGAAAGATACTTTAATCAAGAATGTAATGCAATACCTTTAATGAAGGATTTGCTCTTAGACTAGCCGTTACAGTATAAAGGAGAAAAGTGAAACATGTAGAAAAGAACGAGATACACAAAAATGCTCACCATAGAAAAAACAAGGTATACCAAAATGATCCCCATCTCAGTTGAATCCTTAGTTGGGTAACCTTTAGCATGGATTACAGCCTTACAACATCTTCCCATGGAGTGAACCAAGTCTTTTAGTTCTGCAGCTGTTTTAATGTGAAACCAAGATTGAATGATGGCTTCTATTAACTGGGTTTGATTGCTGGGTCGCTTCTGACTAACAAGTTTCTTTAGTTGGCTTCATAGATTTTCCATTGGGTTTTAAGATCTGGGCTATTCCCAGGTCATTCCAGCAGTGGAACAGGATTATTTTGAAACTCCCCAAAAAAGTGGTGCTATTAGCCATCAAACCTCAAAAATACACTTTTCTCAAAAGGTTTCCACAATTTTGGCCAGTACTGTAATTTGCATCTGATGCCCTTTACAAAGAGACTCAAAGCAACCATTTATTGCTGATTGGTGTTGCTCTCATGCGTTTTTATATCGTGGCGAGTGTGCCCGGAGTTAGCTGTCCAAGTGAGATGCCATTGTGAGATGGGTGGATGGCCATATAAACCAGAAAAAGAAACGAACAAGGAGGAATAAGAATTGCCTTCATTGTGGCGGCTATGGAAGACTCTACAGACAGATTAACAGAGTTGGAAGGGACCTTGTAGGTCATCTAGTCCAACCCCCGCCTAAGCAGGAGAGCCTACACCATTTCTGACAGGTGGCAGTCCAATCTCTTCTTGAAGGCCTCCAGTGATGAAGCTCCCACAACTTCTTAAGGCAGCTTCTGTTCCATTGGTTGATTATTCTCACTATCAGAAAATTCCTCCTTATTTCCAGGTTGAATCTCTCCTTGTTCAGTTTCCATCCATTATTCCTTGTCTGGCCTTCGGGTGCCTTGGAAAATAGCTTGACCCCCTCCTCTCTGTGGCAGCCCCTCCAATATTGGAAGATGCTATCCTGTGTCCTCTGGTCCTTCTCTTCACCAGACAAGCCATGCCCAGTTCCTGCAACCATTCTTTGTATGTTTCATCCTCCAGTCCCCTAATCATCCTGGTTGCTCTTCTCTGCACTCTTTCTAGAGTCTCCACATCTTTTTTACAGTCCCCTTTTCGATATAGTGAATGTATCAGAAAAATTAGTTGCGATTGCCTTGCTCTTGGAGGTTGAAACATTAACTTGCATTTTCCGGATGTGGCCTGTCACACCCCTGTCACTGATGTCTCTTCCTGCTCTATGATTCTATGTTCTGTGTTAAATTAGATGCCTTAATGACACTCACCGGATATTTAAGTAACCAAACTTGAGGACCCAGTTTGTGGGGGCAATAAGCTGACTTTGTATAAAATATACAAAAGTATGAAGGCTATTGCTTAACGCATTGTAAGCTGGCCTGAGTCTCCAGAGAAGGGCGGCATATAAATCGAATGAATGAATGAAGAAAGAAAGGAAGGAAGGAAGGAAGGAAGGAAGGAAGGAAGGAAGGAAGGAAGGAAGGAAGGAAGGAAGGAAGGAAGGAAGGGTCTATAAGAGCCTTGATGGTGTAGTGCACTAAAGTGCTGTTAAGTAGCACTTAACTGCCAGCTGCCTGCAATTACTGTAAGTTCGAATCTCCCCAGGCTCAAGGTCGACTCAGCTTTCCATCTTTTCTAAGGTGGGTCAAATGAGGACCCAGTTTGTGGGGGCAATAAGCTGACTTTGTATAAAATATACAAAAGTATGAAGGCTATTGCTTAACGCATTGTAAGCTGGCCTGAGTCTCCAGAGAAGGGCGGCATATAAATCGAATGAATGAATGAAGAAAGGAAGGAAGGAAGGAAGGAAGGAAGGAAGGAAGGAAGGAAGGAAGGAAGGAAGGAAGGAAGGAAGGAAGGAAGGAAGGAAGGGTCTATAAGAGCCTTGATGGTGTAGTGCACTAAAGTGCTGTTAAGTAGCACTTAACTGCCAGCTGCCTGCAATTACTGTAAGTTCGAATCTCCCCAGGCTCAAGGTCGACTCAGCTTTCCATCTTTTCTAAGGTGGGTCAAATGAGGACCCAGTTTGTGGGGGCAATAAGCTGACTTTGTATAAAATATACAAAAGTATGAAGGCTATTGCTTAACACATTGTAAGCCGGCCTGAGTCTTCGGAGAAGGGTGGCATATAAATCTAATTTTTTAAAAAAACAAAAAACAAAGCCAGACGAATATTATCCTGGTTGCAAACACGACCGATATCTTATTCTTAAGCGAGGAGGTACTTCTTTCCTTTTTCTACATCTGGCTGGCAGCTTCTAAGTTTCTTTCCCCTTTGCGAGACAATTTTGACCAACTTGGCAGGAGAACAAAGTCTTTTAAAATCATTCTCTCTGACGTCGTCGGTTGTGCAGTTAAAAAACAGGAGATGAGAATCAAACTCCGGGCAGAGAAATTCGTTAAAAGGAGTCAGCCGGAGCAGAACTGTAAAACGCACACTCCTCTTCATTAGAGAGATGGCTGGGGTGAAGGTTAGAGAGGAGAATTTATTGGCTGAGAAGACAATCGGATTTTATGTCATGGCAGTGGAAGTGTTTTATGGAGCAGGAGGTTTATTATCAGGAAATCCTCTTTGTCACACATATATCCCTTAAATGTGTGCGCTCTCTCGCTCTCTCTCACACACACTTACACACATAACCACCACTGGGAGGTAAGAAGCATTGAGAAACTAAAGGCAGGAGGAAAGAGAAAAGGAGAATGGGGAGGGAAATCTTAATTTGCTCTGATTTAAGCTACAGTAGTGGCCAAAATTGTGGAAACCTTTTGGGAAAAGTGTATTTTCTAAAACTAGCTAATGACACTACTTTTTGGGGGGAGTAGTATCATAAAATTATATATCGATGGAAAGATAATTTAATCAAGAATGTAACACAATCACTTTTAGGAAGGATTTGCTATTAGAATAGCCGTTACAGTATAAAGAAGAAAAGTGAAACACGTAGGAAAAAACGAGATATACAAAAATTATCACCGTAGAGAAAACGAGATATACAAAAATGATCACTATAGAAAAAAGGAGATATGCAAAAATGACCACACTGTCAGTTAATCCTTAGTTGGGTAACCTTTAGCATGAATGACGGCCTTACAACGTCTTCCCATGGAGTGAACCAAGTCTTTGAGTTCTGCAGCTGTTCTAATGTGAAACCAAGATTGAATGATGGCTTCTATTAACTGGGTTTTATTGCTGGGTCGTTTCTGACTTGCTCAAAAGTATCTCTATGTGTCTTTCCTCGTTCTTGGAGGACTGACAGGTTGATAAGTGTTGTCGTGATTGTTATTATTACGTTTCCCATTATTCCTGTGTACGCCAAGTTACGCCTGCATTATTACCCTCTCTCTCCTGTTGTCTCACCAGGATTTTGATCATCACTGCCCTTGGGTTAATAACTGTATCGGAAGGCGAAACTACCGCTATTTTTTCCTTTTCTTGCTGTCTTTAAGTGCCCACATGGTCGGCGTGTTCACCTTCGGGCTTATCTATGTCTTACATCACGCTGAAAAAGTGGGTGTGGCCCACACCGCCGTCACGTATCCTCCTTTTGGGGTCCTCTCCGGGTTCAACCCGGCCAGACGGGTCTCGAGCCAACACGAAAAGGGATTCTTTCTGCCGTACTCCAGTGCCGACGGCACAATAATTTGCAGGGTTTCCTTAATGTCACCATCCAGAATGACGGTCATGTGTATCGCTGGGCTCTTCTTCATCCCAGTTATTGGCTTGACTGCTTTCCACATTGTTTTGGTGGCCAGAGGACGCACAACCAACGAGCAGGTAAGACGGCTTTTCGATCTATCCTCTTACTTGACTCCTGGGATTGTTTGCTTATTCCTTGCCCCACCAGAACAGTTGAGTATACATGTAGTCCTCAACGTATGACCACAATTGATTAAAAACCATGGGCTGTCGACGTATTATTTACAGGTAGTCCTTGAGTTATGACCACAATGGAGCCCAAAATTCCTGTGGCTAATCGAAACATTTGTGAAGCGAGTTTCGGAAGAGGAGGAGGAGAAAGAAGAGCCTGAGTGGCATAGGAGGCTAATGCCTCCTACTAAGGCAGCATTTAACATCCAGCTGCCTGCAATTACACCAGTTCGAATCACACCAGGCTCAAGGAATCTCACCTTCCATCCTTTCTAAGATAGATAAATTGAGGACCCAGTTTGTGTGGGCTATAAGCTGACTTTGTATAAATATACAAAAGTATGAAGGCTATTGCTTAACGCATTGTAAGCCGCCCTGAGTCTCCAGAGAAGGGCGGCATATAAATCAAATTAAAAGATAAATTAAATTAAATTAAAAAGAAGAAGAAAAAGAAGAAGAAAAAGGAGGAGGATGAGAAGGAGAAGAAGAAGAAGAAGAAGAAAAGGAGGAGGAGAAGAAGAAGAAGAGGAGGAGGAGGAGAAAGAAGAAGAAAAAGAAGGAGGAGAAGAAGACAAAGAAGAAGAAGAAAAGGAGGAGGAGGAGGAAGAGAAAGAAGGAGGAGGAGGAAGAGAAGAAGAAGAGGAAGAAGAAAAGAAGAAGAAGAAGAAGAGGAGGAGGAGGAGGAGGAGGAGGAGGAGGAGGAGGAGGAGGAGGAGGAGGAGGAGGAGGAGGAGGAGGAGGAGGAGGAGGTGAAGAAGAAGCATAACAGGGGCTATCAGTCTTACCAGGCGAACCAGAGAGGAAATAAAATAAGATCAGTGAGTTTTCTTTTATTATAAAGCTAATAGATAGAATCTTGCAAATCTGAAAGTACGGGTAGCCCTTGATGTACAACAGAGTTCGTTTAGTGACCGTTCGAAGTTACAACGGCACTGAAAAAAGTGACCTAGGACCGTTTTTTTTTTTTTTTACCATTGCAACCACTGCAGCATCCCCGGGGTCACATGATCAAGATTCAGACCCTTGGCCACTGGCTCGTATTTATGACCTTTGCCGTATCCCAGGATCACGTGACCCCCTGTTGTGACCATCTGACAAGCAAAGTCTACGGGGAAGCCAGATTCGCTTAACAGCTGTGCGACTCACGTAACAACAGCAGCCATTCACTTAACAACTGTAGCAAGAAAAGTCGTGACATGGGTCAGAACTCACTGAACAACTGTCTCGCTTAACGATAGAAATTTTGGGCTCAATTGTGGTCATAAGTCCAGAACTACCTGTACAATCCTCACCCCCCCCCCGCTCTCCCCCCAAGAAACTAGGGAGGGTCTCTTCTTCTGAATCTTTTACCCCCTCTGCTACCCAGCTGTGGGCTATGCTACCTCATATCAACTTGCAAAGCTTTCAAGTTGCCATGAGCAGGAGGGAGGGAGAATTGATAGAATTGATTGATTTTCCTAACTGAAGTTACATTCCATACATGCGTCCTTACCGCAATCAGAAGGAGGGTGTTGGATTTCACAGCCAGCCAAAGTAGTTAATTGGAGAATGTGATTTATGAATGGCCAGGGAGGACGAGAGAGACAGGGTCATAGGGGAACGTAAATCTACATGGGATTAGTTCTAACTGCATCTGAATATTGCCGAAATGGTGCTCCTAATAAATGACTGTATTTCTTTTGAAGTTTGGCTCATGGCTCATGAATTAATTAGGGCATCTTTCGGAAACTTCACACCTCTTATCTGACCGTTCCATAGGCAGCATCTCCTCCCTCCACCTCCCAAGGCCTTTCTCAGTCCAACGATAGGTTCCTTTCTTTTTTCAAACTGCCTTCCTTGTTTTTAATTACAGGTGACGGGTAAGTTCCGTGGAGGAGTCAATCCTTTTACTCAAGGATGCTGTGGGAACGTGGAGCATGTCCTTTGCAGCCCCCTGGCTCCTAGGTGAGATCTAAGGAGAAGCACAGAAGATGGTTCATTAAACAATGCTGGGTTTGTGGGGATGACAGCTCGGGGACTGGACAAGCTGGTCTTCACTGATTTATTGATGATATATTTTGAATCTGTACAAATGATAGATGCAGATGTTAACCTCTGCCTTGGGCACCTCGGTGTGTTAACGAATAGAATAGAATAGAATAGAATAGAATAGAATAGAATAGAATAGAATAGAATAGAATAGAATAGAATAGAATAGAATAGAATAGAATAGAATAGAATAGAAAATATGAAATGGAATATAGAATAGAATAGAATAGAATAGAATAGAATAGAATAGAATAGAATAGAATAGAATAGAATAGAATAGAATAGAAAATATGGAATGGAATATAGAATAGGAATGGGATGGGATAGGATAGGATAGGATAGGATAGGATAGGATAGGATAGGATAGGATAGGATAGGATAGGATAGGATAGGATAGGATAGGATAGGATAGGATAGGACAGGATAGGACAGGATAGGATAGAAAATATGGAATGGAATATAGAATAGAATAGAATAGGAATGGAATGGAATGGAATGGAATAGAATAGAAAATATGGAATGGAAAATAGAATAGAATAGAATAGAATAGAATAGAATAGAATAGAATAGAATAGAATAGAATAGAATAGAATAGAATAGAATAGAATAGAATAGAATAGAATAGAATAGAATAGAATAGAATAGAATAGAATAGAATAGAAAATATGGAATGGAATATAGAATAGGAATGGGATGGGATAGGATAGGATAGGATAGGATAGGATAGGATAGGATAGGATAGGACAGGACAGGACAGGACAGGACAGGACAGGACAGGACAGGACAGGACAGGACAGGACAGGACAGGATAGGATAGGATAGGATAGGATAGGATAGGATAGGATAGGATAGGACAGGATAGGATAGAAAATATGGAATGGAATATAGAATAGAATAGAATAGGAATGGAATGGAATGGAATGGAATAGAAAATATGGAATGGAAAATAGAATAGAATAGAATAGAATAGAATAGAATAGAATAGAATAGAATAGAATAGAATAGAATAGAATAGAATAGAATAGAATAGAATAGAATAGAAAATATGGAATGGAATATAGAATAGAATAGGAATGGAATGGAATGGAATGGGATAGGATAGGATAGGATAGAAAATATGGAATGGAATATAGAATGGAATGGAATGGAATGGAATGGAATGGAATGGAATGGAATGGAATGGAATGGAATGAAATGGAATGGAATGGAATGGAATGGAATGGAATGGAATAGGATAGGACAGGATAGGATAGAAAATATGGAATGGAATATAGAATAGAATAGAATAGGAATGGAATGGAATGGAATGGAATGGAATGGAATGGAATGGAATGGAATAGAATAGAAAATATGGAATGGAAAATAGAATAGAATAGAATAGAATAGAATAGAATAGAATAGAATAGAATAGAATAGAATAGAATAGAATAGAATAGAATAGAATAGAAAATATGGAATGGAATATAGAATAGGAATGGGATGGGATAGGATAGGATAGGATAGGATAGGATAGGATAGGATAGGATAGGACAGGACAGGACAGGACAGGACAGGACAGGACAGGACAGGACAGGATAGGATAGGATAGGATAGGATAGGATAGGATAGAAAATATGGAATGGAATATAGAATAGAATAGAATAGGAATGGAATGGAATGGAATGGAATGGAATGGAATGGAATGGAATGGAATAGAAAATATGGAATGGAAAATAGAATAGAATAGAATAGAATAGAATAGAATAGAATAGAATAGAATAGAATAGAATAGAATAGAATAGAATAGAAAATATGGAATGGAATATAGAATAGAATAGGAATGGAATGGAATGGAATGGAATGGAATGGAATGGGATAGGATAGGATAGGATAGGATAGGATAGGATAGGATAGGATAGGATAGGATAGGATAGGATAGGATAGGATAGAAAATATGGAATGGAATATAGAATAGAATAGAATAGAATAGAATAGAATAGAATAGAATAGAATAGAATAGAATAGAATAGAATAGAATAGAATAGAAAATATGGAATGGAATATAGAATAGGAATGGGATGGGATAGGATAGGATAGGATAGGATAGGATAGGATAGGATAGGACAGGACAGGACAGGACAGGACAGGACAGGACAGGACAGGACAGGATAGGATAGGATAGGATAGGATAGGATAGAAAATATGGAATGGAATATAGAATAGAATAGAATAGGAATGGAATGGAATGGAATGGAATGGAATGGAATGGAATGGAATGGAATGGAATGGAATGGAATGGAATAGAAAATATGGAATGGAAAATAGAATAGAATAGAATAGAATAGAATAGAATAGAATAGAATAGAATAGAATAGAATAGAATAGAATAGAATAGAATAGAATAGAATAGAATAGAATAGAAAATATGGAATGGAATATAGAATAGAATAGGAATGGAATGGAATGGAATGGAATGGAATGGAATGGGATAGGATAGGATAGGATAGGATAGGATAGGATAGGATAGGATAGGATAGGATAGGATAGGATAGGATAGGATAGGATAGAAAATATGGAATGGAATATAGAATAGAATAGAATAGAATAGAATAGAATAGAATAGAATAGAATAGAATAGAATAGAATAGAATAGAATAGAAATAATAGAATAGAATGGAATGGAATGGAATGGAATGGAATGGAATGGAATGGAATAGAATAGAATAGAATAGAATAGAATAGAATAGAATAGAATAGAATAGAATAGAATAGAATAGAATAGAATAGAATAGGAATGGAATGGAATGGAATGGAATGGAATGGAATGGAATGGAATAGGAATGGAATAGGAATGGAATGGAATGGAATGGAATGGAATGGAATGGAATAGCTTTATTGTCACTTTGAATGTACACTGATCGGCATACATTAAAATGAAGTTTCGTTGCATACAGCTCTCAAAGGGTCACCCCCTCCAATATACACTACACGAATGTGACCAAAAAAACAAATAAATTCAAAATTATTTATGTATACCCTCATATATTATATGACACAGAGAAACAACACAGTTTAGTTTGGATGTATACATGTACATTAATGAGAAAAACGAATCCTGCGAGGATGGCCTAGGGAACAAAGCTGTTGCAGAATCTGGTAGTCCTGCCAGAAATACTTCAAAATCTCCTTCCAGAGGGGAGCAACAGAAACGGGCTGTGAAGTGGTTATGTGGGGGTCTCTAAACAATGCTTTGAGCTCTAAGAACATAGCGTTTATAAACAGTATCCTGAATAACAGGAAGCGAGCTTCCTGTAATCTTCTCCACTGTCCTTACCACTCTCTGTGTAAACACTCTCAATCGTGCTTCAGTAAAATGTGGCCAGGACAGAAGGAGAAAGATGTGCTTTTGTGATCCAATGCAGGAAATGCAGATGCACATGACTTCATCACCGACAAAGCCTTTGTCTGTGGCCTTTCATACCAAAATGGTGGTCCTTCAGATGATCCCTCCTTGTAGATGATTAGTTGCCCTACTATATATTTTTATTTCTTTAGAAGCACTCTTAACTTCCACTCTTAGTTGCTCATTAATTGTTCCTTTGTGTAAGCCACCTGCAGACCTTCACCCTGAGTCCTTGAGGGTCTGCAGCTCTCATGAGGTGGTATCTTTTAATGAAGAGCATATGTTTCACGATCCCGTGATCTTGCAGGTACATTGTGGATCCCAAGAAGAAAGAGATGGTAAGCGTGAAGCCCCCTTTCTTGAGGCCGGATCTAAAGGAGCGACAGATCACGGTCAAAATAAGTGACAACGGTGTTCAAGCCAACCTCAACCAGAGCAAGGTGAAGCATTCCTTATGAGCTATCTTTTACCTGGGATCCATCCATATAGAGATCTGTTTCCATGTTTTCCTGGTAAAAGAGTTCCATAAAACTTACCTACGTTGGGCTGAATTCATAAAACATGCTTTTTAAACCCTAGGGGTTAATTAACTTGTACTAGCTGGGTTTGTACAACATGTTAAGCCAAAGCCAGACAAGCTAAGCTATGATCTAGCATGATAGGTGAATCTGGTCCATCCAGGCTGAAATCAAAGTTAATCATTTATTTCAGGTTTCAATCCCGGCAAAGCAAAAATTCTAGGTGCTGGATTGGTGTATTTCTTTACATTTATTTGTTTGTATCCTGCCTTCCTTATTTTTATAAATAACTTAAGGTGGCCAACATCTATAACACTTCTTCCTCCTCCTATGTTCCCCACAACGATAACCCTGCGAGGTCAGGTAGGTTGAGAGAGAGGGATTGGGCCAAGGTCACCTAACCAGCTTTTGTGCCTAAGGCAGGGCTAGAACTCCCAGTCTCCTAGTGATTGGCTTAAGTCACCCAGCTGTCTTTCATGCCTAAAGTGAGACTAGAACATCCAATCTCCCAGTGATTGGCCTAAAGTCACCCAGCTGGTTTTCATGCCTAAAGTGGGACTAGAACTTCCAGTCTCCCGGTGATTGGCCCAAAGTCACCCAGCTGGCTTTCATGCCTAAGGCAGGGCTAGAAATCCCAGTCTCCTAGAGATTGGCTTAAGTCACCCAGCTGGCTTTCATGCCTAAGGTGGGACTAGAACTCCCAGTCTCCCGGTGATTGGCCCAAAGTCACCCAGCTGGCTTTCATGCCTAAGGCGGGACTAGAACTCCCACTCTCCCAGTGATTGGCCCAAAGTCACCCAGACGTCTTTCACACCTGAGGCAGGATTAGAACTCATGCTCTGGTTTCTCGCCTGATGCCTTACCCACTAGACCAAACAGGCTCTTAGCAAAGCTTCTTAGTCTTCACTAAGCAGTGATTCGCTTAACCATGGTTTGTTGAACAAGTCTCATCTCGATGGATTCAGGCAACATATTAAGCCATAAACCAGAATGAAAACACAGAGGCTGTTTTCATACGCTGGCTAAGCTCAAACTGAACCAACAATGCTGCACAGCACTGTGTGAAACACAACACAACACAACGTGTGAAAACTGCTGTTATCCTGCACAGTGTGTAGAGCAGGGGTGAAATGCTCCCAGTTCGGACTGGATTGCCCGATCCGGTAGCGATGGTGGCAGATGGTTCTGAGAACCGGTAGCAAAAATCCCTGCCCCCCCCCCACCTCCCCATGCCCAGCTGAGCTGTGCAATCATCAGAGGCTTTTAAAATTTATTTTTAAAAACATTTTTTCTACAACCTCTTCGACCGAAAAAATGCTTTTAAAAGTTAAAAAAAAGCCTCTGATGATCGCGCAGCTGAGCTGGAATCGTCAGAGGCTTTTAAAAGCATTTTTTTCTACAACCTCTTCGGCCGAAGAGGTTGTAGAAAAAAAATGCTTTTAGAAGCCTCTGACAATCCCAGCTGAGTTGCCTGATTGTCGGAGGCTTTTAAAAGCATTTTTTTTTTTACAACCTCTTCAGCCGAAGAGGTTGTAGAAAAAATGTTTTTAAAAGGAAAAAAAAAAGCCTCTGATGATCAGGCAACTCAGCTGGGATCGTCAGAGGCTTTTAAAAGCATTTTTTTTTTACAACCTCTTCGGCCGATGAGGTTGTAGAAAAAATGCTTTTAAAAGTAAAAAAAAAAAAAGTTGGCCACGCCCACAGAGGAGTCATTACCCCCCACCATAACCCCCCACCAAGCCACGCCCACAGAACCGGTAGTAACAAATTTCACCGCTGAGACATCTTTCACGGGGAGGGGGGGAATGCATGATTTAAGGGTTCGAATAGACTCCTCTGCAACGCTTAAACTTTGTTTTGCTATTGTTTTCAGTCTAAAATTAGCCTAGAAGCGCTGGACGAAAATACTTTGGATATACAGCCTCCGCTCCCACCCAAAGGGGATTCCAGTAAATACAGCGAACTGGGAAGCACCGAAGGTACAATATTTGATCTTTTCGTGTTTTTTTTAAAAAATCAACTGAACGTATGGAATTTTTCTCTTTTAAAACCTTCTTTCTGGTGAAAAATCTCACGACTGGTTTAACCCATAACGCAGAAACTCTTGGATTCATAGAAACTAAGCCATAGTTTGTTGAACTATAGTTTACTGACTAAACCATCATTGACTGGGTCCATATAACACCCTAAGCCAGGGGTCAGCAACCTGCAGCTCTGGAGCCACATGTGGCTCTTTCACCCCTCTGCTGCGGCTCCCAGTCTCACAAAATATGTGTCACAACCGCCAATGTGCGACAACCGCCGGCATGTGATTTATTGAGCTTTTCAACCCCCGGTAGGCCAACCATGGATTAATCCAAGAAAAGAAAAGCTTCAGAAGAAAACAGAACGTTTCATTCAACTACCTATGCTAGTTTTGTGGCCGCTAAAGAAATAGTCAGGCACGGGAAGGGTTTTGTGGCTCCCGGTGTTTTCTTTTCAGTGGGAAACGGGTCCAAATGGCTCTTTGAGTGTTTAAGGTTGCAGACCCCTACCCTAAACCATAAGCTAAGATTTAAAAAAATCAGTAGCTGTATTTACTTAGTTTGCTAAGCTGTAAGCAAGGCATTTATATTCTAGGTTATGTGAAACTCAATCATGGTTTGGGCGTGCCATAAGCCGCGGCTTGTTTTTCTTTTTCTTTGCCAGAGAGCAGCCTTTCTCCCAAACTGATGAGCCCTCCCACACCTGCCATGTACAAATATCGCCCTGCTTTCAGCAACAACTCGAAAGTCCACTATCATGGAACATCTGAGCAGGTAAGATGGCATGGTTGCAGGCTGAATCTCAGGCTTGACCGAATGAAACGAAGTGTCCAACTTCAAACCAACTTGAAATATGTTCTGTCTATGTAATTGTCTCTTCCTTGGGTCAAAATAAAAATTACGGTGGAATGATAGCAGATCGAACAGTGTTTCTCAAACAGGTCTTTACATAATGTGTCTGAAAAGGATGTTGTGCTGTGTGTTTTTGTGTTGTGTTGTGTTTGTGCTTGTGCTGCGCTGCGCTGCGCTATATGCTATGCTATGCTATGCTATGCTATGCTATGCTATGCTATGCTATGCTATGCTATGCTATGCTATGCTATGGTTATTACTCCTTTTCCTCTACAGAAGCAAGCCTTTAACCATCGTTCTTTGTCATTTTCAACAATGAGGCCACAGCCTCATTGAAAAGGCCATTTTAAGAAAGCTCTGTAATGGCTCATTAATCTTTTTCCAGGGATTTGTTCCTTGGATGAGAGAGAGAGATAAAGAAAGAAAGAGAGAGGCAGAGAGACAAACAGAGAGAGGGAGACATAGACAGACAGAGAAAGAGAGAGAGAAAGACAGGCAGAGAGAAAGAGAGACAGAGACAATCAGAGACACACACAAACACAGAGACAAATAGAGAGAACACAGAGAGAGAGACAAATAAACAGAGAGAAATAGACAGAGAAAGACAGACCCATAGAGAGACAAAAGAGAGAGAGAGAGAAACAGATACACAGAGAGAGACAAAAGAATGAGAGAGAAAGACACAGACAGACACATAGAGAGAGGCAAGAGAGAGAGAGACAGAGAGACAACAGAGATACAGAGAGAGAGACAAGACAGAGAGAGAGAGAAAAAAGACACAGAGACAAACAGAGAGGCAAGAGAGAGAGATAGAGAGAGAGAGACACACACACACAGACAGAGACAGAAAAACAGAGAGGGAGAAAGAAATAAGTTGCTTCCACTGATATTGTGGTATGTGGGAATGATCTGGGAATACAAGAGAAGATTGGTTGCCTAGGGAATAATCAGATAAGAGATGGCATAGCCTGCAGCTACATAAAGGGCAAAGGAAGAAACTCAGAAAGGATCATCTCTAGCTTATCAGGCTGAAAAAGAGACAGCGGGAGATTTGTACTTTCAGACTTGCAAGATTCTGCTAAGGTAGCCTTACAATAAAGTCGAATTAGGTTATGTTTCCTGTCTGTTTGACCCACGAGAGCCGACAGCAGCTCCATCTAACCCTTTCTTCTTTTCTCCCAGATCTCCCTCCAGGAAGGACTCAGACAGAGCTCCCTGGCCGATGACAATGACAGCAGCCTGGATTATCAATCTGAGCCCAGCATGGAGCTCCCCAACTATCGGAAGAGTTCCCTTCACAAGACCTATCAGTCTTCTCCACTCCAAGCTGATTCTTTCGCTGCCAACTCCAGATCCCTCAGTCTGAAAACAGGTGGCCGGAGAGGCCCCGACAAACTGCCCCTCCATTCCATGAAATCCGAAGGGGCCACCTCAACCCCCTACAAAAGCATCTTCGCCCCCAATTCTCTCTCCAACAGGAACGGGAGCTTATCCTACGACAGTTTGCTCAACCCCATTTCCCCAGCCGGGAAGCGGTGCATCGCGCACGCCGCGGTGGGCTCCGTCGGATACCACTCGCCATATTTGTCTGCCAAAATGTGCCATCTGCGGGGAAGGGAACTCCAGCGCCCGTCTCCCCAGACCTTTAGCCCCGGTCAGGGTGGGCCGACCCCGCATCCGCGAGACCCCTCCCCAGTCCGCTACGACAACCTGTCAAAAACCATTATGGCGTCCATCCAAGAAAGGAAGGAGATGGAAGAGAGAGAGAAGCTCCTGCTCTCTCACCCAGACTCCGTGTTTGCAGATTCGGGGGTGTATGACACCCCGAGTTCTTACAGCCTTCAGCAAGTCAGCCTGCTCTCGGACGATCCCCGTAGCTTAGTCTTGAGATACGGCTCCAGAGACAATTTGATGCCCCACGGCAGCTTCAGCGCACGCAATCCGGCTTTACAGACATCTGTTTCTTCCCTCTCCAGCGCCATGACCCGAGTGTCAAGGACTTCCACACCTTCTCTCCAAGCAGACCTAGCCAATAACAACATCCAAGCCCACCAGGCGCTGCAGGGCAGGATGAGCAACGGCTCCTACAAATCGCCAAGCCACCAAGTTCCTTCGTCTCCCAGCGGGATCCCCCGGTCTCCCTCGTACGGGGCTCCAAAATCCGTCTCCTTCGTTAACACGATGGAGCTAACAGAAGCCCAGCCCATAGGCACTGCGAGGTATGGAGAGTTTTAGCATGGCTGCAGTTGTGTGCGAGAAAACCGGGTGCAGAGTTCAACCTGTGGATCGTTTTTTAACATTTCTGGATGGTTTTCAGCCAATGGGAGAAGGTCTCAAAAATGTATATGTGCACTTATTAAATTACCGTATTTTCCGGCGTATAAGACGACTGGGCGTATAAGACGACCTTCCTCAGAGCCATTTAAGGCTCGTCAGAGCCTTATGGGCTGGTCTGCCTGGTTACAGGAGAATGAGACCCGGCATATAAGACGACCCCCGACTTTTGAGAAGATTTTTGTGTGTTAGAAAGTAGTCTTATACGCAGGAAAATACAGTACCTGGAAATGAGAGTTAAGTCAAGACTAGATTATAGGCTAGTTTGTTCCTCAGAAATAGGATGTAATTCCCTGGACTCATCCAATATTTAAGAGCATCACACTAGAAAGCACACTGCACATAAAGTAACTTAAGACTGGCTAGTAGACGTAAGTATGAAGCTTCAGATTTCAGCACTTAGATCCAACGAGGATGTGAAATGGGTTGCTTAATTATATATATTTCTTAAATAGAAGAGTAGATTCCAACATTTGGGGTCCTTGGTCCTTTCTGAACTTGGTGGTTTTCTTCAAGACGTTTCATTACCAAACTAGGCAACGTCATCAGTGCTAGGAGGGAGTGGGGGGTTGTGGAATGGAGGAAGAGGTGGACAAGGAACAGGAGGGTGACTGTGGAATCCTTGGTGCTCTCTGAGCTTGGTGGTCAACTTGCAGATGTTAAACTCACAATTTGGAATCCCAATCCGTCAATTTCACATGACAAGGAAAACCCAGCATGGCCTAACTATACTATAATATCCATAATATCAATCCTTAAACTGTGGGGCCCATAGTCATTAAATACTTAAGCGCAAAAGAGTAGTAATGCAAAAGGCTTTGCTACTTTACTGTGTTTCCCCAAAAATAAGACCCAACCAGAAAATAAATCCTAGCATGATTTTTCCGGATGCTTGTCATAGAAACCCTACTCCAAAAATAAGGCCCAGTTAAGATTGTCAGCCAGACAGATGCATTTAGTACCGTATTTCCCTGAAAATAACCAGAAAATAACCAGAAAATAAGCCCTAATGCGTCTTTTGGAGCAAAAATTAATATAAGACCTGTTCTTTCTTCCTTTTTTTAAAAAAAAAAATATTAAACATTTTTTAAAAACAAAAAGAAAGCTTTAACACCTTTTCTGTTTCCACAGTTTCTCATCGGTCAAGAATTTTCCCTCCCTTATTTCTAATTTTATCTTTTATACATATACTTAGATAGATAGATAGATAGATAGATAGATAGATAGATAGATAGATAGATGGATGGATGGATGGATGGATGGATGGATGGATGGATGGATGGATGGATGGATGGATGGATGGATGGATGGATGGATGGATGGATGGATGGATGGATGGATGGATGGATAGATAGATATAAGAACTGTTCTTATTTTCACGGAAACATGCTAGTTGTGTAAAATGGCTATGATGGATTGATTGCATAGTTTTGACAAATCCCCGGTGAATCTAGCCACTTGCGCTAACAACTGCAAGTGATTTGCAGAAACACCCATAGCCAAAAAAAAAAAAGACTCACAAAACCGGGTGTGATTTACTTAACAGCTGCCTTGCAGAAATTCCGGTTTTAATTGGGGTTGCAAGTCAAGGACTACCGTGTTTCCTTGAAAATAAGACGCTGTCTTATATTTTTTTTTTGAACCCCGAAATAAGCACTTGGTCTTATTTTCGGGGAGGTCTTATTATATAAGATGGGGCTCCTCTTCCCGTCTTACCTGATTTCCAGCTCCGTCTCCCTAAACCTAACCAGAGGAAATGGCGGGGACCGGCTGCGCATGTGGTTAAATATTTTCAGGGAGGGCTTATTTTTGGAGAGGGGTCTTATTTTAGTTAATGCACTAAAAATCCCAATTAGTCTTATTATCAGGGGATGTCTTATTTTCGGGGAAACACGGCACCTGTATAAAATCCCTTGTTTTCGGCCTACTAACTTTGGATCTTCTCTTTCTTCCGGCCACAGGGAGGACGTCCCACTGAAGAGCCCTCACAGTAAAATTAATGGACAGCCAAAGGGTCTTTCCAGAGTCGAGTGTCGAATAGGCTCAACGTCTAGTGTCCAAGCTCCTGTGAGTCCAGCTAGACACTCAAATGTTAAGAAAGTCTCTGGAGTGGGCGGAACAACTTATGAAATTTCTGTGTAAACAAAACGAGAAGAGTAAGAATATGGGAGAAAGAAGACACCCCCTGCAAGTCCATCTGTGGAGCTACATACCACTGTGAAGATCCAACAAGAACAGAAGGAGGAAACCAATTGAGGGTGTCTGCTCTGTATTACTTCATGGCTGGTCTTATGTTTTTTTTCCCCCCAACCATTTTGAAAAGGCAACATGGAGGTCCCCCTCTGCTGGCCAAGGTCAGCTGTAGGCTTATCCTTCAAAGGATGATGCACTTGGCACAGCTCATTGGGTACTTCCTGGACAAACTGACCCGTCTACCATCGACGCCAGCTGTGTCAAACAATGGTAAAAAACCATTGTGCATTTGTCTTTGTCCATCCCATCCTGTCCTTAGACCTTGTTGTTTTCTCCCCCACCCCTGTTTCAAGTCTTCAGGATGGTTGAAGGCCAAGATGAAGAAGTGCTGGAACTCATGAGGAAGAGTTGATGGAATGCATGAGGAAGAAGTTATGGAACTAATGAGGAACAGTTGATGGAACTCATGAGGGAGAGGAGATGGAACTCATGAGGAAGAAGTGATGGAACCCAACAAGTTTCTGATTTTCTCTTCTCAGAGAAAACCAGAAACCATATGTGAGCTATACAAATCTCAGAAGACCTGTGTTTGAGGCAAGCAAGTGCTACCTAATTTATAGTCTTCTGGGTCCTCAACCATTTCCTTACCTGTGGTGGTCTTCTTAATAAATTTCAGGGATGGCCAAAGGTAATCAGATTTGGCATCCATGCTTTGGGCCAGACATACATCTTCCTCTTGTTAGGATGAGTGGGGAATTCATACGCGTACACTCACGAGAAACCTAATCTACCGAAGGAACGTTGATGGACACCACTAGACCTCTGAGTCATGTTCAGTCTCTTAGATGCCATCCTTTGGGTCAAGAATTAGGACGATTTTCTAGCCATCTTCTTACCATCTGCTGAAGCATCTGAAAACTATAATGCTCCCATGAAGAGTTGCGCAAATAAGAGACTTCATCGCCCCCCCACCTGGACAATTCTAGGTGGATTTTCAAATATTACCAATAACCCTGTCCTTCTTTTGAAGGGGGGAAAAAATCAAAATATTTGAGAAGGTAACTTATAATTTTAAAACAGCCATACTCCCTCCTTCCAACTCTCCTGCTCCTGGGGGCTGTGAAACGGTGTTAAATTGTCTTGCACTGGTGCAGCAGCGTGTATAATCTCGACGCAAGGTATTTCTTTTGATCTGTTGAAATTTCGCGATGTGTGTCCGTGTGTATGCGTGCGCATGTGTGATTGTGTGTGCCGGTCAGCTGAATGCACGTCTGCAGGAGACACGGTGGCCTGTTTTAACAGATGGACAAACGGAATATGCAGGGAGACAGAAGACCGCCGGTCGCTAGATTTCAGAGCGGATCTAAAAGAGAACTTGTGAAAGAAAAGTGCTCTACAGAAACTGTTTACAAAAATTCTAAATATTTCTCCTCGAAAGTTAGGAAGTCTTCCCTTCGTCGTTCTGCCTCTCCCCTTCGGTGTAAATTAATCTCATATTTCAGTTTAGAAAACAAGCGGAAAATAGAAGTAGTATATTTAGAATGCCGATACTTAGCATAATGGCCTTAAATAATTATATATATATATATATCAAATTTATATTTCGCTGATAAAGAAATAAGAAATATAAATTTGGTATAAAATGGTTTGTCGTGAATGCGACTGCTTGAGGGCTCCTGGATTGGAGATGAAAGGCGAAAGGGGTGCAGTATGCTCCCTCCCACATGCCGGGGTAGACCAGGTGCCTCGATATATAAAAACACTTTATATATATATATATATATATATATATAAAGTTGGGTGACTGCCTTTCAAGACTGAATGCTGCAAAAGATCACGGTGTTAAAAATGTTGTGGGTTTGGGGCAGTGGTGGGATCCTCTTGGTTTAACAACTGGTTTGGTGATCGCATGCTTCGCTGCGTGTGTGTGCGTGCGCAGTTTGAAGAAATCTTAACCTCCACATTAAGGAGAAACACAGCTGAAGTGTGGCAATCTGTTCTGCTGCGCGAATCAGCTGAGAAGAAAAAGGTAGGAAAATACCGCGGGCGGGCGAGTGGGCCCATGTGATCATAGGGGTGAATCGGTTCACTCCCAGCTGATCATCGGAGCTACCGGTTCTCCCGAACCGGTCTGAACCGGTAGAATCCCACCCCTTTGTTTGGGTTTTTTTTGCCCTTTTTTGCCAAATTTGATGTGTGTGTGTGTGTGTGTGACACGGAAGAGCTAGGAGGGCAGGGAGGGAATGGATCCCTTAGTGCAAATGTTGTCGTTACAATCACTCGGACACGAGTTGTGTTTTGTTCTGGAAAGAGGGAAAACGTTCTCCTGTGAGAACCAGATCAGGGAACCAAATGCATTACGACTCTTTCCTCCATGCCAAGCAAAACGAAACTGCATTTTTAAGAAGTGGGAATTGTAGATCTTTCTCCAATAGATGCTGACCAGCACTGACTCTCCAGCATAAATTATTTAGCATTTAATCCTCAAAATGTTTACCTGTAGTCCTCAGTTTACAACAGCTCTTTCAGTGCCCGTTGAAAGTTAACGAGGGCACTGAAAAAAAGCGGCATGCCCGTTTTTTCACACTTACGACCATTGTAGCATCCCCAGGGTCCACGTGGCCAAAATTCAGACACTCGGCAACTGACTCGTATTTATGACGGTTGCAGTTTCCCGGGATCACGTGGTCCCGTTTTGCAACCTTCGGGTGAACAAAATCAATGGGGGAAGCCAGATTTATTTCACCCACCCTGTTCCTAACTTAACAACGGCAGTGAGTTGCTTAACAACTGTGGCAAAGAAAGGTTGTAAAATCGGAGTAAAACTCCCAACTGTCTCGCTTAGCGGCAAAGGTTTGGGGCTCAGTCGTGGCCGTACATCGAGGACTGTCTGTAGTTACACGGAGTAAAAACCAACCAACATACATTCCAAATTCCCCGGTTAATATCAACCAACGCCACCGTCACCAAAATGATAACTTCATTACTCCAGGGATGCAGGGGTGGTATACACATACCTCCGCTACCGGTTTGCAAATGTGAGAGCCTCCCGCGCATGCGCAGAGGGTCAAAAAAGGGACGTGACCGTGTCTGAACGGGTGGGCGGAGCCTCCTGCAGCCGCCGCCGCTACCGATTTACCCAAACCGGATAGAACCACCACTGCAGGGATGGCATTCCAAGGTGATTAAGACAGATTTCAGGAAATTCTGGTGAAGATATATTTCAAGGTCACCTTTTGGATTTACGTTTAAATTCATGTTGGGCTCATTTTGGATTTTGCAAGCTCTGTGTTTTAGTTTGCTTCCTAGATTTACAGTAAGCTTCCCAACGGTGGGAAGCTTATTCATCCATTGTTGTGTGATCTGGTTGCAGCTATTTCTTCAAAGGACACATGAAGCCTTTAAATGGGTTTCACTTCCCTTCTTGAGCAGTGAGGCACATCCATTCTTTTCCTGCGTCCGTGATACATCTGTGGCATTTGATGTTTTCATCCAGGGGATAAAAACTTAGCTGAAAGTCCGTGGAGTCCTTGGTTTTCTCAGAGCTTGGCTGTTGCATGCGGATGTTTCATTACCTCGCAAGGTAACATCATCAGTGCTCGAAGGGAGTGGAGTGGAGGAGAAGAAAGGCTGTGAGGTCCCTGGTGCTGTCTGAATTTGTCTGTTTTCCTGCAGTTAAAAGGGAGTGGGGGTTGGAGAAAGGAAGAGGAAGAAGAGCAGGAGGAGGACTCTAGGATCCTTGGTGGTCTCTGAGCTTGGCTATTTTCTTGCAAATCTTTCATTCCCCAACTAGGTAACATTATCAGTGCTAGAAAGGAGTGGCCTTAGATATCCAGGAAAGGTATAGACACACATCCAAACACTCAGATTACGTTGTTCCTTATATATATATATATATAAGGAGCTTTGGTGCTGTGTTGTCATCCAAGCTTGATTTGTTATCTTGTACATCTTGTTGTTGTTAGTTGCAAAGTCGTGTTTGACTCATCACGACCTTATGGACAACGTTCCTCCAGGCCTTCCCGTCCTCTACCATACCCCCGGGGTTCATTGAAGCTCAGGACGACTGCTTCAGTGACTCCATCCAGCCACCTTGTTCTCTGCCGTCTCCTTCTTCTTTTGCCCGCCATCGTTCCCAGCATTAGGCTCTTCTCCAGGGAGTCCTTCCTTCTTGTTAGGTGGCCAAAGGATTTGAGTTTTCTCTTCAGGATCTGGCCTTCTCAAGAGCAGTCAGGGTTGATCTCCTCTGGGACTGACCGGTTGGATCGCCTTGCAGTCCAAGGGACTCGCAGGAGTCTGGGATCTCTTCCAACTCTGTTATTCTGCAATTCCGTAATCTCCCATTAAACAGGGACCAAATGCAGGCAACAGACTACTAAAGGAAAGACGGTTTGCATCTGTGAAATGAATGCACATTTTAAAAGTGCCCAAACCATTTTAGGGGGCGGGGGGGGCGGATGGGCAGGAAGCAATTAAGGATCATTCAGGGAAGTATGAAATTTAGCAGATGACTGTCGTCTGGAACACTTTAATACGTGTAGATAGATCAGGTGATTTTTTTTTTTCCTATTGAAATTTGCAAAGCTCGCGAAAACCTCACCACCACGAGAGATAGGCCTACCTGGTTTGGAGTATGAAGGAAGGCTATGATCAGATAAGCACATGGATGTTTCTGTAGTGCCTTTGAAATCAAAGCAAAAGGGCGAATGTTTTAAAGCAAGCACATACATAGACACACAGACACACATACATACATGTGTAACTGAGCAGATGTTTTCAGGAGTGGGCTTCAAAAAGTTTAGTAAGGGGTTCTCTACCCAGTCGGCCTCATGCACTACGGCGTGGGGAGGGCGTTTTTGCCCTCCCCAGGCTCCTGAGGCTTTTCTCGCACCTCCAGGAGGGCGAAAACGGCCTCCCCAGGCTCCGGAGGCCCTCTAGTGGCCCTTCCCGAACTTCCTGTAGGCCAGTGTTTCACCCTTCCCAAGCCTCTGCCTGCGCCTTGCACTTACCTGCATCCAAAATGGGCCGCGTGGGGACTCCTGGGAGGGTGGGACCAGCCAGGAGTGGGATTTGGGATTTCTCCGAACTGCACAGAATCTTAGCTAGAGGTTCTCTCGAACCCCTGTGAACCCCCAGCAGCCACCCCTGGATGTTTTGCTGGGATACTACATATAGTGGTCATTTCCAGTTGTGATGATGTGCATTGATCTTTCTCTCCCCCCCCCCACCTCTCCCTTTCCGTCCCTCCCTCCCTCCGATTTAATTTGTTTTCTCCCTTTTAATTTCTGTGAGAAGATGCAGAATGATTAAGAATTAAAAGTCAGGTCAGAGCTGAATTCTGCGACGTCCATGGCATCAAGGTTCTTCTTCTTCTTCTTCTTCTTCTTCTTCTTCTTCTTCTTCTTCTTCTTCTTCTTCTTCTTCTTCTTCTTCTTCTTCTTCTTCTTCTTCTTCTTCTTCTTCTTCTTCTTCTTCTTCTTCTTCTTCTTCTTCTTCTTCTTCTTCTTCTTCTTCTTCTTCTCCTTCTCCTTCTCCTTCTCCTTCTCCTTCTCCTTCTCCTTCTCCTTCTCCTTCTCCTTCTCCTTCTCCTCCTCCTCCTCCTCCTCCTCCTCCTCCTCCTCCTCCTCCTCCTCCTCCTCCTCCTCCTCCTCCTCCTCCTCCTTCTCCTTCTCCTTGACAAAGAAAAGAGACACACCTGCACGCTCGCAACATTGATCCAATAGTTCCTCTCTAGCAAAGGCATTCCAAATTTGTATTGCAGAAGGACGGTGCGGATTTGTAAGTGGTGATTTATCTTGGCCAGGCTGATTTAGCTCTAGCGAGGCCCAAGAAAGAAGGCGAAGCCACCGGAGATGCATCTCATTAGGTTAAGAATATAAAATGGATCCAGGCACACACAAATTGCAAAAGGTGCTTCTTAAATCTCAAGACGTAAACCTCCTTCGGCTGAGAGAGGATACCTTTTGCATTAATAGTGTTGTGACAGCCTGTGTTTTTCTTTCTCTTTGAAGTCTGCATTTAAAATAGGCTAAATGGCCTTGAGATGGCAGTAAATTATTCAGATCTTTGAAGTAAGTTGGCATCAACCCATTAGCCGACCTTGGAAACCACAGAGTGTCTTCCTTATTTTCAGCCGATGTGGATCATTCGGAGGAAAGGACTGTAAATGTTGTGTTTGTGGTTAAGGAGAAAGTTTCTAGCGGACCGTTTGATGATTCCAGGTTGGGAGATCTGCCAAAAACACAAAAGGATTTTAGCTCTATCCAGCTCTTACGGATGACCAGTTGCTCTGTTCACCGCATAGATTAGAGACGTTATCCAAAGTTTGGTTTGGTGTGTTTTGAATCGATTGACCAACTTTTTTTTTTCCATTCAAGATATCGCAACTCATGTGTTTGGGCTATAAACCCAAAGGTTATTCATGATTATTATTCGCGAAGGAGCTGATGTTGGCTGATTTTGAAAATAGGTACCGAGAACCAAGAATGGCAAATTGAAATTGCTTCTGAGCAGCCTTATGTTCCTCACCAGTAGACTGAATCTTGCCCAACTAAAAGCAAGCTGCTTGCAGCATTAAATACATACTCTGAGAACTTCTAGGAAGAAGCTATTTTGATTCCCTTTCTCCTAATCAAACGATCTAAATTTTATTCTCTTGCTCCTCTGGAATGTAGCCCCTCCCTGTTGGGAATGCAGACTGCATTCCACCATATCTTGAAATTACTTCTGGGAGAGAAAGGGTCTTCTTCGGTTTTGAGCCAGGATTGGTAGATGGATAATTCAAATTCTTGAACAGAATTCCTTCATGGATGATTGTCTGCAAAGGAAAGCTCTCTTTGAAATCTGCTTTGCTTTGCATTGAAGGGAAGCCAGTGGTAAAATTCAATTTTTTAGACACATGGTTCTGTGGATGTGGCTTGGTGGGCGTGGTGTGGCTTGGTGGGCATGGCAGGAGAAGGATATGCAAAATCCCCATTCCCTCCCCACTCCAGGGGAAGAGTATTGCAAAATCCCCATCCCTTCCCCACTCCTGGGGGGAGGATATTGCAAAATCTCCATTCCCTCCCCACTCTGGGGCCAGCCGGAGGTGGTATTTGCCAGTTCTCCGAACTGCTCAACATTTCTGCTACAGGTTCGCCAGAATCTGTCAGAACCTGCTGGATTTCACCTCTGATGGAAGCCCACACTCTTGTGCTATTGGCCTCTCCTGTAGGAAGAGTCTGTCAGAAGCTTGCCATGATTTTGACTTCTCTGTTTGTCCTTGCAGCTGGATGACCTATATTTTTTGAGAATTGCTGGGGAGGAGCCATCTTAACTTCCCAATCAAACGATCTAAAACTTCACTGTCTCTTAGTCCTCCGGAATGTGGCCCCTCCCTCCTGGGAATCCAGACTGCATTCCACCACAGTACATTCGGGCCTTGTTAGTTCTCACCAGGAAATGTCTGGAGGGTAGACAAGGTTGTAGAGTAGACTCACAATAGTATCTCAAAAGAAGACAATGGCCACAGAAGAACAATTTCTGTGTTGTAGCCCGGAGGAACAACAGGGACATTTCCACGTAATCACTAAGAGTTCAACTTGAACTCTTGAATGCTTTCTCACCCAAACACATTTTGAAATTGTGAACTGCAGGGATGTGCTCGGGTTTTAGAAAACCACAACAAATTTGTCTTAGGGGCAATTTTTCAAAAAATCATTTTTTCCCCCTACCGGTTCTATGGGCGTGGCTTGGCAGGGGAAGGATACTGCAAAATCCCCATTCCCACCCCACTCTGAGGCCAGCCAGAGGTGGTATTTGCCAGTTCTCCGGACTACTCAAAATTTCTGCTACCGGTTCTCCAGAACCTGTCAGAACCTGCTGGATTTCACCCCTGGTTAAGGGGTCAACTTCTTCATCTCATTCCCTCGACCCCACTTTGCTTTCTTTTAACTAGTCTGCTTTGTTTTATTTCCATCAAACTGCAGATTTATCTTTTTGCAATAATTTTAGGGTGGGGTTTTTTTTTAATATTTTTTTAATATTTTTAATATTTTTAATATTTGCAAGAGGAAACAGGAGAAGAGGAATAAATTTTGGTTTGGTCTTTTTCTCTTCCTTTTTTTTCCCCCTTCTTAACTTCTTAACTTGAAGCCTTAATGTTTCACTTCTTTGAATTAGCAACAGAGGGCAGAGTGGAGAAAGCCAGAGACCGGCTTTATGTGTGCTTGGGTTTAATAATAGACTTTACCCCAGTCAGTTAAAACACAATCACACACACACACACACACACACACACACACACACACACAAACACACACAAACCAAGCATCCAAGACAAAAAGAAGGGCTTGTGAAGTCGACAGGGATAGATCAGAGGATTCCTTAGGGATGTGTGTATGCGTGTGTGTGTGTGTGTGTATATACATACATACATACATACATACATACATACATACATACACATACACATACACATACACATACACATACACATACACATACACATACACATACACACATATATATATATATATATATATATATATATATATATATATATATATATATATATATATATATATATATATATAATATTTTTGCTGATAATTCTATAAATAAAGGGAGGCTATAGAATTACCAGCAAAAATATTAAAAAAAAATATTAAAAACATAGAAAATAGCTTGTCGGCTATATTATACTGTCTGGATGGCCCATGAGATTGGGCTGAAAGGCAAAAAATTGGAGATTTGTGATATCTCCTCCTCCATTCGTGATGATCCAGGATGACTTAACAAACATACAAATATATATATATATATATATATATATATATATATATATATATATATATATATATATATATATATATATATATATATGTAAAAAGTTAAAATCTCGAGTGTTTTCCCGCGTCATTAAAAGTTAGTTCAAATGCTTAAAATCCTGGCTATAATCCCATTTTAAGATCCTCCTTACAAAACACTTTGTAAGGTCTTTTGAAAGTCTAGCTAAAATCCTAACCAACACTTTAAAAAGTTTTCTTTTTGGCAACGTTTCAACCAGCTCTCAAACTTGTCATCATCGGGCCCCTATTTTCAGTTTAGAAGCTGTGGATATATATATATATATTTATCTCAGCCGGGTTTTTTCCTACGTAAATCAAGATCTTTATACAGGCATAGCTCAGTGAAATCCCATTCACTAGATTCTAGGCTTTTTCAGACATCAAACCATCATTTTGCTGTCTCTTGAGAGACTAAATAGGCAGCCAAATGACGGTTTGATGTCTGAAAAAGCCTAGAAACTACTGAATGGGATTTCACTGAGCTATGCCTGTATAAAGATCTTGATTTATGTAGGAAAAAAAACGGCTGAAAGAAAAATACGCATAAAGGCCTATGAAAAGACAAGAAAATAAACACACACACACACACATCCCTAAGGAATCCTCTGATATATATATATCTCAATATATATATTGTGGGAACAGCTGGTAAAGTTCAACAAATCTTCAGAGCTGTCAAATTCCCAAATCATCTTTTTTTTTTAAATTTGTTGTTCCCTGAGCAGGTATCCTGCAGTGTTTAAACACACACACAGACACAACAAAGACACAGACAAAACTATGCAGATGTATGCTTTAATGTTAAAAAAATAAAACCCTGATATGCAGCCAAGTGGGTGTGCTTAGAAAAGAAAATAAAGACAAGCGTACCTGAGGTTTTGTAAATATTTGCTCATCGTATTTGTACAATGGGGAGGGGGGGAGTTCTTGTACGCAAGACCCTCTGGGTGAGGGTCATGGTCTTGCAGACGGAAGCTTAACAAGGGGCCACAATGTTCTGGAGTGGCCCTGCACCCAAGCCTGGGATTAGGGACAGAAAGAATTTAAAGACTTGAGAGAGACGTTGCTATTAAAATCACGGTTCGAAGGACCTCATTGTCAGAGAGAGACCTCCTAACAGTCTCTATTCACCTGTTCTCCTATCTCAAAACACCTGTTTGGAATGTAATCTGTGCAGGCTTCGTGGAACTTGTGTCTGTAATTCTCATCTCTTGTCGCTTTAGTCTGAATACATATGTATATATTTTTCAATCTGGCTTGGAAGGCGGCTTCTTTTATTCTGTTTCCTTCTTTGGCTGCTGAATCGCACCGTTGCTGGGGGTGGGGGTGTGCGGGCAGGGAAAGGGGAAGGGGCGTTCAATTTTGAATGCCCAGGTTGGGAAATTCTGAAATTTCTGGGAGAAAGGATCTACCACCCCTACCATCATCAACACCACAACTAGCTGCCTTGTCCAAATCTGGAGCGGTTCAGATTTATTTGGCATCGTAGAATGACCAATTTGGGGAATCCTTCTCAATTCAACCCATTTAAGAGAATGAAGAAAAGGACTGGACCAGGCAGTTGGTCTTAGACAGAAGGTACAAATGGTGGCTCAGGGGGCTAAGACGCTGAGCTTGTCGATCGAAAGGTCGGCAGTTCAGCGGTTCGAATCCCTAGGGCCGCGTAACGGGGTGAGCTCCCGTGACTTGTCCCAGCTTCTGCCAATCTAGCAGTTTGAAAGCACGTAAAAAAACAATGCAAGTAGAAAAATAGGGACCCCCTTTGGTGGGAAGGGAACAGCGTTCCGTGCGCCTTTGGCGTTGAGTCATGCTGGCCACATGACCACGGAGATATCTTTGGACAGCGCTGGCTCTTCGGCTTTGAAACGGAGATGAGTACCACCCCCTAGAGTTGGGAACGACTAGCATGTATGTGCGAGGGGAACCTTTTTACAAATGATTGTCTAACGTTAGATGTCTAGCATCCTCGATGGCTCGTGGATCTCCATTTTAACATCACCAGCTTTCTTGCCCATCAGATTCTTCAAAATCGACTCAGTTTTGAATAAATCAATGGTGGGATTTTGATATGCTGAAAATGAAACAAAACACATCAACTTTGATTCTGGAGAATGCTTCAAGGCCCTACAAGGGAATCAAAGTTGCAAGAAAAATGAAAAGATAGAGAACATCGTAAGTTGGGGGCTAGGGAGGGTAAGGAAGGTAAGATAGACAGATAGATGATAGATAGATAGATAGATAGATAGATAGATAGATAGATAGATAGATAGATAGATAGATAGATAGATAGATAGAGAACAGTCCAAGACCAATACAGACATTATAACAGCCAATTACAGTCCCAAAATAGAAGAGAATTAGTCTTTAACAATTTATTACTTGGTATATTTCTCTTGGCAAGGCTTACATAGCCTTATGGCAAGATATAACATTTAGCAATTAAAAAGGTACCATTAAAGAAAAGCTTCTAAATAAGATTGGTTGGATCTGCCAAGTAATTAGGAACCGAATTAATGCAGCTTGCTGATAATATTTATATCTTAAAAGGACCATTTCATTTTCACCAGAGGCTCCAGGGCATAGCCTTATGAGAAGCTGATTTTGTATAATATTATACTATGCAATATACAGTGCTGTAGTATATATGGGGTTATTTTACCAGAGACAATCCAGTCTCACATCACAATCTGGAGAATATTTCATCTATAGAATTAGACTTTCAATGGGCCTCGGTCAAATCCTGACTCCGTTCTTAAAGAGCTAAAAAATTAAAGAGGACGGAAGGGGAAAACCATCAAACAGAACTGGGGAATAATCACCTTATTCTGCTTTCTGTCCATTTCAATATAAATTAAAATCAACTTAATTGAAAGAAGGGTCTTTGAAGAGGTCTCAGGGTTAGCTCCACTTTTTATGGAGAGTAATAATGTGGAAAATATTGTTGTGGACAATGGACGGTACCAAATACACTTTCAATCATTCATAAAATCTCAAGTCTCCTTAGTTTCTGGACCTCTTTTCCCAAACAACATGGAAAGTTAGGAATGTGAATTAAACACAATATGGTCTCGCTTGCTCAGTGCCAGTTATTTGTGTACAAAAAAAAAAATATTTGGACAAGAATGTCCTAAATTGGTATTCTTTTTGCAATTATCTCTCTCATCTAAATGGTTCTATTTTAGATCCAACTCCACACTCCCTGCTGCTACAAAACAGAACTGCCTATCGTTCGTACCAAAATATCAGCATTGCTGCCAGTCAAGTGATTGTGGATTTTTGACAGTTTGGCTGGAAACCAGTTGCAAAAAAAAAAGGCTCAATCAAATTACAGTTGGAAGCATCCATGCAACATTTTGAAGGGATCCATCTATGTGGTTATGCAGATATAAAACCACATCATTTGGCAAGGCTAGAAATTAGATGTCCACTTTGCTGGAGCAATTGACAATTATACCAGTCATTTATCCTTAATATTTAATGCTTTTCTGGGTGGGCATTTCCTTCCCCCCCCCAAAGCTGCTTCTCTTCATCCATTCCAATGATTAGGAGAATTTATGCCTCTCAATCTCAGCATCTTTTTAAGAGGGGCGGACTTCAACTCCCAGAATTCCCCAGCCAGAATCCATAGACTTCATTTCCTAACTTCAATTCCTAGAATTCCCTAGCCAAAATCCATAGACTTCATTTCCCAGAATTCCCCAGCTAGAATCCATAGATTTCAATTCCCAGAATTCCCCGGCAAGAATCCAGACTTCAGCTCCCAGAATTCCCCAGCTAGAATCCATAGACTTCAATTCCCAGAATTCCCTGGCCAGAATCCAGACTTCAACTCCCAGAATTCTCCATGTCGATAGGGAATTCTGGGATTTGAAGACAGGCCACCCATCTTAAAAGTTGGTGAGATTGAGAAATGCTGGTATAAGAGTAGGCACAGTCTTAAGAGAAAGGACTACACCTCCCATCAGCCTGGCCCATGGCAAAGCACCATGGAAGGGGAAAGCCCATTGCATTAGGGTGGGATGAAGGGAGCATTCCTGCAATTTAATGAGCCATGGAGCAACCGTGGTGCCCTTCCGGCTTAGGCTATCGCTCCCATCATTCCACCCCCCGTGGATGATGGGGGCAGGAATCCACCCGAGTTGGTTTTCCTGTTCAAAAATAGTCCCTTCTTCAAGGCGGAGGGATTGCGGGAAGGCTCAGCGAGTCTTCGGCGGAGGGATCTTCTCCTTCCAAAGAGGCTCCGCCCTCTCCGCTCGGTTCCCAGCTGAAGACGCTTTCCGTCCCTTCGGGGTCTCCTTTAGCCCCGCCTACCAGCAAGGCTCCGCCCCCTCCCCTTACGTCCCTCGCCGCCCCGGCCCCGCCCACGCCACCGGCCCTTCGCCGACGCCGAGGCATTTTGTCCCGCGCCGCGCCCCGTCGGCGGCGGGAAAAGGTTGGCCGCGCGGCCGCCCCTCACGCAGCCCGGCGCCATGGCGTTCCGGCGGGTCGTCACCGTCTCGGCCGCCGCGGCCTGCGGCTTGGCGGGCGGCTCGGTCCTCTTCTCCGCCGTGGCGCTCGGGAAGCAGCCGCCGTCGCCTCAGCAAGGGCCGGAGAAAGCCGGCGGGGACGCCCCGGAGAGCCTCGCCGCCTCGTTAACGGGGCCGCCTCCACCGCCGCCCCCTCCGCCGGGTCTGCTGCTGCTGCCGTCGCCCAACGCCTCGGCCGCGCCCGCCTGGTTGGAGAAGGCCAACGGCTGCGGCTATTGGGACAACAACTGGGACAGGTGAGGAGACCCCTCCCCCCCTCGGGCCCAGAGACCCCCCCCTCACGCCTACACCTCCCCCCTCACTCCCAGGACCCCCCCCCCCCACGGTCAGGGACCCCCCCCCTCACGCCTACACCTCCCCCCTCACTCCCAGGACCCTCCCCATGCTCAGGGACCCCCCCTCACGCCTTCATCTCCCCCCTCACTCTCAGGACCCCCCCACGCTCAGGGACCCCCCCACGCCTACACCTCCCCCCTCACTCCCAGGACCCCCCCCACAGTCCAATCCCCCTGTTCCCGGAGCCCCCCCTCCCCCCCAGGGACTTCCCCCCTACTCCCAGAACCCCCCAATACCCAGAGCCCACCCCATGGCCTCATCCCCCTTTTTCCCCCCCCAACCCCCTCACTCCCAAACCCCCATGCCTAGACTTTCCCCCTACTCCCTGAGCCCCCACACCGTCCCCCCTCCCCAAACCCCCATGCTCAGACTCTCCCAATGCCCAGAGCCCACCCCATGGTCTAATTCCCCCTATTCCCTGAGCCCCCATGCCTCCCCCCCCCCCGTCCAATCCCCCTGTTCCCAGAGGCCTCCCCCCCACCCAGTTTCCTCCCTATTCCCAGAACCCCCCAATACCCAGAGCCCACCCCATGGCCTCATCCCCCTATTCCCAGCCCCCCCCATGCCTAGACTTTCTCCCTACTCCCTGAGCCCCCCCCCGCTGCCCACGGTTTCCCCCTACACCCAGAAACCCCCCCATACCCAGAGCCCACCCCATGGCCTAATTCCTCTACTCCCTGAGCCCTCCCGCCCATCCCCCCATGCCTAGATTTTCTCCCTTATTCCCAGAAGCCCCCACATGCTCAGAGCCACCAATCCCCCTGTTCCCAGAACCCCCCCATACCCAGAGCCCACCCATGGCCTAATTCCCCTATTCCCTGAGCCCCCCCCCCCGCCCATTCCCTCATGCCTAGATTTTCTCCCTTACTCCCAGAAGCCTCCATATGCTCAGAGCCACCCCCCCCACGCTCCAATCCCCCTTTTCCCAGAACCCCCCCCATCCCCAGATCCCACCCCGTGGCCTTATCCCCCATCCCCAGACCCCCATGCCTAGACTTTCCCCCTACTCCCTGAGCCCCCACACCCAGAACGCCCCCATGGTCAGCTCAGCCCAGCCCACAACGTAATTCCCCATTCCCAGAGCCCCCACTGCCCAGAGTCCACCCCCTCCCAGAACCTTCCCACCCAGACTCTCTCCCAATGCTTGGAGCCCCCCCCCCCCAACACACACTCAGAGGTCACCCCACAGTCTAACCCCCTAACGCTCAGACCTCCCCACTCCCTTTGAGACCCCCCCCCAAAGCAGAGGAACCCCCACAGCTATCGGGTCGGTCGTCAAGCCTGCGACTTTTTCCATCTTCTTCCCCAACCTGGCACCCCGAGGGGGACCATCGAGCCCATCATCCCCAGCACCTTCACCCTTAACATTCAGGGGGTTCTTTTGAGTTGTGAGTCTGATGAACCTGGAAAGTGCCAGCTGGGAGGGGGAAGGTGATTCCTGAATACACGTTTTGTGTGTGTGTGTGTGTGTTTCTCCAAACAACTTGGGAGAATCCCCTGAGAAGGGGGGGGGCTTTTGTTTAGGGAGGGGCCCTTTTCCTGCCCTCTTGGTCTTTGTTTTATGTTTCCTTGTTGTAGGTGATCCCTTAAAAGGGGATCCTTGTTCTGGGGATCCTTCCAACTAGCTGCTGAGGGAACCCCCTGGAGAGCCCCTAGGAGATTTTGGGTGTGTGTGTGTGTGATTCTTCTGCAATCTCAGTCTTGGTTTAAGTTTCATCGTTTTGATGGTGGGCATGTTGGTTTGAACCGTTGTAGGCCCAGAGTCACAAGAGAGAACTCTATACATTTGATAAATAAATAATAAATTACAGTGTCTTCCGTTAACCAGTGGAAGGGCTTCCTTCCAGAAGTTGTGGGGGCTCCATCACTGGAGATTTTCAAGAAGAGACAGGACAGCCATTTGTCCGGGATAACAGAAGGTCTCTTGCTTGAGCAGGAGGGTTAGACTAGAAGACCTCCAGGGGTCCCTTTCCACTCTTGTTATTCTGTTAAGTGAGTGTTGCCCTACTGTTGTATAGGGGCTCCTGCTTAAGCAGGGGGTTGGCCTAGAAGACCTCAAGGGTCCCTTCCAACTCAATTCTGTATTCTGCCCCCAGGAAGGTACGTCAAGGTGGGACGGACGCGCGCACACACACACACACACACACACACACAGAGGTATTGAAGTGTCCTGCTCATTTACTGGAGAGGAGGAGGAGGGTTGATATTCTAAACCACTAGAGAACCTTAAATGGTTTTGTCCTAATCCAGGTTCTAGATCTTAGGGTGCTTGCGGTCCAATATTAGATTGGCCTCCCTGGCAGGCTTGTTGGGGGAATGAGTTGGAGGGGAGCAGGCAAGGCAAGGCCTTGCCAGCCCATGTTCTGATAAGAGGGAAGGTGGCTTAGAAATGACAATAGTTTCTCCAGCAACTTTAAAATGAGTGTGTGAATGTTCTCAGAATGCTGGTTTTTGAGGAGTTTGGGAAAGTTGAAGTGGATGCAAGCTGGCTGGGGGATTCTGGGAATTGAAATCCCACCTTCTCAAGGTTGAGAAACAGCACCCTAGACAGTTTGGAGGACGATTTAAGGCAGGGGTCCTAATCATTTCCTGGAGTCGTCATTCCCTTGTGCTGTGCTTCCCTGCTCTCTGCAAACGGACAGGTGCGAGTTCTAGTCCAAACATCCAGAAGGCAAGGATGCAGGGTAGATACTAGCACTACAAATATTCCGAATGCTTGAATTATTAAGAAAAACCTTCCCGGCATGCTTTTAAGAGCTTTTGAAGTTGAATCCTCTACTTGTGCAAGGTTCCTGCCCCATTAGAAACACTCTCTCAAAACAGATGTTCTGGATGCTGCTAATCCTGTAAGTGAATGTCTGGATCGGTGCTCCGGGAGAAAAGAAGATTGTATATAAGGGGGGGTCCTTATTTTTATCTCAATAAGGTGGCCAAATGTATGTGCAAAAATGTTAGTAACTGAGGTTTCTTTTGCCACGTCCTGCTGTTTGTCTTGCACGAGTTGCTGAAGATAGACAGTGTGAATGAACTTTAATGGATGTCACTTTGTCCCTGATTTGTTGACATTATTATTTTCCCCCCCAGAGTATAACCATGCCTGAGTGGAGTTTAAAATCGTTGGCTAGTGTTCTACTACCGTGTTTTCCCGAAAATAAGACCCTGGTCTTTTATTTTTTTGAACCCTGAAATAAATGCTTGGCCTTATTGCCATGCACTCAAAAGCCCAATTGAGCTTATTATCAGGGGATGTCTTAATTTGGGGGAAACAGGGTAATATCATAGGAACTGGAACCATACTCTTAAATTTTAGGGTGGTTTAGGATCCAGCAATCGTACCATTCGATTCTTAAAAAAAGAAAGAAAGAAAGAAAGAAAGAAAGAAAGAAAGAAAGAAAGAAAGAAAGAGAGAAAGAAAGAGAGAGAGAGAGAGAGAGAAAGAAAGAAAGAAAGAAAGAAAGAAAGAAAGAAAGAAAGAAAGAAAGAAAGAAAGAAAGAAAGAAAGAAAGACATATTAACAACCCTTTGGGTTCCATTTCTGCTGAACATGTTTTGAATAATTACCTTAAGCAATTCAGGAGAAACTTTGAAAATATATAATCTATGGCAGTTCATATTATATTTACACACACACACACACACACACACACACACACACACACACACACACACACACAGTCACTTCACAGTTATTGGGAATTTCAGATATCAAAGTAATTGCCTAGTGACTTCTGTTTTTCTGCGATAAATGAAATAATACCTATGCTTTTCAGAACGCTGCAGTTGCTAATTCACTTAGTAAAGAGAATTAAGCATTATTTTCTGCCTGATCCCTTCCAGATTAATAACACTAAATCTGAACGAAAGCCTTCCTAACATTTAATTTCATAATGGGTTGGAACTGCTGCTCTCAGTGTAGGTATGGGTAAGCAAAAAGCCCGTAATCGGCTTATGTGGAGACACTGGATCCCATCTAAGGTTTGCCTTATTAAATACTTTGTTCGTTACATATAGTAGTTTTGTGTTCCCTTTAGTTGTTTGAGCAGTGTATAAACTACTGTATGTAAAGAACAAAGTATTTAATAAGGCTATTTCATTCATTCAGATCTCGGATGTCTTCTGCTTGTGTTCCCTTTATTTTTTTGAGCAGTATATATATATATATATATATATATATATATATATATATATATATATATATATATATATATATATATATATATATATATATATATATATATATATATATATATATATATATATATATATATATATATATATATATATATATATATATATATATATATATATATAAAATAAACTCTAAAACAGAGCGCTTTGGGAAGATCTAAACTTGCCGGTGCATGCTTTCTAATTGCTGATGTCCAGGAGTGATTTTTGCTATAGGAAAGAGAGAACCTGAATAAATCATTGCTTTGAATCCAAGCCAGGGTTCCTTGGCTTGTTGTAACATGCAGAACGGCTTATTTTGAATGTCTGAGTACTCATTTGTAATTTTATGTGGTCCCGTTTGTAGCACTTTTAGCATACCTGGTGATTTTGTTTAGCTATGGGCAAGTAGTTCTTTTAGGAATGATATTGCTCCTATGTTGTTGAACAGTTAGTTGGTATGACTATATATCCTACCCTGTTTCCCCCAAAATAAGACATCCCCTGATAATAAGCCCAATTGGGCTTTTGAGAGCATGGCAATAAGGCCAAGCACTTATTTCAGGGTTCAAAAAAATATAAGACAGGGTCTTATTTTGGGGAAAACATGTATATTTCTAGGACTAACAACAGTTAATACGACTAGAGCCTTTATGAAATAGGCTTGAGTTAATTCAGTGGGGTTCCCTTTAAATAGGTAGTATCATTTTCTTTATATTTGTATTTTTATGTGCACATTGCTTTTTTTATAAAAAAAACTTGTTCAAATTTCTCTTTAAAACTAGGAATCTACAGATTTCAAGGAAAAAAAATACTGCTTCTGCAAATCAGAAAGCATTTAACCAATAGCAAATTGATATTAATAATTAGCCCCTGTGAATTTGCCTTGCCATGGATTGCATTCTTAGCATTCACCTTGAGCCCGTGTATTATTTTTCAACACAATGGCCACTATTACGAAAGTGAAAGACACTACCTGCTTATTTGAAAGTGTAATTAACACCACAAACATCCATCACATCAGATGAGCCAGCTTTGTGCTTCCGTTTATATCTTTCATTTTCTGACTGCGTTTTATTTTGGCAGCTCTCAAGGCTTCGTTCTGACTCGCCTTTATTTCTCTACTGTACTTAATAAATCATGAAGGGTAGAAGCAGGAATAAAATGCCAAAATTGGATCTGCTCTTAAATGGGGGACGGGGGGGGGAGGGGATAATAATCCAGTGATGGGAAATGAGTCCAAGTGCCTGGAGCTACCAAGTGGCTGAGTGTGTGGCAGGAACGGTCTCCTGCCTTTTTTATTTTTAAATATAAAAGGTTGCAGGTAAATTGCTGCCCTACTGGATGTGTTAGTAGTAGGGTTGGTTCTTTCATCCTCTATTTTTGGAATACCGTTATATGGGATACACTGCTTTGTGTATTGGCTAAGAATATACTGTATTTTTCGGGCCATAAGACGCACCTAAATTTAGAAGAGGAAAACAACAACAACAAAGTTTTTGGCCTCCCTTTTTTTGGCCTGTTTCTGGGGCTTTTTGTGGCCTGTTTCTGAGGTTTTTTGCGGCCTATTTTTTAGGCTTTTTGCAGCCTGTTTTTGAGGCCCATTTTCAGGACATTTTTTTGCTCATTTTCTAGGGTTTATTTGGCCCATTTTGGGGGCTTTCTGAAAAAAATGGGTTGAAAAAAGCCTCAAAAATGGGCCAAAAAGGCCCGAAAACGGGGCGTGCAGAGGCCAAAAAAATGGCTGGCGGGTGGGCGTGGCTTCAGCAATATTAGGTCTATAAGACACACAGACATTTTCGCCCCCTTTTGAGAGACAAAAAAGTGTGTCTTATAGTCCAAAAAATACGGTACATTTATGCAGGCTGACGTGTTAGCAACAGACTCTGGTGGTATTTGATGCACACACTTCAACTCAGCAATACAAGATCTGAAACGTAACTACAGGTAGTCCTCGACTTACGACCACAATAGAGAACCAAATTTCCGCTGTTACATTAAGTAAGATATTTGTTAAGTGAGCTTTGCCCCATTTTTGCAACCTTTCCTGCCGCAGTTGTGAAACGAATCACTGCAGTTATTAAGTTAGTAACCTGGTTGTTAAGTGAACCTGGCTTCCTCTTTGTCTTTGCTTGTCAGAAGGTCGCAAAAGGGGCATCACATAACCCCGGGACGCAGCAGCCGTCATAAATATATAACCACTGGCCAAGCATCCAAATTTTGATTGCATGTCCACGGGGAACATTGCAACAGTCGTTAGTGTGAAAAACGGTCAAAAATCACCTTTTTCCACTGCCATAGTAACTTTGAACAGTCACTAAACGGTTATAATTTGAGGGCTGCCCATTGCTTCCGTTTGCTCATTGCTCTTCTGTCTTTTCGAGATAGTAAGTGGCACGAAGGAGACGTTTTATGCAATCTGAATTGCTAAGGCTGACTTTCTCAAACAATGGTGCAGCAACAGAGTGGAGTCCATTGCTTTGCCTGCCTGCTGTGTTTAATGCAAGAATTTAAACTTCAGGTTCTTGCTTTCAGGAGGGAACCCCTGGCTCTCATGAACTTGAAGAAGAAAAATGAAGAGACGGGCGAACAGGAGGCGTCATCTCGCTTAGCCCACTATAAAACAAAAGCTACTAGGCACATATTCCTCGTACGCCATTCTCAGTACAATCTGGAAGGGCAGCAGGATAAGGACAGAATCTTAACAAAGCTGGGTAGGTATGACAGGGTAGTGGGTGGAGGTACAATCTATGTCTGTGGAGATTGTCAGTCATCCAGGTCATGGTTAATGAGCCGAGGTGGCCCAGTGGTTAGAGTGCTGTACTGCAGCTAGTTCAACTGACTGCTAATTCAGCGGATCAAATCTCATCGGCTCAAGGTTGACTCAGCCTTCCATCCTTCCGAGGTGGGTAAAATGAGGACCCAGATTGTTGGGGGCAATATGCTATTCAGTATACTGTCTTTGGTGTAAGCTGCCCAGAGTCCTCGGAGAGTGGGCAGCATAGAAATATGACTAATAAATAATAAAATAAATAAATGGTTGTCCCAAAGGTGCTTTTTCAAGAGGCGACTGGACTTTCTGGAAAGTCCAGTCGCCTCTTGAAAAAGCAACTTTGGGGTACAATTTATGCTGAAGAAGCTGCTTTTTTGGTGTATAATCGATGGAGAGCCTTTCCTAAATGTAGATTTTTCTTTGTACGTTCAGTCAAATGACTCTGCTTGTTTTAAGCATACTTAGCCCATTAACCGGTATCTGTTTTCAAGGCAAGGAGACCCAAATGCCCTCCTTATTCAGAAAAAAATGTTCTGCTTCCATCGCTTGCCAACTTGCAAGTTTCTGTCTGAATTGCAAAATAATCCTTTATACGAAGAATGCAAACAAGATTGGCGTGAAAAGGAGCAAGTTCTGATTTTAAAATACTGTGCCGAAACATTTTTTTAAAAAAAAACCTCTCTGTGCCTTATTAGGAATTTATTCTTAAATGTACTTTTTAGGCCGCGAGCAAGCTGAGCTGACCGGGAAGAGACTTGCAAGCTTAGGGCTGAAATTTGATAAAATTGTCCATTCTTCGATGACCAGAGCAACGGAAACAACCAACATTATTAGCAAACATCTTCCTGGTGAGTTGGAACCGAGTTTGTGGTGGTAAGCAACATTGATATAGTTTTTACTACATGCCAGCAGGGACCAGTCTGTCTCATTTGCTTATACTTTGAGCCGTTATATCTGAAGAGTTGGATTCGAAGTCTTTGGCCCGTAGGGATCTAAGTCTCAAAGGCTTACCGTATTTTTCAGAGTGTAAGACGCACCTTTTTCAATTTAGGTGCATCTTATACACCGAATGTAGCCTTGCCCACCCACTGGCCCCCACCCTTTGGCTTCTGCCTCCCAGCAGTTTACCTCCTTGCAGCAAGCAACAAGAAGAAACGGCTCATTTCAGCTTCAGCACATCCTGATTAGCACAATAATAATATAAGTCGATTGGATCAGCCTCCCGACTCTCAGCTGTTTTGCTCTCAGCTGTTTTGCAGGGGCCTCTGCTGCTTGCTGCAAGGAGGTAAATTCCTGGGAGCAGATTTTTTTTTTTCTTGTGCTAATCAAGCTATGCTGAAAATGAAAGTAAAGGAGGCTGTTTGCTGTTTGCTGCAACGAGACAAAATTGCTGGGAGGTAGAGGCAGATTTCTTTTTCTTGTTTTCCTCACCCAAAAAGGTAGGTGCGTCTTATACTTCGAAAAATATGGTAGTTCACTGTTAGCAAGATCAACCAGCAGTTCAGAGAAGACAAAGTAGATCCAGGTTAGGGATCTTGCTGTATATTTGTGTAACTGGGGTAACAAAAAAAAAGTCTCATTTTAAACGTAGGGAAAACTAAAGAGATTGCTATCGATTTCAGAAAAGGCAGCCACAGCCACACACCTCTAAGTATTAATGATTCGCCTGCGGAGGTGGTTTGTAGCATCATGTTTTTGTGTGTGCAGCTAAAGAAGCTGGCTTGGTCACTCAACAGGGAGACACTGGTGAAGCGGCCACAGCAGCGCCCAAATTTTCTGTGTCACGTGAGAAAAGCACATCTTCCTTCCCTCTGTCCTCACCACTTTCTATAGAGAGCCTATTCTGTCATACTGCATTACTGATTTGGAAGCATTCCTGTTTCAGACAGGAAGGCGGTGCAGAGAGTGGTGAGGACAGCAAAAAAAGATTATGGGCAGTTTGCTCCCTTCTATCCAGGACATGTCATATAAGCGATGCTTGAGCAGGGTCCACGGTATTGTCTGGGATGCTACACCATCCTCTTCATGACCTGTTTTCCATGTGACCTTCTGGGAGGTGTATCTTTGGGATTTCTCCATAACTGTTGCAAACTTATTTTTCATCAGATGTGGCTGCAGTTAGGAAAATTATCTTTTCAGTTCTGTGAAAACAGTTGCAACATTCATTCTTTTTATCTTTGTTAAGATTTCATCAAGCTTTTGGAATGCATTGTGTCAGATTAAATCCTGACCTTTTACTGATCTTTTTCCCCCAGTTGCGATACAGATTCTTTATGCGTATCAGAGAAAGATAACATTCGAGGACATAATGCCTGAGTCACATATATTGTTCCTACTTCTAATCTTAGCTACTTTACCCCTGCAATCCCAAGTCAGCAGGGTTGTAAACCAATTCCCTGAGCATCATACAAAATGACTTTGAAACACATGATGTGTTTTCGTAGATAGGCAAACAAGCATTAGTCCAAAGGCCCTTTAGTTAAGGTTGGTGCTGATTTAATTGCTGATTTGAGAGGAGAGAGAGAATATTATGTCAAAGCGACCTCAACTTTTTAAGAACGTTAACTTGGAAAGTCGAAATGTTGCCTTGGTTTTGCTTGTTCTGGAGTATTTGTGAAGGTGTGACTGATTATCAGAAGATAAAATTGGGTTGAAAGGAAAATATAGTTACCGACCAGAGAGGCCTAGTTAATGACAAACAGGAGAAGGAAACAAAATATTAAAATATAAGGGAAGGGAGATAAGTCCATTTCAGCGAAAAGTCTAGCAAGGAAGCCTCTAGGAGGATTGCAATGTTTCACAGGGAGTTAAGATTTTATATTGAAAATACAGGAGGAAAAGTGGTGTGGAACAAGTTTTAGGAGCTGTGACACGATGAACGAATTTTGGGATCCATGCTGGTTTGTGATTATAATAAAAAAAATGATTGATTGGAGTCCATCGTAAGTTATAACAGTCTTTCCTTGAAGGCTACACAGCAACACAGAGCATTTTAGAAACTTGGCAAGATGGCACAGATTTGCTAATATCTATCCAAGGTTGGGGTTAGGAATGCGGTGGCTCAGGGGCTAAGATGCTGAGCTTGTCAATCAAAAGGTCGGCCGTTCAGTGGTTCGAATCCCTAGTGCCGCGTAACGGGGTGAGCTCCTGTTACTTCTCCCAGCTTCTGCCAAGCTAGCAGTTCGAAAGCAAGTACAAAATGCAAGTAGAAAAATAGGGACCCCCTTTGGTGGGAAGGGAACAGCGTTACATGCGCCTTTGGCGTTGAGTCATGCCGGCCACAAGACCCCGGAGACGTCTTCGGACAGCGCTGGCTCTTCGGCTTTGAAACAGAGATGAGCACCGCCCCCTAGAGTCAGGAACGACTAGCACTAATGTTTACCTTTACCTTTACTTTTATCCAAGATTGGTGATGGCCCTCTTTCACTTCAAAAGTAAGACTTGTGTTGGAGCATTGGCAGTAAACATCTCTAGGAAATCTTTGTCTTAAGTCTGTTATGGAATTGTGTGTTTTGAAATGGAAAGACACTAAGACCAAAAGGCCTATAAATCCCCTTGTGTACGTTGCCTTGTGTATAAATCAGACCACACAAGGGTTGCACACATCCTTCTTTTCTGTCTTCCTCAGGGGTGTCCAAGCTGAGCACGGATCTCCTGCGCGAAGGAGCTCCCATTGAACCAAACCCTCCCAGTTCTCACTGGAAGCCTGAAGCTGTGGTAATATCTATTCCAGAATTTAGCTTTTGTGGGTCTAAACTTCAGGGTTTCTTTTAAGACTGGCTTTTCTCCGCAGGCGCACGCCTGTCATCTCATGAGAAAAGGCAAAAGGTTTTGCACACCGATAAGCAAGTCATCGATTTGCAAAGTTTACCATTTGCTGGTTCTTTTAGTGACAAACAAACAGTAGCTTATTGACAACGCTAAATGAAAACGGGAGTTTCTTAAAATGGGCATATATTGATTAAAAGAATAATGCATTAACAGCAAAAAAAAAAAGTTCAGATTGATAGTATTACTTGGAAATCCAGATGTATTTTACTGAGCTTTCTCTCTCTCTCTCTCTCTCTCTCTCTCTCTCTCTCTCTCTCTTTCTTTCTTTCTTTCTTTTTTTGCAATTTGTCTATTCTGTAATTCGGCAAATATAAGAATCTAAAGCTTTGCTTACACTCTTACAGAATATTGAAATATAAGCAAGATGGTTCTGGGACAGCCGAAGCACTATTTAGATAAAAGGCAAGGCTCAGCAACTTAAAACTGGATTTTAAGGACTTACACAGCCTGTTCCTTTTAATTCCTGCTGATTCCAGCAATCCAAATATAAATATTAAATATCTAAGGCCTCTAGATTTTTAATCTGTTGTGGGAAGCTGATCACCGGTTCCGATTGGTAAAAGGCGGGGAGAGGGGGGGGAGAGAAAATCTGTGTAGGTTTTAATGATCTGCCCCCTCTCACCCAACTTTTGCTTTTAGCAGTATTACGAAGATGGCGCTCGCATTGAGGCCGCCTTCCGAAGCTACATTCACAGAGCCGATATCAAGCAGGAAATGGACAGCTACGAAATCTTCGTTTGTCACGCTAACGTTATTCGCTATATTGTCTGCAGGTAACTCAGGCTGCGGAAGAGACCACATTGGTGGGGGGTTGTTGGGACAACGTTCCTAAATCCTTGTGGTTATTAAGTCGGGTTTTAACACGTTGTGCCATTGCATTAGATGGAGAGAGTGGATGCTTTTAGCGCACGGGAATTTAGGACTTAATTGGAACAGTTGTCTGCAGGATTAACTCAGAGCTTTGGTTTTTCACTCTTTTAAGTAGCGGGATTTAAAAGAATCGTTTAAACGAATGTAATATTTAAAAACTGATGGGGGAAAGAAATGGAGAGAATGTTTAAATTCCTGGGTTTGGAGCCCTTGTGAATTAACATCGGTAAATTTCCCCACTTCACTTGGCTTCCACAGTTTCCCCCTATATTGTTGATAGCGTTGGTGTTTCAGCCAATGCCGGGGGGAGTGGATAATAGGAGTTGTAGTTCCTTATGCAAAGGGTTTGCAAGCGAAGGAACAAAAGGAATGAATAGATGGATTGGAATCACTGTCAGGTATGCTTCCTTCAAGATCCAGGAAAGAATGACCCAGACTCCATTAAAGAATAAAGTATGGTACTTTTACTAGATATGAAGTGAACGCAACCAAAGGAAAGCAGGATCTAAGGCAAAGAGCGCGAAAGTTACAGATAGAAAGCATCATCTCCCACTGTCCACCGTAAATCATCCAGTCCAAAGGTCTCCCAGAGGTCAGGGGGAAGCACACATCTGGCAGTGTCATCAATCAGGAATGCTGTGGCCGTTGATAGCAGCTTCAAAGATTCAGCAAGAATCAGTTTCGTTTTCCTGGTTAGCATACATAGCCCGGCTAGATACCCCCCCTCCCTCTATTACTATGGCAGCCAAAACAAAGAAAAGCAGAGGCTGACAATCACTTTCTGTCAGAGGTTATTTCAAACATGCTAGAAGCTTTCTATGTACCATATTTGGAGGAATTGTACTGGTGACCTGTTAAATTTAAAGCTGTGCCAGTTTCAACGACGATCGGTCTAAACTTGAACCCATGTTTATATCTAACTGTGCAGACTATGGACAACATTGTTAGATTTGAGACGAGCTGTTTTTATTTACTTAAGACTACCCTCACTTAAGATTACTTTTGTGTGGGACGCGGTGGCTCAGTGGCTAAGGCGCTGACCTTGTTGATCGAAAGGTCGGCAGTTCAGTGGTTCGGATCCCTAGTGCTGCGTAATGGGTTAAGTTCCTTGTCCCAGCTTCTGCCAACCTAGCAGTTCGAAAGCAGGTAAAAAATGGAAGTAGAAAAATAGGGACCACCTTTGGTGGGAAGGTAACAGCGTTCCGTGCGCCTTTGGCATTGAGTCATGCCGGCCACATGACCACGGAGACGTCTTCGGACAGCGCTGGCTCTTCGGCTTTGGAACGGAGATGAGCACCGCCCCCTAGAGTCAGGAATGACTAGCACATACGTGCGAGGGAAACCTTTATCTTTACCCTCACTTAAGTTTGCTTTAGTATTTGCTAAGTTTATTTTGAGTTGGAGGAGGGTTCTAGAAGCAATTATCACAAAAGCCGGGCAATGGCTGTAGATATATTTATAGTCTTGCTGAAACAACAATTCCTCCTTTTAAAGATTCTTTCAGCTCTCCTCGGGGCATAAAAAGCTTGCTGACTTAATTATGGTTCTTCATACAGCTCTTATTTAATCCCAGCATAATGAATTCCTGAAAAATGCTAGTCTCAGGAGACCAGTTTGCTTTTGACAACAGTTGAAACTCACAAACTCTGCCTCCTACCCCGAGGAAAGCGCATTTTGGTTTTAGTTTATTTTTATCCCACCTTTTATTATTTTTATGAATAACTCAATAACACTTTTCCTTTTTTTAAAAAAATTGTTATTTTTTTTTTAAGAGCATTGCAATTTCCTCCGGAAGGTTGGCTTCGGATATCCCTCAACAATGGCAGCATCACTCACCTGGTGATTCGTCCCAACGGCAGGGTGGCCCTGCGCCTTCTTGGTGACACGGGGTTTATGCCGCCAGAGAAGATCACCCGCAACTGAGTAAGCCTTCTTTGAAGTTTCCCCATCGGCCTTGAACCCATGCAACAATATTGGGACAGTATACTAGGAAGTGGTGGGTTGCTACCGGTTCTTGCAAATCGATAGTGGAAATTTTGAATAGTTCGGAGAACCGGTAAATATCACTTCTGCCTGGCCCCGTCCCAAATCTATTCACTGCCTCCCGAGTCCCAGCTGATCAGCTAGAAGGAAAAAAAATCAGGGCTCACTTGACAAGAGGGAAAAAAAAGAAGACACGTTAGCTTTAAATTGAGAAGCCAAGAAGCCTCCCAACTGATCGGCTAGAACCGATCCGCTCCTTGTAAACCAGTCGGTGGCGATAGATTGGCAATTGAGGCCAAGCTGCCTGAAAGCGGTTTCCGATGCTCTCGGTGGTGGCAGAGTAGCAAAAAACTGTTTAAACTCCTGCCTTGGCGCTTCAAAGAGCCACCCTTCAGCTGATCAGCAGTAAAAGGCAGTGTGGTGGTAGACCAGTGCACTCCAAAAACAACGGGGTAGACCGGTACAGCTCTGCAAGTAGTTAAGAGCCTGGTAGACCAGTACCTCTGATAAATCCTAAAGAACTGTGTGTCACATGACCATCAAACCACGCCCACAAAGTAAGCCACGCCCACAGAACCAGTAGTAAAATATTTTAGAGCCCACCCCTCTATACAGGTAGTCTTCCATTTCATTTATTCATTTAGCCACTGTTCAAAATTAACGATGCTGAAAAATATGACTCCTGGCCGTTTTTCACAGTCATAACATTTGCAGAATCCCCATCCTCACGTGATCAAAATTCAGACGCTTGGCAATCGGTTCGTACTTACGACCGTTGCTGTGTCACGTGATCCCCCTTTGCAGCCTTTTTGACAAGCAAAGTCAATGAGGAATCCAGATTCACTTAACAAATGCAGCCATTCACTCAACAACTGCAGCAAGAAAAGTAGCAACATGGGTCAAAACTGAACAACTGCCTCCCTTAGGAACCTAAATTTTGGGCTCAGTTGTGGTCATAAGTCCAGGACTACCTGTACAATCCCCTGCCGCCCCCCGTTTTCTCTTGTTACAGCCCAAGAAATGGGGAGGGACCCTTCTGAATCTCTTGGCCCATCTACTACCTCTTTTGACCTAGGCTTCCTTAGAAAGTATACATTACAATTTTAGTCCCGGCAAACCTCTTTTATTCATGCGGCTGTGAATTATTGTCATTCCCAGTCCGAAAGGTTTCTCAAACAGTCTTTCATGGGAATGTTTACAAACACCCACCTTATTCCCTTGGAACGCTGCCAGAGAACTAATTGCCAAATGCAGGGCAAGGCCAAACTTAGCACAGAGTCAAACAGAGCTTTTCCAGAGCTTTTACCTACCAGATGAACTAATTGCTTCCTGCAAAAGCTCACGTCCTGTTCACTCCCCTTTTATGTCTTATGGGAGGGGCCAATCATCTCCAAGCCTTACTCCCAAGTCGACCCTGTTTTCTTAATTGTTCCTGTCTCCTGGCAGCTCTGCGCATGCATGCATTGGGAATAGACTCCCGCTGTTCTTCTGCCTCGCTGATGTCAGACTCTGGAGACTCCGGAGGCAGCAAAGAACTACTAGATGGCTTTGGCCCCCTCTCTGCCTCCAACTCAGAGCCCTTGTCCGAGTCTTCCCCAAACTCCAGGACTGGCTCACGTTCCTCCCCAACCTCCTCACTGTCCGAATCTGCTGCCAGCTCTGCCGGCCGCTGGCAGGCCACAACACTACCCAGCTGTGGGCTGTGCTACCTCTTATCTGACCGTTCCATAGGCAGCATCTCCTCCCTCCACCTCCCAAGGCCTTTCTCAGGCTAACGGGTGCTTCCCTTCCATTTTCAAACGGGGAAATCAGATTCACTTCACAACCGGGTTACTAACTTCTCCGCTGCACTGAATCACTTAACAGCTGTGGCAAGAAAGGTTGCAAAACGGGGCAAAACTCAATTTAGCAACAGAAATGTTGGGTCAATTGTGATCCTAAGTTCGAGGAACACCTGTAATATTGGAAGTATGATTGTTGTGTAGGATACCGAGTTAATTAACTAATGCCTCTTTCTCGTCCGTCCTCTTTTCAAGCTCGTAAACAGGGAGGGTCTCCAACCGAGAGGACAAAGCTACTTTCAGATGTGGCCAACACTTCTTCTCAAAAACTGCAGGCTCCCTCGAACGGGACTTCGTTTGTCTCAGGCTGTTTATTAACCCGTTAAGATTTTGCACTAGTCGCTCTCGTGGCTTGCGATGTTGACCGTTGAGAGAATTGGAGAGGAACCCACCTCCTTCGCGGCTTCAAAACTACCATGCCGGTGGCCTCTCGCCAAAGCCTATCCAAGGATTTGTTTTTCCCCTTTCCTATTTTGGGGCGAAATAAATCCCCCTGAAATACTGCGAACTCCAGGGATACATGTTGGGTACTGAAATCAGGCAGGGTAAAGCCCAAAGCCACCAGATCCAGTAATTCTGAGGACGAGGGAGACAAAATCTCGAAAGTAGCGCCTTCTCTTATTATGCAGCTCCGATTTGCACACTATATATATGTAAAAAAATCGGAGGCGGCATCTGTAGTTAAAGAGAGTTCTCATCCAAAGCAGTGCTTGAATATTAAAAGCATAGAATTGTCTACGCTCTTCAAGCCCTGCCTAGTTACTTGGTCTTTCATTTTGAGACTTTTTGCTGCAAGTGTCTATTCCTAAATAAATAAATAAATTAAACCCTTAAATAGGAGCCTTTCTTGGCTGTTAATAATTGTCACAGGTTAATTCGTCACTCGATTACAAGTAAAGCCGCCATCAAATTAGAAGTTAAGGATAAGCTATTCTGTTTCTCCTTCTGTGTGTATGACCCAGGTGGTCAAGGCAAGGTGGATTCTAGAGAGAATCCTAAATTCTCTCAACAAATGGTCCGGCCAACGGCCCTCCGACAACTGGTAAGGCTCCATCCCCACTCCCGTATCCTGAAGGCAGTCACCCTCACCCTAACCCCTAACCCCTATAGTATAAAGAAAATAGGAGCACGCTCACAGGGTGCTCCCCAAGGCAGAGTCCAGGCACAAGATAAGGGCAGTCCTAAGGGCAAAGAGAAGGCCCAAGGCAAGAAACCATCCAGAAGACCAGGTCCAAGACAAAAGATGGAAGAGCAAATCTTCCAAATGGTGAGGCAAGGCAAACAAGCAACAGGCAGAAGTCCCCACGGCTTCTCCTTAAAGTTACTACCCTTGTGAGGACGGGTGGGGCAACCTTCTCCCGAATAGCCTTTGTAGTCCTTCTCTGGGCTTGCCTACACTCTGCTCTCGGAGGAGGAGGCAGCTGTTCCTCATCAGAGGGGATCTGCTGCCTATCGGCACCACTGCCTGCCAACAGCCAGTCCTCCCGTATCTTACGAAGGCAGGCAGCTCTCCGTCCACTCAACCACCTCCCCCAATGTCTGAGGGACTCAGGACAGCAGCATCCTCAAGCCCTCTCCAAGGTGGCCGGTCATCCCAACTTCTCCTCCTCCTCCAAACGGGACTCCGATGGGTCCACGACGCTTCTGTACTTCTTAGAGCAAAGTATAATTTTTATGGGGGGCGGGAGGGTGGGAGCCAAATCTTCAGCCAGTAACTGCCACTTTAGATTCAAGCGCTTCTTGTGAATCTTGTTATCTTGTGGAACTGGATTAGCAGGAAGTTGGGGTTATTCTGTGGTCAGAATAGAAGACACGGGTGGATCTCTATGTCAAATCAGTGTGGAAAAATGTAAGTTATTTCTATTTGTCTTTTATCTATGAAAATAAAAATAATTGATTTTCACTTCGAGGCGGCTTTAAAATTTTAAGAGTCCCTGGTTTTTTTTAAGTGAAGGGTTTCAATTGAATACCAATTGAATCAATTGAATTCAATCTGAATTGAGATTGAATACCAATACTGACCAACCTGGATAGCTCAGCAGACTAAAAGCATTCTAATTAACACCAGCTGTCTGCAATTACTGTAAGTTCAAATCTCACCAGGCTCAAGGTTGACTCACCTTCCATCCTTTCTAAGGTAGGTCAATTGAGGACCCAGTTTGTGGGGGCAATAAGCTGACTTTGTATAAATATACAAAAGTATGAAGGCTGTTGCTTAACGCATTGTAAGCCGCCCTGAGTCTCCGGAGAAGGGCGGCATATAAATCAAATTTAAAAAATAAATACTGAGAATACCAAGATTCACGCAAGGCAAAAAAAAAATAGAAGCGTGACCTTTTGTCTTGCGTGAATCTTCGTATTCTCAGTATTTATTTTTTGTCTGGGTCTTTAGCTACTTAATGCAGTGCGACCTCCGATTTTATTTTGCGGGTGGGAAGGTGGAATTGAAAATAACAGGCCTTATGAAATGCATTCCCGGTTAATTTCATCTGCTGCTGTTTTGGGCCAGATTCTAAAAAGGCTTGGACCATGTACGTTGCGTGTCGATTAACAATGTCTTAGTCATCCGTAGTGTTTCTAATCTTATACACGTCGGAAATTTTAAAGGCTGTACTTCAGTTATTTTTTTAAAACGGCCTGTTCCTTTTCAGCCTCTAAGATCTGTAGCTGAGTAGAATGGCATTAACACACTTCCTGTGGCCTGCACAGCTGTCTCCAGAGTCTAGGGCTAGTCCCTTCTACCAACAACCCACTGATGAATGGAGAGACGACTTTTTTTAAATAAACAAATTTAATAAGCTTGTTTAAAATTCACATTAACACATTGACACCCCCCCCCCAAAATACACAAGTCCATTTTAGACAATATTTTCAAGAGCAAATCCTTTTGACCTTTCTTCACACATCTTAACAAAAGAGTATTAACTGAACATTTGTGCTCCCAGAAACATCTTTTGAGTACAAAAGTATTAACAAAAAAAAAGCAAACTGGTCAGTTGCCTATGGTTTTAATTTGCAGTGGCTGGCTAAGCAGGAATGCTTTCCTTTATACTGTGGAGTAAGCTTTACACAAGACCTGTAGCTGTCTACCATAGCCCTATCCAGCTTTGTACCATTTATGTAGACAAGGTGTAACGCGCGTAGGGCACCTTTAAGCACAAAGGCTGAATTTCGGAAACTGTGCTACACTAAAGGGATTTTTTTTTAAAGAAACTTGTCTTTATCGCAACTACAGAACTCTGGCACATTCCTCACAATACACATCAGTCTTTAGGACTTACAAGAAATTCACTTTGATACAGGGGTGAAATGCTACCGGTTCGTTTGAACCAGTAGTTTAAAAAGGCTAACGATTCGTCCGAACTGGTATTTCCAACGATCAGCTGTGCTGCATGGTTTATATTCGCTAGAAAGCAGGAAATCCTTTCTAGCAAAGCTAAATTGGCACAGCTGTTTTCCCCCCTCGCTGTTCTACTTACCTAGTGAAGTCTTTCTGCGCGAAGCACGTTTGGTGTGCACTGCTTTTGGCACGCACTGCATGCACGCATGCCACGCACACATTTGGCGCACACCACGCATACGCAGGCAGCAAAGCGGTGGCAAACCGGTTCAGATTTCACCACTGCTTTGATATGTCATTTAGTACAAACCTGGAGAAGTTTTTATACTTTCTGGAGAATGATATCGATCGCAAAAGCTGGGTGACCGAAGAGGGAGCTGCTCCCAAAGCTGATTTCTATTCCAAATGATCCTTAAATCAATCACATTTTTGTCTTATGTATAGGACACACTTATATTACATATATAAAATAAATAAGATGGTTACAGTACTTCTCGGAATCTTTTAAACTATAAAAAAACCTGCAAAAGTGGAAAGTTAAAATGTGTTCAATACATAAGGGAATGTTACCCATTGGAAAAAAATCAAGACAGGAATACCAAACGTAAAAGTTACAAAAAGGCACTAATAAAACTGGAAGAGTCTTTTGAGTGTAGTTCTGAAGTTTTAGTACCAAAAACATCAAACAGGTAGTATATAAAATGTGGGTTACACGCGGGTAAGGAAACCACCGGTGCAGTTCCTGATGCTGTGATTATTTCAAGTTAAGTGTGCTGTAAATAATGCTCTCTTCAAGCCCTATGATTTAACAATTTCTCTCATTTTGTATCTTTTTCCTCTCCCTTTTTTTGCACAAGAATGGGAGTATGGAACTCCGCTATATATATATATATAAAAAATGGCCTGCGGTGACTATAAGCATTATTTGGGGGCAGGTTTATTCTTAAATGTTGGAAACTCAGAAATTAGCCATCATTAAACAGCGTGGGATTTAAAATTAACAGCAGAGTAGCTGTAATCTGTTCTAGCGATTTCATCAGACATGGAGTTAACATCGATGCTGTATACGCTCCCGTGAGATGCAGTGATGAATTTAGCTGTGAAAGGAAAAACTGCTTTTATTGCTGCTTAGCTTTTCTGTGGAAGCTGCAAAGTCTGCACCCCCCCTCACAACAAACTGGAGACTTTATTCCTGTCTTGGCCCAAACCGGGTTACGATCATGGAAATTCTCTTTACAGGTTTTCTATTCACAAGGATCCCCAATATGTGAGAGAGATTGGGAGAAAACCGAGAAAGAGGGAGAGAGAGAGATTGAGTGAAAGACACAGATTGAAAGAGATTGAGAAAGGGGGGGGGGAAATAAAAGACAGCTTGAAAGAAAGATTGAAAGTGAGAGAGAACAAAGAGATAGACAAATTGGGAGAAAGATTGAGAGAGAGATTGAAAAAAAGATTGAGAGATTGAAGAAAGAGTGAGGAATAAAAGAGCTTGAAAGAAAGATTGATAGATTGATGAAAGAGGGAGAGAGAGAGGAATAAAAGAGCTTGAAAGAAAGAGAGATTGGAAGAGAGAGAGAGAGAGAGAAAACCACAGGTAGACTGGACCTCACTTTGCAATTCCTTGAGTCCAAAAACGCCCCTTTCTATCCGTCAATCCCTAAACTTCCGAGATTTAAGTTTCCCATCCAGAAATCCCATCAGGTTTAACTCCCTAACCTTACAAGATTCTGACGGTCTGGTATAAATGGAATGCTTCTTCTCTCCTCCCCTCCCCATTTCCAGCAGCCCCTTCTTCCAAAAATAAATAAATTAAAAAGTGGTCACAAAAACAGTCCTGTTCAAAGGGTTCCACCATCCAAAATTTCCTTCACTTCCAACATTTTCACAGCCCTGGGGTGGCTGAACCCCACCCCACCCCTAATGATTAGGCAGTCCTGAGTAATGTTGCCTCTTGGACAGAAGGATGTAGTTCACGTACGCTGGCGTATACCGTCCCGGGCTCCCTAAATCCGGAGAGAAGCCGCCGGCCGCTGCGTTGTATTTCCCCGGACTGTTCTTTCCTGGGCTGAAGTATGGAAGGTTTCTGGCAGTGCTGGGGGTGGCTTGACCTTTAGGAAAGCCTTTCAGGGAAGGGCTGGACCACCTGTCGGGAAAAGGCAGTGATTTTGTTAGAACTGACAGCAAAACTGGAGAAACGGCTCTCTGACTTTCTTGCAGAGCGATGGGTCGTCACGGGACTATTAGAAAAAGAGAGCCAGAAAAAAATATTTGCTGTGGCTTTTATAGATTATTTGTAATTAAGTGCAGGTCTTAAGTCAAGGTAAAAGTTCCCCTCGTACATATGTTCTAGTCGTTCCCGACTCTAGAGGACGGTGCTCATCTCCGTTTCAAAGCTGAAGAGCCAGCGCTGTCCGAAGACGTCTCTGTGGTCATGTGGCTGGCATGACTCAATGCCAAAGGCGCACGGAACACTGTTACCTTCCCACCAAAGATGGTCCCTATTTTTCTACTTGCATTTTTTACATGCTTTCGAACTGCTAGGTCGGCAGAAGTTGGGACAAGGAACGAGAGATCACCCCGTTACGCGGCACTAGGGATTTGAACCGCTGAACTGCCGACCTTTCGATCAACAAGCTCAGCATCTGAGCCACTGAGTCCCTAATTGCAGGTCTTGTGGCCCGCCAGCAGCCTGCAGAGCTGGCAGCCGAGTTGGATAGTTGGAGGACCATGGGCCTGTCCTGGAGTCTGGGGAAGGTCCACATGGGGCCAGGGCCATCTGGGAGTGATGCATGGACTCCGGAGCCTCCAGAGTCGGACAGCAGAGAGGCAGAGGAACAGGAGGAGCCTAGTTCCTAGTGCGTGCATGCGCAGAGCTGCCAGAAGGCACAAACAGTTAAAACAAAAGGGACAATTCAGGAGTAAGGCCTGGAGATGATTGGCCCCTTCCAGAAGGTATAAAAGAGAAGCAAAGGCACGTGGGGCCTTTGCAGGAAAGCAATGTTGCTAATTCCGTTCCCAGTCGGCATCTCTGTTTGATTCTGGACTCCGTGTGACTTTGCCAAGTAGGTCTTTGGCAGTGTGTCAAAGGACATAAAGATTGGTGATTATCCCAAAGGACTTTTTGCAACTAATTGGGAGTCAGCTGTGAATGAGCTGTTGCAATAAGAGGTTTTTGGGACTACTTGTGTGTTTTAATGACTTGGGAAGCCTAGGTCACAACATGTCTTAAGTAGGAAGTAATCAAGAGTTTCTTGACCAAGAGAAAAATGAGAGATGCAAACACTGGTGTCTTTGCCCAAAATAATGTTTCTCAAACTTGGTGAGTTGAAGATGGGTGAATTGAAGCCAGCTGGGGAATTGAAGTCCACCCATCTTCAAGTCACCAAGGTTGAGAAACACTGACCCCAAATTTGCTCCAACACTCTTTCCTTTGCTCCTTAAAATGTTATCTGGAGGAGGAAGCCGTTGTGTCCTTTCAAAACTCTGTTTTTTTTTCAGAGGGGAAGAGAGGTGAGTTGGGTTAGCAAAAACCCAACTAGTGGTTAATTTTAGGTCGGTATCTTGCACACCAATCAGGTTCTCAAGAAGATAAATTAAGTCACCTGAGTGGTTTTAATTACCGGGGAGAAAGAGAAAGGATAACCAACAACACTGGTGCAGTGTAGCTTTTTACTCCCTGCATCCTAGAATGGATGTGACACGGGTGAAATGCTCTGGAGTCTGCTACTGGTTTGCTTTGCACGCGCAGTGCGCGTCAAATATGCACTTCACATGTAGGCGCACCGCAGGCGCTACCACACAGTGCTGAAAAAGGAAGATTAAGAAGCCTTTTCTGAGTCTGCAAAGATAAGTAGAACGGTTGGGGGGGAGGGGAAGAGCTGTGGCGCACGATTTAGATTTGCTAGATAGCAAGATTTAAATCACGTGGCACAGCTGATTGTTGGAAATACCAGTTTGCCCGAACCGGTAGCATTTCACCCCTGATGTGACACCAACGCAAAGAGATATGTGCTCCTCCACCTGCCCAATGAACTGTTTCATGCTTCACATGATGTACCTTCGCCGTTCAGAAGCAGGATAGGCCCGCACGGACTCGCTCCACTTGTAAATAGCAGGGTACCTCTGGGGGTCGATCTCGATGCCGACTAACGCCGTTAAGACGTCTTCATCCCATTTTGACGGTTGATCGCTAAGCAGAGGACAAGAGCTGGATTAGGCAGCTGTGCACCACCCAAAGGCAGAGAGGCTTACTCGCTAATCTCCCAGAAATATTTCAGCATTTAAAAAAAACCTGTCTGGGCTTTCGCTGAGAGGGTGCCCCAACTGAGCAATTTTTCACCTCGGATGACCCCCAAGGGTGAATAAATAACACACCAAGAGGCTCATAAAACTGGACAAGCTCTTTTCACTTTGAACAAACTTAAAAGAGCCGTGGTGGCGTAATGGTTAGAATGCAGTATTGTAGGCCAATTCTGCTCACTGCCAAGAGTTCGATCCTGAATGGCTCAAGGTTGACTCAGCCTTCCATCCTTCTGAGGTGGGTAAAACAAAGACCCAGATTGTTGGGGGCAAGAGGCTGACTCTGTAAAACCACTTAGAGAGGGCTATAAAAACACTGTGAAGCTTTATAGAAGTCTATGTGCTAGTGGTATATCTTTTTAATTTTTTTTAATTTTGTGCACATGCATCCATTGGTCACAATACAGAACGACTTGCACAAAGATGTTTGAGGACTACGGTGAGTTTCAGGATTTGCATAAATTAATCTAGAGAAGCAACCTAGAACCAAGAAGAAACTTCTTAACAGAACAATTCATCAGTGGAACAACTTGCCTCCAGAAGTTGTGAATGCCCCAACACTGGAAGTTTTTAAGAAGAGATCGGACAATCATTTGTCTGAAGTGGTATAGGGCAGGGGTGTCAAGATCACGGCTCACGGGCCAGATGCATCGTATGCTGGCCACCCCCACTCCCATTTTAACGAAGGGGAAAAAGTTGCAATATGCAATATGACATGAGTTTGACACCTCTGGTATGGGGTTTCCTGCCTCAACAGGGGGCTGGATTAGAAGATCTCCAAGGCCCTATCTATCCTACCCTACCCTACCCTCTATTCCAGTGATGGCTAATCTTTTTGCCATCGCATGCCAAAAGTGAGGGGAGGGGGGGGACCCACACTCATAATTCAATGTGCCCTCCCATGCATGCGCGTGACAACCCCTCCCGCTTTTGGCACGCAATGGCATGGTGGGCCCAGTAGGCTCATTTTTTTGCCCTCCCCAGGCTCCAGAGGCTTTCTAGGAGCCTGGGGAGAGCGAAAACAGCTTTCCCCACCCCCCCATAGCCCCTCCGGAGGTCTGGAAACAGCCCATTTCCTGACTTTCAGTGGGCCTGGAAGGCCCGAAAATCAGCTGGCCAGCACACATGTGTGTGCTGGATTGAGGTAGGGCAACGCTCACATGCCCACAGATATGGCTCCGTGTGCCACCTGTGGCACCCGTGTCATAGGTTCACCATCACGGCTCCTTTTCTCTTCTCTTCTCTTCTCTTCATTATTTTCTACTCTATTTTATTTTATTTCTATTTCTAATGCTATTCTCTATTCTACTCTATTAATTTTCTTATTCTATTAACCAGGTCAGGGGTTCCCACAATACATTGAGCCCTAAAGAAACTAACCCAACATGAGAATCACACTTAACTCATGCAAGCCCCACAGACGTTTTGAGCCCAGCGTTAACCATGAATGGGTCAAACCCATCTTTTCCATTTTACCGAAACAGATGTCCATCACACTATCATAGCAGTAAAGCTGACATGTTCATGTCAACACAGGCAGTCCTCAACACACAACCACAACTGGGAGCAGAATGTCTGTTGCTAAGCAAGTCCGTTATTACGCCAAAGCTGATTTTATGACGCTTTTTTTTTGTCAAGCAAATCTCTGCAGTTGTTAAATCAATCGCTAATCATTATTAAATCATTAAATCATCATTAAGTGATTCTTGCCCTCCCCCATTGACTTTGCTGGTCAGAAGCCAGCTGGGGAGGTGGGACAAATGATGATCATGTGGCCCCAGGATGCTGCAAGTAGCAGAAAAATACATGCCCGGAGTTTTGATCATGTGATCATGGCGTTACTGTGACAGTTGAACAGCCAGGATCAGCTTTAAATCATTTTTTCTCAGTGCCATTGTAACTTCGAATGACTGCTAAATGAAGGGTTGTAGCAATAGCACTTAAGACTTATATACCGCTTCACAGCCCTGCAAGTGGTTTACAGAGTCAACCTATTGCCCCCAACTATCTGAATCCTCGTTTTACTGACCTTGGAAGTCAACCTTCAGCGAGTCAGGATTGAACTCTTGGCACTGGGCATATCCATCCATGGATGGATGGAGAAAAGGAGCAACAGTACTTAAGACTTATATACTGCTTCACAGTGCTCTACAGCCGTCTCTAAGCGGTTTACAGAGTCAGCCTCTTGCCCCTAACAATCTGGGTCCTCATTTTGCCCTCCTCGGAAGGATGGAAGGCTGAGCCAACCTTAAGCCAGTCAGGATTGAACTGCTGGCAGTGGGCAGAGTTAGTTTTCAATACTGCATTCTAACCACTGGGAAGGAAAGAAGGAAGGAAGGAAGGGAGAGGAGAGGAAGAGCAATAGCACTTAAGATTTATATAGTGCTTCACAGTACTTTTATAGCCCTCTCTAACCGGTTTACAGAGTCAGCCTCTTGCCCCCAACAATCTGGGTTCTCATTTTACCCACCTAGGAAGATGGAAGGCTGAGCCAACCTTGAGCCAGTCAGATATGAACTGCTGGCAGTGGGCAGAGTTAGTTTGCAATACTGCATTCTAACCACTACGAAGGAAGGAAGGAAGGGAAAGGAGAGGGAGAGCAATAGCACTTACACTTATATACTGCTTCACAGTGCTTCCCAGCTCTCTCTAAGCGGTTTACAGAGTCAGCCTCTTGCCCCCAACAATCTGGGTCCTCATTTTACCAACCTCAGAAGGATGGAAGGCCGAGTCAACCTTGAGCCTTGAACCAGTGGTGGGATTCACGTATCTTCCCTACCATTTCGCAAATGTGAGTATGTGTGCACACTCATTTCAGTTGCACATGCGTTGGCCTTGTGCGCATGCGCAGTGCTCACAGATTACGTCCGGGTGGGTGGGTGGAGCCTCCCGCAGTCACCCCTACCAGTTCGCCTGACCTGGAGAGAACCGGTTGAATCCCACCACTTTCTTGAACTCTCAAACTTCCAAACTGCTGACAGCCAGAATTAGCCTGCAAGTACTAATTCTAACTACTGCGCCACCACGGACTACCTGTTATCTATTTAAAGAACATTAGAAGTTAGCAGTTGGCTGTAGTAAATGTCCTTAAAATATATTTCCTACTGTGGAGTCCACAAAGAAACCCCCTTTCTGTACCCGAAACCCCCTTTCATACCCTAAAAGGAACATCTGCTTGCTTTTCCCGTTTGAGGAAGGCGTTTTCAGTAACCCGGGAACGGACGTCTCGGGTTGCGATTCCAAAGCGCCCGGCGGCAGCTTTCTCTCGCCAGGCCTGACCTCCGTTTCCGCCGAACGTCTCTCTGCTTCTTGGGGGTCTCTGTCGTCCTTCCTGCTCTTGACATCCTTGCTCTTCCGGGCAGCTGCCCCTGTCTTAGAAAGCATTTTAGACGTTTTTGCCACCTTCTGGCTCGGCTTGCCCGAGGGCGAGCATTCCCTCGCCACGGCCGGATCCTGGCAAGAGAGTTGATCAAATTTATCCATTAAGTTGGCCACGGGGGACTGAAAGTTTTCTTCCTGGCTGGGGTGCCTCCTGTGCTTTCCTGTCCTATCATCGCTAGTGGTCGGATTGCAATATCCGTTTTTACTGACGGGGCCTCCTTTTTCGGCCGGCAGGATGGAGGTTTTGGTCCTTGGCATGATAGCGTCCGTGTGTTCGATGGAGAGAATGTCGCACTTGGAGCTTTCAAAGCTACCGATGGTCGGTTCGTTGGGCGCTATGACGGGGCTGTAATTCCTGGCTGCGTTTTGCCTGTTTTTCACTTCTTCCAAACTCATATCGTCGTCATCGAGAAACGCTCCGACGGAGACGGAATTACAGTTTTTACTTTTACCTGAAACAAAAAATGGTGTGGACCAAATTGTAGGCTTTTGGATTGACTAGATAGCAGGGGCAGGCTGCTGAGGGCTTGGGAGAACCTCTAGTTAGATTCTGTGCAGTTTGGAGAACCCTCAAATCCCACTCGTCTGGCCCCGCCCACCCCACCCTGCCCCTCCCAGGAGTCCCCATGCAGCCTGTTTTGGATGCAGGTAAGTGCAGGGTGCATGTGGAGGCTCGGGGAAGGCGAAAAACAGGCCTATCGGGAGTCCAGGAATACCTCCGGAGCCTGGGGAGGCCGTTTTCATCCTCCCGGAGGCTCAAGGAAAGCCTCTGGAGCCTGGGGAGGGCAAAAATGTCGTCGTCATCCCCGCCCACCCGTGGTGCAGGAGGTTGACTAGGCCACACACCCCATGGCCATGACCACCAAGCAACTGGGCAGAGAACCCCTTGCTAAAATTTTTGAAGCGCACCCCTGCTAGATAGCCCATTGATCTTGTCAATAGTGCTTCTGTTTCTTAGTGCTCCTATTTAAAGAGAGTGGAATTTTCCTCCGAATCTATTTTACATTTAAATTAAAATCTCTCCCATCCATTCCCTGCAGTGGGTTGCAACTACAGGAGAGGCGCCATTCTTTGATTTGGCAGGTATCCTTCATTTTTAAGAGAGTATGCCTAGAACAGGATTTTGAGTGGCGCGGTGGCCTAGAGGTGGGCCTCTCGCCTCACAATCAGGAGGCTGTGAGTTCGATCCTAGGTAGAAGCAGATATTTCTCTCTCTGGGCATGATGAGAATATATCTGCTGAATATAACTCCGCACTGGCGACAGGAAGGGCATCAGGCCAGTAAACACTCAGCTCCATTCAGATGCCCAGACTCCACCCTGCAAGGGATTATGGGGTCATTAAAAGAAGATAATGTTTAGAATAAGGTTTCTCAATCTTGGCAACTTGATGACGTGTGGATTTCAATTCCCAGAATTGTTGGCTTTCTGGGAGTGAAGTCCATACATCTTCAAGATGTCAAGGTTTAGAGGTGGCAGCTGTCCTATTCCCCAAATTTAATCTTACAGGTCCAGGTCTGAGTTGATTGCAATGTAAGAATTTATTTTTTTTGCAATTACAGATTCAGAAAATGATTGGGATTTAATGAATAAAAATGCAATTGGTTACACAGGTATCACCAATGCTTTTTAGCCAGGGGTGGGCAGCTAATAGCCCCTTTGTCCCAAAGGTGCTTTTTTTCAAGAGGCAATTGGACTTTCTGGTTTTTCTTTGAAGGCGTTTCGCTTGTCATCCAAGAAGCTTCTTCAGTTCTGACTTGGATGAGAAGCCAAAGGTCTTCAAAGAAAAAAAAAAAAACAAAGTCCAGTTGCCTCTGGAAAAAAAAAGGCACCTCCGAAACAACCATGATCTGGACGACTGAGAATCTCCGTAGACATTTAACAACCCCGTTCCTGAGTCAGCCATTGAATTCTGGGAGTTGAAGTCCACAGGTCGTAAAGGGGCCATTTTGTACTCCACCAGCTAACTTTCTCCTGGGATTTTTCGAAGCATTAGCAGGTTGGGCTAAATTTGCTTTGGAGATTAAGTAATGAGTTTAAACCACCCAACCCAGGTCCCTATTCAGCCTTCAAATCTTACCATGAGACTGTGGAGGTTTGTTGTGGGCCTCGTTTTCTCCCAGCTGAGCATTACTGCTCATTTCCTGTTGCTGACTCAAGTGGTCCTCAAGCCGTCCTAACCCCTCCTGGGAAGACAGGTCAACGAAACAGCCCAGGAATTCCCAGTATTCGACCCACGGGAACCCCAGCTCATGAGCTAACTCCCTGCAATAAATGAGATAGAACAAATCATTTGTGACAGTGTGAAATTAATTTTTGACAACAGATTCACTGAGACACTTTAAAAAAAACAACAATCCACCTCAGGACTGCGCTGTAGATACAAAAACTATCCCACACCTACTTTTCTTCACACACTAAAATGTCAGTTCGTTTTATGCACTCATAGAACATCAAGGAAGAAAACACCACCAAAAAACAACCCCTCTTTAAGTCTATATTACCATATTTACCCAAAAAGATGATGATGCCAAATTTCAGAAAAGTCACAATGAAAGATCAGGTAAACAGGTAAATAAAAACATAAAAGTCCGGCGTTAAGTTCCAGTTTCCCAATGAGCCAATTCAAATTCTCGGCACCTTCCCCCCTTGATGCTATGAAAGTATAGGTTGACGTATTTGCATGCATACATACACATACACATACACATACACACACAAAACACACACAAAGAACAGATTGAGACCATTGTCTCTTCCCAACCAGTAAGCAGGATAGGTCATCCAAAATAAAACAGGGGTAATTGAGCAGGGAAGGGAAAACAACATTTAGATCAGTGTTTCTTAATCACGGCAGTTTTAAAATAGGTAGTGCTTCAACTCCCAGAATTCCCTGATTGGAGAATTCTGGGAGTTGAAGGCCAGCTATTTTAAAGTTGCCAAGGTTAAGAAACATTGGTTGAGATGGTACCTCTGTGACTAAATGCACCAGGTAAATACTCTTCCCAAACATTACTTTTCGAAGGGATTAATATTTTACAGTGTTACTTCTGTAGCCATGTGCAACTCATACCAATGCTATTGTTTCCAACAACTTCTATTGTCTGCTCACACAATCCCTTCCCCTCCCTCAAAGGAACTTATTTCAGTAATTCCAGGTAGAGCTGTTTAACCCTCCAAAAACGTGTCTTTTCCTCTGTAACTTTTATAAAAGATCTCCAGCGCACGAAATACTCTTAATGCAGAAAGGAACAGGTGTGACATGATATTGAATGATAATAATTTTTAAAACATACAGTAGTGGCCAAAATTGTGGAAATCTTGGGAAAAGTGTATTTTCTAAAAGTAGCTAATTTTTTTAGAGTAGTACCATAAAATTATATATCAATGGAAAGATAATTTAATCAAGAATGTAATGCAGTAACTTTTATGAAGGATTTGCTATTAGAATAGCAGTTACAGTATAAAGAAAAGTGAAACATGTAGAAAAAAGGAGATATGCAAAAATGATCCCCATGTCAGTTAATCCTTAGTTGGGTAACCTTTAGCATGAATGACGGCCTTACAACATGTTCCTATGGAATGAACCAAGTCTTTGAGTTCCGCAGCTGTTCTAATGTAAAACCAAGATTGAAGGATGGCTTCTATTAACTGGGTTTTATTGTTTCTGACTAACCAGTTTCTTTAGTCGGCTCCGTAGATTTTCAATTGGGTGAAGGTCTGGGCTATTCCCAGGCCATTCCAGCAGTGGAATAGGATGATCTTCAAACTCCCCCCAAACGGTGGTGCTATTAGCCATCAAACCTCAAAAATACACTTTTCCCCAAAAGGTTCCCACAATTTTGGCTACTACTATAGATTGTTTCCAAAAGAGAATATTTTAAGACAGAACTGCTGAATACACAGTGTTTAAGCCTCGCAGACTAATCCCAATGCATTTTTTTCCCACAGAAAACATTCCAGATAGCCCTCGACTTAACAACCACAATTGAGCCCAACATTTCTGTTTGTTAAGTGAGACATTTTTCAAGTGAGCTTTGCCCTGTTTTGCAACCTTTCACACCACGGTTCTTAAGTGAATCGTGCTGTTCTTAAGTTAGTGACACGGTTGTTACTGACTTGTCTTGTCAGAAGGTCGCAAGAGAGATCCCATGACCCTGGGACATGGCAACTGTCAAAAATAGGAGTCAGTTGTCACGCCTCTGTATTTTGGTCACATGGCCTTGGGGATGCTGCAAAGATCGTAACTGTGAAAAACGTAAGTCACATTTTTTCAGTTCTGTTGTAACTTTGACCGGTCACTAAACAAACAGTCCTTGTTAAGTCAAGGACTATCTGTGTTGTAATTAGGAATGTTCTACGGTGATGTGTCAAACCACAAAGGAGTATTTGGAAGAAAATGGCAACCATCTCAAAACATTTAATCTCTGCAATAAATGGCCTGTAGATACACCGTGTGAATGTAATAACTAGCTTTGCTACGATACTATGTGACCGGGCGTGATAAATTGACACTTAAAAGCCTGAAACTTAAATGTAGAATGTGTAACTCTGTAGCTTCAGAGTGTGTTAATATAAGGCAACTGGCAGTTGGAACAGAGGGGGAGTGGAAGTAGAATGTCCCAGACTGCAGACCGGATGAGTCATGCGCTGGCCATGCCGATGCCTGGTTCAGCGATGGGGTAGCATCAAAGCGTGTGAATATAAGGCAACTGGCAGTTGGGACAGAGTTCCTTTGAGGTGGGGAGGGGGAGTAGAATTTCTAACTCCTTAGCATCAGAGCATGTGAATATACTGTATATGAAATACTAATGATGTGATGGTCATTTCGAAAAATCCTTTCTTAGCAAGCACCTAGAAGCCAAGAGGAACATACGTGCCAAATTTCAAGTTTATAGGCTTTACGGTTCTGGAGATTTCGTGATGATGCGTGAGTGGTATTCACTTTTATATGCATAGATAATGATTACTTGTAGCTCTTGCTAGCCTATTTGGTGCTCATGCTTGGTTTTAAAGGTTTTTTTTAAAATGGTGTTGAAACAGAACTCTTCCCTGCCTTTTGCCATCTGGCTTCGGGCACCGAGTCTGAAATACCTTCCAACTCGCTCGACCCCTCTTTCCAAATCAGATTTTCGGAGGTGGTAGAAATATTCCGCCCTCTCGCGAGGTGGAGTCTTCCAGAGCCTGCGGAAATCTTCTGCCTGTCAAAAGGGAAAGGAGAGATGAACAAAATCCCAACTTTTACAGCCAGCTGGCTTCCTGATGCTTCAGGGAAGAGAAGAAGTCCCATGTGGAGGATTTAGGGACCTGTGTTACGCTCAAGGTAGCCTATTAAATTGTTATTATTAATATAATACTGTGTTTTCCTGAAAATATTTTTTTTGAACCCCGAAATAAGTGCTTGGCCTTATTTTTGGGGAGGTCTTATATTTTGGGGCGCTGGGAGCAAGACGGGGCTCCTCTTGCTGTCTTACCTGATTTCCAGCTCTGTCCCCTTAACCCTAATCAGAGGAAATGGCGGGGACTGGCTGCGCATACGGTTAAATATTTTCAGGGAGCTCTTATTTTGGGGGAAACATGGTAATATTGTTAAAGTTATTATTGTTCTTGTTGTTGTTATTAACTTATGTACAGGCAGTCCTCAATTTATGACCATTCATTTAGCAAGTTTGAAATTACGACGGCACTGGGGAAAAACCAGGGATTTATGACCGGGTTTGACATGCAACCGTTGCAGCATCCCCATGGTCACATGATCAAAATTTGGATGCCTGGCAACTGGCTTATATTTATGATGGATGCAGTGTCCCGTGTGTGTGTGCGCGTGTGTGTGCGTGTGTCACATGATCACTTTTTGTGACCTTCTAACAAGCAAAGCCAATGGGGAAGCCAGATTGACTACCATGCTACTAACTTCACGACTGCAGGGAGTCGCTTAACAACGATGGCAAGAAAGGTCATAAAGTAGAGCAAAGCTCATTTAGCGCTTAACTGTCTTGCTAAACAATAGAAATGTTGGGCTCAATTGTGATCATACATGGAGGACTGCCTGTACCTCCCCTGCCCAGCAAACTTCCATGCCTGCTTCATCTTTAGATACGGCATCTTCATCCTAGTTTCACAGTCCCGCAATAAAAATAACTTCCTTTTTACGATCCTGTAATCCCTTAATTCAGGGTAGAGTCGGGCGACTGGATGGAGCTGAGCGTTTACTGGCCGGATGCCCTTCCTGACACCTACATGGTGTTCACAGCAATTTTCTCTTTGTGCCCTGAGAAACATCTGCCTGAGAAACACTTGGGATTTAACTCTCCATCTTCCGAGTGGGAGGCGAGCGTCTTCACCACTAAGCCGCCATGCTGCTCCTCCTCAGCCTCGCAATACGCCATCAAAAACGGAAGGCGGCGCTTCAGTAAAGAGCCTCTTTGCTCTCCTTACCTTGGAAGGGCTCAGTGGCCCTGCGTAAGCCCTCACTGTCAGCATTGGATCTTTGGGGCTGCCGAGGTATCTGGGCAAAGAAGCGAGCGGGCTGCTCTCGGTTTGATCTGGGGACCAGGGGGCGCCAATCATGGGTGAAGTGGCGTTATCTTCCGCTCTGAAGAGGGGCACGTAACATTGACCTGATTCACAAAGGAACAAAAGGGAATATTCAGGTGGAGAGCCTCCGAGGAACCGGTAGAATTTTCTATACATCTGCCCCCATTTCTGCTGCCGGTGTAGGAAATATTTCTCAACTTCATCACCGCCTGCAGATTTTTAAATTTTTAAGGTATTTATTTGCGTTAATACGGCTGGGTTTGATATCAGTCCAAAAAAAGCCCCCGTAGACAGCCAATGTGAAATGCAAACCTTCCAAGTGTTCCCTGATCTTTGTTTTCAGATCCGCCGATTTATTTTTGCTCCTTTCGCAGATGACCTGTTAGGCAAGAAGGTGTAAGGTGTGTTAGTTAAGTCACCTGGTATTTTGTACTTAAAAGGGGAACTGAGCTATAAAGCAGCATTTCAAATGCCTTAGCAACTTTAAGACATGTGGACTTTTTCAGAGTTTCTTGCAAAAATCAGATCCAGAAGCACACGCAGATAACTGATTCAGCAGGATTCATTAACTTCTCTTTATATACCTAATAACAGATGAAGTAAATTTTACAATACCAATAAAAAAGGTTCTTCCGATGTAGCAATTACAAGCAAAACACAAGACAGGAGAGAACAGTTAGTTTCATTTCAGCAGAGCAGACAAGCACAGACACACACTGGTTTCAGTTTCAATTCTCTGCACAGACTCAGAAGCTGCAGACTAAGACATGCCCTGGCTCCAGTCTGTCTCAACTCCCAATTGGCTGATTTAGTTGCTATGCCTATTTATTGGCTGACCTAGTTACCATGCATTCTGCCAGTTCATGAATAATCTGACCGACTTTCAACTCCCAAAATGCCTCAGCCTGCATGGCTGAGGCATTCTGGGAATTGAAATCCACATGTCTTAAAGTTGTTGAGGTGTAAAGTGTTTTTAATGTGAAATCAAGACATTTACGACATGCGTTGAATGCGACTTACATCTGCTGGAGTTTGACTGTATTTATTTTTTGGATTCTTTACGATGCCCGGATGGGAAGCAAGAACACTGACCACATCTGGATTCCCAAACTTGCAAGCAAAGTGCAGCGGAGTATCAAATACCTACAAAAAAATAAACGTACGAATAATCCATTATTATCCACTGTTCCTGTGCGGATTGGGCAGATCTGCTTTCTACCTCCCAAAATTTGTTTCTGTTCTAAAATTCTGTTTTAGGGACAATAGCAATGGATTCTTGAGGCCGGTAGAAACGAGAGAGAGAGAATTCCTGCATTCAAAAATAATAAGCCAAAAATAATGTGTGAATATTAGACAACTGTCCTTCAATTTGGAATGAGGCATTTCAGGTGAAAAGCTTTTGATCACAGGCCTGTATTTCCAGGCCTGTGCTTAGACAGATGATGATATTATCCATTCAGTCGTGTCTGACTTTTGGCGATTCTGTGGTCTGGGTCTCTCCACATCTTCCAATCTTGCACTAATTCTTTCAGTTGTTCTATGATTTGGCTGGGATCAGCTTTGATGGTGTCCAGCCACTGTGTTCTTTGTGTTGTGGCCTGTTGGTTGCTGGCCCCTCTAGCAGCTGAATCAGAGGAGGAGGAGGGGGCATGGGAGTCTGGGCCAGCATCAAGGCAATCTGAGAGCTCCAAGAGAGAAGACGGGATGGAGCTGTCAGAGATAGAGACAAAGGCCGTTCATCAGCCGTCAGATGGAGAGTCAACAGCCCCCAGGTCTGGAGGTGGCTGATGAGGAAGAGGAGGAACAGCTGGGTCCAGTTCCTGATGCGGGGATGTGCAGAAGGCAGAGGAGAGGAGAGCAGAGGAAATCTATGGGACGGTCCTTGGGAAAGAAGAGCCACCATTGCTAGCAAAGCCCCACCCCAGCTCTGGGGATAAAAGGCAGGGGGCAGAGATGAATAGATGTGACAGATTCATCTCCCTGCCGGCAGACTTGTTAGCCTGCGGTGAGAGAGCAACTTTTTGCCGGGGCTGCTGCACTCCTAATAAAGGAATCATTGATTTAACTTCAGAAGGTTTGTTGTGTTTGGGAGCCGGGCCAGAATATTTTGGGAGCCTGATTTCCTTTTACTGCTGACTCTTCCAAACATAATTGCTTTCTCCAGTGAATTCCCCCGCATGACATGGCCAAGGTGAGAAAACAGTTTTGTTTTGACATGTCTGGTGTTATGGAGAATACTGTATCGGGCAGAATCCAACTGAAATGAGTAGCACTTTTCCACTCAAATTCATAAGAGGGAATTTACCACCGCTATCTTTCGCTGATTTCCTAGGATAAATGCAAATGGTCCCGCTAAACCTGAGTCGCTTCGGACAGCAAGACGGGAGGCATTATCATCATCCCTTACGACCCCATCATCCCTTGCGGGGTGGAGTCTGGGCGACTGAATGGAACTAGTAGAGTGTTTTAATGGCTGGATGCCCTTCCTGTTGCCAATACAGAGATTTGTTCAGCAGATATAGTCTCATAACGCCAAGAAAGAGAAATATCTGCCTCTATGTAGGATCGGACTCACACCTCCTGATTGTGAGGTGAGAACTCCCCCTCTAGGCCACCGCACCACTCCTATAGATGGCTTTATGTATTTATAAGTGAATAAACTGAATGGACCTTGGTCCTAAGTGGAGATGTGTCAGGCGGCACCTTTGAATGCGTCCAAGGTGACGCTTGGAAAGGAACAGGGTTCACTGCGAATATTTCAGCATGAAAACCGAGGGAGGCTCACCATTTTATCTGGCGTGTTCAGATAAAGATCGACTATGTAACTGATGCGCTTCTCCAACATGACGGTGTCGTCGTCAGGGTACATCAGTCGCATAAATTCAGGGTTTTCCAGAGTGTCCAACAGCAGCCGGCAAATGCCGGGTTGATTCTCTTTGGCTGCCACATGCATGACGTTGTATCGACACCCCTCCTAGAAAAAGAACAGAGGTTGTTTTTTTTTGATTCCTCCATTCCAGCATAAACCTAACTTCCTTTTTTCCCCGGGAGGCTGTTTTCCAGACCGTGCTATCAGCCTCAAAATTAGCTGATGAGGAGAAACCAGATGTCATGCCAAATTGGTGCATTTGGAGTCAGTTTGGTGTAGTGGTTAGGGTGTTGGCCTAGAAACCAGGTGGGAGTTCTAGACCCACTTTAGGCATGAAAGCCAGCTGGGTGATTTTGGGCCAGTCACCAGGTGACTGGGAGTTCTGGTCTCATTTTAGGCATGAAAGCCAGCTGGGTGATTTTGGGCCAGTCACCAGGTGACTGGGAGTTCTAGTCTCACCTTAGGCATGAAAGCCAGCTGGATGATTCTGGGCCAGTCACCAGGTGACTGGGAGTTCTAGTTCCACCTCAAGCATGAAAGCTGGCTGGGGGTCTTTGGGCCAGTCTCATTCTCTAAGCCTAATCCACCTCACAGGGTTGATGTGTGCGTGTGTGTGGGGGGGGGGAAAAAGGAGGAAGAAATATTAGGTAGATTCACCACCATGAGTTATTTCTAAAGATAATAAAGGTGGGATACGTATAAAGAAATAAGCTGCTCTGATGCCAAGCTGCCTGACCCACAAGGCAGCTACACATTTTCCTTAACAATCATGTCTGGACGAGAGAGGAGGGAAAAAAGGGATCTGTTTGTCCCGTAGCTGAGAGTGGCCATGGCACCCCCTTTTTTTTTTACCTGGACAATTGTCGGATTGTCTCCAGAGCCGATGAGATAGCGAGGATTACTCCAGATGAGTTCTAAGAAAGCACTTTCGTCTCCTTTCTCCACGGCTTTCCGAAGCTTTGCCGTCAGGTCCTGGGTACGAGGGCTTTTGTAACTGTTGGCTCTTTCTTTACTGACCGTTTCCAGTTCAGGAGAGCACAAGCCATCTGTTAAAAAGATATAAATAGCATGGTGCATGCTCCTGATGCAGTACAAGCTGAAAAAATGCACATTGGCATGTGGCAAAATGCAAACTTACTTCTACATGCAAATGGCATGTAGAAATGGCATCTGAAATGGCATCTGTTAGCTTTTGGTTTTCATTTGTCCACTTAATGTGTGAATTTTTAATTTTTAAAATGCTAGGGCAGGCTTAAGCATCCGTGGTCCTCTGTAATAGGATTAAACGCTTTCAGCATTCTTACACACACACACACACACACACACCACTTAGAAGGTAAGCCTACGAAGCAGCTTTCATTGCTGACTTCACCTCTATTAGCTGCTCTCAAGATTCAGAGGTGGCTCTTTTTTCATAACCCTGCAAGTTCATTTTTAAAGCACAGCTCATCCTTCTCTATAGTAACGGTCAGGTGTTTAAAGCAGTCTAAAAGCTACTTAGGGACGCAGTGGCTCAGTGGCTAAGAATGCTGAGCTTGTCGATCAAAAGGTCGGGAGTTCAGCGGTTCGAATCCCTAGTTCGGCATAACGGGGTGAGCCCCCGTGACTTGTCCCAGCTTCTGCCAACCTAGCAGTTCGAAAGCACGTAAAAAATGCAAGTAGAAAAATAGGGTCCACCTTTGGTGGGAAGGGAACAGCGTTCCGTGCGCCTTTGGCGTTTAGTCATGCTGGCCACATGACCACGGAGACGTCTTCAGACAGCGCTGGCTCTTCGGCTTTGAAACGGAGATAAGCACTGCCTCCTAGAGTCGGGAACGACTAGCACATATGTGCGAGGGGAACCTTTACCTTTACCTTTACAAAGAGGGATATCCAACGAGGGCATTTAACTCTAAAAACCCTTGTGGAACACACTTAAGCCTCCCGCTTACCTCTACCGAAGACCGAACAGACTTTGACAGGAGACAGAGAGATGGTAGACTTGTTTGGAGACGGGAAGTAATCACAGACGCCTTTCGCAAATTTCTCTGCATCTTCTCGGTTTGAGAACGCTTTAAAACGTGACCCCTTAATCATTTTTACAGCTTGCAAAGCTTCCTTTTTGTCCTCATAGACATGTACCCTTTCTGGGAGGGGAAACAACAACAGTGAAGAAAATTCATTTCCGATGAAAACAGAAATCTGTCCTTCAACTTTTAAACCCAAATCCTGCTTAGCTACTTTATGAGATGGCAATTTACAGAAGAAAACTCATATCAATTATGGCAAATCTGCTTTTTGGTGAATTTTACTTTGAATAACTATCTATAAATATCGCAGAATAACTACGATACCACAGAACAACATCTGCAATTTGTTTTTTCCAGGGCCTTCCACCTAACCGATGAATTCTAGTCAAAACTGCAAAGAGGAATCAAATTAAAGCCGCAGGACACACCATCAATACTAGAAAACAACTGCTAACTCGAGTTAAAATCACCTAAGATTATGATGCAACTTGGGATTGTTTTTTCATCAGCAAGTCAATTTTGTTCCTTGCAAAACTAAACAACCTTTTGAAAGGAACTTAATTTGCTTAAAATCATGGCTCCAAGTCAGAGACAACATTTTTTAAAAAAGCAATTAGATTTACAGTATATGTTTTCATGTCCTCCGGAACTGTTTTAAGGAGCCTCAAAGAATCTGTTGCATCTTCTGGGTCCTTGTTATTGCTTCCATTTCTGCTCAAGATTTTATAGTTCCAAAACAGGTTGTACTTAACAGCTTGATCTTATCTTGTTGGAACAAACCGATCCTTAATTCAGAATTGGGAATTCGGCCTGAAGGGCCAATTAAGGTAAGAGCTAAGAATTGGAAGGAGACAAAAATCTGTCTTTCAAGAAAGCACCAGTCCCTGAAAAAATTGGGCAAGATAGATTTAGCCCGGGGGTCAGGAACCTGCAGCTCTGGATATGTGGCTCTTTCACCCCTCTGTTGCATCTCCCCGTCACTCAAAATATGTGTCACGACTGCCAATGTGCGACACCCACCAGCACACGCCCATTTATTGAGTTTTTCAACCCCCGTTGGCCAACCATGGATAAATCTATGAAAAGAAAAGTTTCAGAAGAAAACAGAACGTTTAATTCAACTACATATGCTAGTTTTGTGGCTGCTCAAGAAATAGTCAGGCACGGGAAGGGTTTTGTGGCTCCTGGTGTTTTCTTTTCTGTGGGAAACGGGTCCAAATGGATCTTTGAGTGTTTAAGGTTGCAGACCCTTGACTTATCTTATAGGGCTATCCCTGAATTCAGCGAACTGAAGATTGCCAGTTTTGGATGTAACAAACAGCTGGATTCCTCTTAACAAGGGAAACAAATATTTGTGATTCCAAAAACAAGCAAGGTAGGTGGTGGGTAGGGATGGAGGCAGCTTGCAAGCTCAAGATTCATGCAGGATTATCTCCTTCCACTTAAAAGCTCTACTAAATCATCATTAATACATCCAGCTGATCTCTTTGGTAAAGAAAGACATATACCCCGGTATTTTTGTACCCCAAATGTTCCAATTTTGCACGGGGGAGGGGGCACACATGAGTCCCCAAACAAATTCAAAATCATAATCCATAAAACATTAAGCTTTGGGTAGCACATCCCTGAAAAAAAATTAGTATCGATCCTTGAAAAATGCAGCACTGCTATTTTTATGCCGAGTATTTATTGCTATCACACTAAAAAAGTCTCCTCCAGCAGCCATTTCTTCTCAAGTAATTTGACCGCGCTGGTGCTGCGTGTACATTAAGCATAGGAAATCAATGCCCTCCTGTTGAATTTTTCATTTGCTGGCCGTAAGAAAGCCATCTATTAAGCCTCGTTGGCATTTGTCTCACATGAAGGAGTCTCGGACTCTTAAGGCAGCTAACCGTCTGCTGTCTCCCCTCACAGTCGTGCTGCAGAAAGTCAGATATTGCTGGGATTGCAAGATCCATCAGCCTGCCCAGTTTCAGGGAGATGTTGTCAAGATTATCAGGGGGGAAAAAAAGATGTGTTTAAAGAACTAGTCCTCGACTTGCGACCACAACTAAGCCCCAAATTTCCATCCACGAAGCAAGGCGGGTGTTTAAGTGTATTTTGCCTCGTTTTATGACCCGTTTGGCTATAGTTAAGCGAATTGCTGCAAATTTTTAAGTGAATCAAGTAGTGTGCATGGTTTCCCCCCATGGACTCTGCTTGTCGGATGTCGACTGGGAAGGTTGCAAATGGTGATCACCGGGCCCCGGGATGCTGCAAGCGTCATAAATGAGTCACGCCTGGTGTCTGAATTTTGATCACGCGACCATGGGGATGCTGCGACGGTCTTAAGTGTGAAAAACGGTCGTTAGTCACATTTTCAGTGCCGTTGTAACTGTTAGGAAACGGTCATTGCCTAATTAGTTGGCCAGCTAATATATAAGCCAACGTTATATGTTTATAGTATGAATGTGTATAATATAGCTTTAAGAGTATTGCTAAGTCATTCTGCATCCTGATTGGATGAGCTCTGCAGCAACTGTATTTAAGGAGAGCTTGATTGTGGTCAGTGTGGACATTACACCATATTGTTACCTGCTGCTGTGTTGTAGATATCAACTATTTATTTATTTATTTATTTATTTAAATTGGATTTATATGCCGCCCTTCTCCGGAGACTCAGGGCGGCTCACAATGCGTCAAGCAATAGCCTTCATACTTTTGTATATTTTATGCAAAGTCAGCATATTGCCCCCCACAAACTGGGTCCTCAATTTACCTACCTTAGAAAGGATGGAAGGCTGAGTCAACCTTGAGCCTGGCTAGGATTGAACTCATAGAAATTACAGGCAGCTGGTGTTAATTGCTGCCTTTAGTAGGAGGCATTAGCCCTCTACGCTACACAGGCTCCTTTTCTAACTATGTCCTTAACAGTAACTTTAAACGGCCACTAAATGAATGGTTGTCCCAAAGGTGCTTTTTCAAGAGGCAACTGGTCTTTTTTGTTTTTTCTCTGAATTCGCTTCTCATCCAAGAAGCTTCTTCGGCTCTGACAGGATGGTGGGGAATGGAAGGATTTATATTCCTTGCAGGCAGCTGGTCATATCAACCTCCAAGTGGCCTCAAGGACCCTCTAAAACAGCGGTCACCAACTGGTGGGCCGTGGACCACTGGTGGTCCGCGAGAAAAATTTGGTGGTCCGCAGAAAAATTATCTGCGTTTTTTTTGTTGCACTAAATCAGGGGTCCTCATACTACGGCCCCTGGTTGGAATACGTGCAATGAACGTTTTGTGTTGCTGACAGAGAGTCTCCCCCTTTGGGTCTTTTTGTGAGAGTCAGAGGGGGGCAAAAATTCCGACTTGGGGTCTGCTTCAGCCTCCTGGTGTGGGGCTTTGGGTGAAGGCTGGAGAGAAGTGTCGCCAGTGGCGAAGAGCCGGAGGGCCTCGTTCCAGTGGGACTGCATCATGGCCTGGAACTGGCTGACCATCTCAGTCCGCTGAGCCTCCAGATGCCAGTACCTGGCCTTGCACTCCCGCAGGTCTTCCCTCTGCGTGGAAAGCCTATGCTCCTAGTCCTCAGTGAGGTGCTTCTGCTGAGTCTCCTTCTCGGCCAGATCCAATTTGAACTGAGCCAGATGTTGTGCCAACTCTTTCTCGTGGTGGCTGCTTAGCTCCAACAACTGCTTCCTGTTGGGGCCCTAAGGAGCCCAGGCAGGCAGGCGAGGAAGGGCTGGGAGGGGAGGGGCGAGCAGAGGCCAGCGAGGCGCCCCTCAATGCAAGTGACATCGAGTTGGCCACGCCCACCCAGTCACATGACTACCTCGCCATGCCCACCCAGCTGGTCATTAGCCAGATCATATTAGTGGTCCGTGAGATTTAAAATTATGAATTTAGTGCTCCCTGAGGTCCAAAAAGTTGGGGACCCCTGCTCTAAAAGGATGCAAACGACCGGTTGTCTGCCAAGGACTATCAATCCTTCCATTCCCCACCATCCAGTCAAGACCTGAAGCAGCTTCTTAGATGACAAGCGAAACATTTTCAAAGAAAAACAAAGAACGGTCCAGTTGCCTCTTGAAAAAAGCAATTTTAGTTAGTTTAGTTTAGTTTATTAGATTTATATACCGCCCTTCTCCTGACGGACTCAGGGCGGTGAACAGCCAAACATTAAAACATTAAAATACAAGCAATATAAAAGTTAAAAATAATCTAAAAACGTAATTAAATCAAATTTTGGCTTCCCCAAATTTAAAATCCCTCCTAAAATTCACCCATTAAAATCTACGTTAAGCCAGTCGGGCTTGTTGGAATAGAAAAGTCTTTAATGCCTTGCGGAAAGTGCGGAGGTCTGGGATTAATCGAATCCCCGGGGGTAACTCGTTCCAGAGGGCGGGAGCCCCACAGAGAAGGCTCTCCCCCTGGGGGTCGCCAGTCGACATTGCCTGACCGACGGCAGCCTGAGGAGGCCCTCTCTATGAGAGCGTATTGGCCGGTGGGAGGTTATCGGTTGCAGCAGGTGGTCTCGTAAGTACCCGGGCCCTAAGCCATGGAGCGCTTTAAAGATGAGAACCAAGACCTTGAAGCGTACCCGGAAGACCACTGGGAGCCAGTGCAGCTCGCGCAGGAGAGGTATCACATGGGAGCGCCAAGTCGCCCCCATAATCACCCGCGCGGCCGCATTCTGGACCAGTTGGAGCCTCCTGTTGGTCCTCAAGGGGAGCCCCATGTAGAGAGCATTACAGTAGTCCAGGCGAGAAGTGACCAGGGCATGAGTGACTGTGCATAAGGAGTCCCTTTGAGACAACCATGCACTGGAGGACTGAGAATCTCCATAGACATTTCAATGAATGGTTATTAAGACACGGTCAATGAAGGAGGCCCTGGAAGGGACCAATTTCAAGCGTATTTATAAAAGAAACTCTTACCATTTCTGGTCAATATGTCATCGTACACTGGGCACACCCCATAGTAGAGCAGAGGCTCCTTGGAGGGGTTCTGGGAACGAACAGGAGAGCCGTTCGCTTCACACAGCAACGCTTCCTCCTCGGGAGGGTTCAGACCTATGCTGTAGCCAAAATCACCCTCTTCGGGAGGGGAGGCAAGGTGGCCATTCGTTTTTCCAGATTCTGGCTGATTCCCATCAGTTCCAGGGACGCCGTTCGAAAAGGGAGCTGTGGCCTCGGAGGGTCCTTGCTGTTCCCATAAAGCCTGGGCCAATCTTTTTTCAAAGATGGACCTCGTGGTCAGGGTGATGGGCCCGCATTTCAGGCCAGCTTTGACGATCTCGTCTCTCAGCTCATCGGGGGTCAGTTGTTTTAATCGGGAGAAGATTTCATCCATTGTTATCCTCCCTGTAAGCCAAAAAAAAGAAAAAAAAGTTCACGTACATCAGAAGTACAGGTAGTCCTCGATTTACAACTGTTCATTTAGCGACCCAAGTTGCAACGGCACTGAAAAAAGTGACTTATGACTATTTTTCACACTTACGACCCAAACTTTTAGACGCTTGGCTACTGACTCACACTTATGACTGTTGCAGTGTCCCCGGGGTCATGCGATCACCTTCTGACAAGCAAAATCAATGGGGAAATCAGATTCACTTAACAACCGTGTCACTCACTTAAAAAATGCAGTAAAATGGGGCAAAAGTCACTTAACAGATGTCTCGCTAAGCAACAGAAATTTTGGGCTCAATTGTGGTCGTGAGTTGAGGGTTAATCTGCATGGTTAAAAAGCTACGCAAATGTAGGCAGAGTCAAAAGAAGTATTGATCCATTATGTTCCACACTGGTTGGATCAGGGTTTTTCAACCTGAAAACTCAGAAAAAAAAAAGAAACCCTTCTAGATAAGACAAGTTTGCTAAGCTCAGTTACGGCTGGATTGAAATATGTTTAATAACTAATTAATTAAACATGTTCAATCTTCGAAGTTATTGTAGTAGTTTAAAAAAAGCAGAGCAGATCATTAATGGTTGCCCTTAATCTATTTCTTTTTTAGCACAGGATCTAATGTTAGCAGCAAGCATGCTGAGAATTATTTTAGATCTTAATCATTAAGCATCTGGCAGAATGCTTAAATCCACTTCTGCTCCCTTATTTAAAAATAGAACCAAGTAAGAGCAAAATCTCAACCGTAAAAGGAAAGCTGCCGCTGAAGACTGGAAATAGACATAAATAAACAGAACGTTTCAGTGGAGCAAGAATATTGGATATATTGATTTTACCAATATTTTAGAATAGAAAAATTGCTACCAATTCCAAAAATTCATGGATTTCAAAAGCGGGTTGGTTTTTTTTTAAATGGAAAATAAATTGGTCCTCCTGCCATAAGATTCTTTTAGGGATTTTTTTTCCTCTGTAATGTTTCAAACTGAAGACACTGATGCCAAATAAATGCTAATTTAACATGTATTTAGTACTTTCTTGGGAAGCCTAAATACTTCAGACAATCTAACTAAAATCCCAAGTCATCTTGAAACAGTTCCTCTGGACTAGAGATACATCTTTGCATTCAACAGGATTTGAATACTTTTAAGATATGTTGACATCTTTGCAAATTTTATTATTGTTGATCAATAATACCACGCAACAAAAATAGCTTTAATTTAAATATATAAATACGTATTGCTTTCATGTCATCGATCACATCGGGTGCAACAGCAAAATCAATATCCAGAAAGGAAACGCTTTGCTAGTGACTTAAGCAGCCTGAATAAATATTTGTTAGGAATGTTTTAATTAATCTAATTTCACCAGGGAACTAAGATTTGGGTTTATATCTAAGCATGTTTGGCTTTCTCAAGAAAAAGCACCGCCTTTGATGTAAAACCAAAACAAAGAGAACAGAAATATTGTAACTATTTTTATGCACTGGTGATTTTTTTCTTTATTATGCTTATATGTTACCAAATCTAAACAACCATGTTTAGCAAGCCTAAGAATCTAAATTGGAACTACCATGGAGAGTGTCTTTTTTTGCTTTAAAAATTCTGCATTTCCATGTGAATATCCCTTGAATATGAAGCTCCTCAGAATTACTTGACATTTGGGCAGCCCTATCTGCCCACATAGTGATAGTCTGTGTATCCCCCGAGGCTTCATACCCAAAATAAATATAGCATGGGAATCCACAGAGGGGGGGGGGCAAGTGAGGGCACAGGCATCCTGACAAGTGGCAAATGATGCAATTTGTGTAGTTGCATCAGATGTCATAATTGCTATCTTTTTGCATTTATGGCTGATCCTGGGGCGCTGCGGGATACGAGAAACAAGAAAGGAGGAGGAAAAAGAAAGGGTAATTTTATGCCACGTTTTTCATACGAGTGTGTGATTCAGCGTGTATTTTATTTATTTATTTGTATCCCGCCTTTATTACTTTTATAAAAACTCAAGGCAGCAAACATATCCAACACATCTTCCTTCTCCTATTTTCACCGTAATGACAACCCCGTGAGGTGGTTTGGGCTGAGAGAGGGACTTATCCAAGGTCACCCAGGTGGTTTTCATGGCTAAGACAGGACTAGAACTCCCAGACTCCTGGTGGCTGGCCCAAAATCACCCAGCTGGCTTTTATGGTTAAGACAGGACTAGAACTCCCAGACTCCTGGTGATTGGCCTAAAGTCACCCAGGTGTCTATCATGCCTAAGGCAGGACTAGAACTCCTAGACTCCTGGTGATTGGCCCAAAGTCATCCAGCCGGCTTTCATGGCTAAGACAGGACTAGAACTCCCAGACTCCTGGTGATTGGCCTAAAGTCACCCAGGTGTCTATCATGCCTAAGGCAGGACTAGAACTCCTAGACTCCTGGTGATTGACTCAAAGTCACCCAGCCGGCTTTCATGGCTAAGACAGGACTAGAACTCCCAGACTCCTGGTGATTGGCCTAAAGTCACCCAGGTGTCTATCATGCCTAAGGCAGGACTAGAACGCCTAGACTCCTGGTGATTGGCTCAAAGTCACCCAGCTGGCTTTCATGGCTAAGACAGGACTAGAACTCCCAAACTCCTGGTGATTGGCCTAAAGTCACCCAGGTGTCTATCATGCCTAAGGCAGGACTAGAATTCCCAGATTCCTAGTGATTGGCCCAAAGTCACCCAGCCGGCTTTTATGGCTAAGACAGGACTAGAATTCCCAGATTCCTAGTGATTGGCCCAAAGTCACCCAGCTGGCCTTCTTGGCTAAAACTAGAACTCACTATCTCCCGCTTTCTAGCTCTATGCCTTAACCATTAAACCAGGGGTGTCAAACTCACGGATTGCGGGCCGGATGTGTCACATGCTGGCCATGGCCATGCCCACCCCCAACACCCACCCACCCCCGGTTTAGCAAAGGGGGAAAAAAAGTTGTGATACGCCATGCAACAAAACCTTTGTTTCTCCTTGAACCTTATGTGGGGTTAGGGCTGGGAACAACGGCTTTCCTTCAGATGCTTGGCAGGAAAACTCTGAAATAGTGGAAATGAGGTATAGAGCATGTGTGCGTGCGTGCGCGTGTTCCCTGCTTATAAAACATATAAAGAATGGTTGCAGGAACTGGGTGTGTCTAGTTTAATGAAAAGAAGGACTAGGGGAGACATAATAGCATCTTCCAGTATCTCAGGGGCTGTATTCTCCAGTATCCAGTATTCTCCAAAGCACCTGAGGGCAGGACAAGAAGCAACGGGTGGAAACTCATCAAGCAACTTAGAACTAAGGAGAAATTTCCTGACAGTTAGAACAATTAACCAGTGGAACTGCTTGCCACCAGAAGTTGTGAATGCTCCAAACACTGGACGTTTTTAAGAAGAGATTGGATTGCCATTTGTCTGAAGTGGTGTAGGGTTTCCTGACTGAGCAGGGGGTTGGACTACATGACCTCCAAGGTCCCTTCCAACTCTTGTTCTTCTATGAAACGCACAGAGGCTTCCCAAATGGTCTTTGACAGGCAAGGCGAGGAAAGCTAACCCAAGGGCGCATATTCAGGCCCTGGGAGAAGAGCAGCCTTTGGCCCTTCATCCAGGCCTCCCTTCCTGCTGCTCCAGGATTACCTGGTGGTCTCCCATCCCCATATTTTTTTTCTTCCCTTGTTTTTGAGATTAACCAAAGCTCTCTCGCTCTCTCTCTCTCTCCACATACCTCCCTTTGGAATTGCAAGACACCCTCGCCCCCCCTTTCATCCAAAGCCCTTGAGGACTCCAGCTCCCATCATCCCCTGCATGGGAGAGGGGGGGGAGAATCCATAGGCGCCTCCAAGCGGCCTACCTGGCAGGGAGGCGGCGGGAGAAAGGAGCGGGAAGGCAGCCGCGGGGAAAGGCCTCTCACCTCCGTCGCAGCGGTCGGGGCAGCGCGGAGGCTTCTCCTCAGGAGGCGTCGGGGACGGAGGCGTCGCGCTGGGCCTACTCGGGCCTCGGCCTCCCGCTCGCGGGCCTCGCTCCAGCAGCCGCAGCAGCCAGCCCAGAGCGCCGATTACGGCGCAAGCGGCCAGCAGCTCCCAGGCGGGCCAACCGGCCCAGCCGGCCCGCCACAACCCGGACCAGCCGGCCGCCACCCAGCGCTCCATTGCTTGCCCGGCCGACGGACGCCACTGCGCAGGCGCAGATCAGCCTCGGCATGTGGGGAGGAGAAACCTCGGGCGGTACCTCGTGAGGGATTTTCCCGGCGTCCGTCGCGCTTCTTTTTCTCCTCACGTCCGCGCAGGCGCAGACGGGCTCGCGCGCGCAAGGGGGGGCGACTCCAGGCCCCGCCCCCCTGTCGACCGCTTCAACGGACGTTCGCGCGCGGGGCCGAACGCATCGACTCTCTCTTCGCTCCCCGCGTCGAGGGGCTGGTGGGGAGGGGGAGGCCGCCGCCTCGAGGCCCGGCGATGACTTTTCCCCGGTTGGCCTCGACGGCGAAGTGGGCCCCTCTCTCTCTCGCTCGCGCGCGCGCGCTTGGGAGTTTGAAAGGGGCGCCGAGGTGACCAATCGCGGCCCGCCACGTCACACGCAGGAAGGAAGGGAGGGCGGGTCGCATGTGGTCACGTCACACGTGCCGCGCTGCATGACGGGAAATTGGATGGTTGAGTACGGCCAATGAATGGGAGGAGGAAAAGCCCACAATCCCTGCGGAGCATGGGAGGTGTAGTCCCAATCTTGTCCGACGAGCCCCACCCGTCGCCTTGAGAAAGTGACGGCTCGGTTGCCCCCGGCAACGGTTTGAAGAGGGGGCAGAGAAAGGAGTCGCAAGAGGGAAACACTTCCGGTTTCCGATGGAAGCCGGCGAGAATGCCACGCAAAGGCTTAGAGATGAGTGGCGTAAGGCGGAGTCGCATGGAAACCGGAAGTGGAGAATGCTGCGAAGCTCTCCAGCGAAGCCACGTTGCGCTGAACTCTTCGAACAGAGGATTAAACTTTCTAGCTAGCATGTGGTTTGCAAAGGTGGAATTTACCTTTGCAAATGGCTGGTTCTAAATTATTATCCGTTTTCAGTTTACTAAAATTCAACTTTCTGGGCAATTTTTATCTCTGTTTTTTTTGTTTTTAAAAAAATCAAGTCACTCCTTGTATTGTTATGTCAAAGAGACAGAAAACAATCAAAGGGACTCCCTATTATTGAAATCAGTTATTCAAAAAGGCCTCTTAACAGTCAGAGTTGGAAGGGACCTTGGAAGGTCATCTAGTCCAACCCCCTGCTCACGCAGGAAACCTGTACTAAGGATTCGAACCAACGAGCTGCAGACCTTTATGATCCACAGCTCTGCATCTTAGCCACTGAGCCACCTAATCAGGGTTTCCTAGATCTTCTATTGGTCCTATCAGGATGTACAGGTGGTCTTCGACCTACAACCAACACGGAGCCCAACATTTATGTTGCTAAGCGAGATAGTTGTTAAAGTGAGTTTTGCCCCATGTTACGACTTTTCTCGCCACGGTTGTTAAGTGAATCACTGCAGTGCAGTCGTTAAGTTAGCAACCCAGTTGTAAAGTGAACCGGGATTCCCCCCTCCCCATTGACTTTGCTTGTCAGAAGGTCACAAAAAGGGAACGTGTGATCCTTGGAGGGGGCAACCATCATAAATATGAATCAAGTTGCCAAGCGCTTGAATTTTGAGCATGGGGAGGCTGCAACGGTCATAAGAGTGAAAAATGGCCCTGAGTCACTTTTTCCAGTGCAGTTGTCACTTCAAATGGTCCCTAAATGAATTGGACTACATGTACAGTTGATGGGATGTAGATTTAAAGGAGAGCTGGACCCAGGAGCATTACAATGGGCAGCCAAAAAAAAATCAATACATCACTGACCAAACCACCCCAGCCTTTCTACTCGAGGTACAAATGATCAGACTTAAATTATCCCAGGCAATATATGCTGTAGAGTGTAGACTAACATGCCTCTCCTATAAAATACAGTTAAAATAGTTAAAATATTGTTAAAATATGCAATGGGCACACATTTTTTTTTAATGAAAAATAGTTTATTGCACAAAACCTTTCAAGGATGTTTAGCATATCTTAAAGATTTTTCTTAAATTAACATGCCCTGTTTTTTTTAAAGCACAATTATTACTCTTTAATCAAACACATCTAACTCTTCCTTTGAAACACTCACTCAAACATGTTACGAAAATGACATTCCCTCCCGCCCTCCTCCTCCTCATTAAATAGAATCAGACAACCATTTGCCGGGAACAAGAAAAGGTGTGAGAAAATGATATGCATTAGATTCTCTTTTTGGAAAGGAATGCTCTGTGTGGCTATTGTTACAGAAAGGATTCCTATGACTAAGAATCGAAAAGAATTTCCGTCTCCGAGGGTAAGCATTCTGCCATTTTCAAGCAAGAGGGAGAAAAACACTGCTTTGAAACAGATCATTATAAATGGGACAGTTTGACCAGAATTCACTCTCTAAATTAAGGCAACTTTCTACTTTTATTATGTATCTGTCACTCGAAATGTCAGTGACCTAATTTGGTTTGTAAAGATGACATCTAGCATCAGTGCTCCCTTTTCACTTAGTGCAGCTGCTTACACACACACACACACCCAAAAAATAAAAATTACAGTTCTGATCTAGAGAAGGACAAGTTTTCCTAAAGTATCTTTCAAAGTCTGCTTCCCTCTGGAGAAGTATTTTTCTTTCAAGCAGAATTTTTTTTTTCCTGGTAGAATGAGACAAGGACTGCCTAATTGGAAAATGAAACCGATGAAGTCTCCAAATAACCTGGAAGACCATAAGGTGAATTAATATTCACCATATTGTTGCACTTCCAAGAAAATTGCTGTGAACAATGACAGATTTAAGCCTTCAGAACCACCGTCTGCTAATATACAGAAAAACACTTAACAGTCACATCTAGCTTCCAGAGATGAATAAACATATTTTTTTAAAAAAAAAATGCAAGTAACCATAAACGGTCTATTATTTATTTTGAATATTTTTTAAAAAAACCAAGGGACCAGTCCGAGTGATTTATAGATCTTGGCTAATCTGAAAATATAAAGAGAGCCCTGGTTTTGTGAAGTATGCATTAAATGACAGCACTTTTTTAAAACAGAGAATGACACTAAATATTTTTTGGGAGGAAACTTGCTTAGTCAGGGATTCCCAAACTTAACACTTCTTTCCCAGCCAAAATGACAAGTCACGGGAAATATAAATAAAATGGTCTGGAAAAGGGAAGCGGGAGAAATGGACTTTTTCATTTAGTTCACAACAATGGCGTTTGCTCTCTGTTCTTGTTCTTGTCCCTTCGCCTCCACTAAATTGTTGAAGGAGTATATTTTTTTTTATAAAAAAGCTGATTTTATAATACGTACATTGCATTCAGCTGTGGCTGTTGATAGGATGCTCAGAAAAATCTTCATGGGTAAATCAAAACTTGTGAAATGCAAAGAACTAAGTGGAACAGCAAAGTCTGGAAGTGATCGTATACATATTATTCATTACGTAATATTAACTTTGGTGTTTAAATACTACCGTATTTCTCGCTTACATTAGCAGATACATAAGCTTCACAGATACGAGCGGGGAAAAAAAAACCATTGCTATTTTACTGTATAAAATCAACTTTATAATAAAAGTTACCACCTGTCTAAATTGACCCATTAAGCCTTCAAGATGGTGTCTTGATAATTTTGGATTAGTCTTGTCAAATAGTTAAGTATATTTTGAGATTCCTTCCCCTCAAAATTTAGAAAGCTTTCCATTTAAAAAAACCCACCTTTCCTTCATGTATGAAATGAAAATAAAAATAAAAAAAAATGCCTCACAGAACTTTCAGAATCAGAATATTAAAAATATCGAAACTCAGGTTGGAAAAAAGAGTTGAGAAATCTGTTCTGAAAAAAAGCAGAATACCTAGAGAGAGAGAAAAATGTCTTGACTTTAACAGGAAAATCAGAGTGACATTTCTACAAATACTGGGGGGGGGGGGGGGGGGGGGAATCCTTCCGCATTCAATCAATCCACACCACTCACAGTTGAGAGCTTTCTTTGGTCAGACTGTTGAAACAAGAAATTTAATTTATAGATTGTGTCCATCTGTTAGGTCCTGCTTCGAAATTTCCTTCATCACGTTTAACCGAGTTTAACACTCCGTGAAGTTATCTAAACTTGAGGTTTAGCCCTGGGAACCAGTTTTCCTTTGCTTTTCCTCTCTCTCTTTCCTCTCTGTTCTCCAAACATCATTTTCCTTCTCGTTTTCTTCATTTGAGATTTCCCGCCATGACAGTTACATGTTGTGATCATCTTCAGTTAGGATACAGCTCATTAAAGATCCAAAGTCCTCAATCAGGTTCATAAAATAAGACTCGACTAAAGTTAGGTGACGGAGGACAGTAGTTTGGTGAGGCATTTTAGGGGAAGTCTGGTATGCTCCCGTAAATGTGATGTGCATGAAGACAGGATGAGACTCACAGTTGCTGATTTCACAATTGTATCTGCTGAGATCCCTCACCTCATTCTCACCTAACTTCCAGCCAAGATCACAATATCGCCTACATTTCTGTCCTCCGTTCACGCTTCCTTTTATTTCCTGGCATATCCTACAGTGCAATTTGGCCAGGGTAAAAATTCTGTGTTTCCACCCAGAGCACAAAAAGGTGCTGTCAGTTGTTGAGAAACAACTGAAAAAAAAACAACTCTTATTATTTCAACTGATTAATTATAAATGAAGATGCCTTTGCAAAAAAGGACATGAGTTCTGGCTCCTGGTTTAAGTCTCAGGAAGAAGCCTCGGGGTAGGGGATGGCATTAAAGCTAAGAAACTAGGATTTTATAGGCAGAATACAAAGGGAAGATAAATACGTGAATTAATTAAATGTCTAAAAAGCTCTGGTTTCAGCTTTCTCGGACCTGTATCCACAACACGTTTTGCAGGACACCAAAATGTAAGAAGTCACCTTAGTAAGACCAAAAAATAAAAACTATCCCAGGTGCTTTATCATCCACAAAAAAATCCATAAGACGCTCCACAACAAAGCAACATCACCCACAACTCTTGTCCTGCAGATGTCTGCAAAGACGAACAACACAAATGTGCAAACAGCATCTGTCAGAACATTTTACTGGGAAAATTATTTGCTTGGGAGCCAAATCAATCGACGCCATTGGAAACGGCTTCGCTGCGGTTTTCGAGATGAACAATTTGGTTGCTTGATTTGTCGGAATACGAATCAAAGATACGATCATAAAAATACTGGATCTGGTGGTGTAACAGTCACGGAATTCCCAAGCTTGAAGCAGACCGAATCATCACCGAACGAGTTGAGCAAATATTTTTTTTTTAAAATGGGAACTAAAAAGGACCCTGTTCTATCTTCTCTCTGCAGCCATCCTAATTCGAATCCTCGGTTCTCAAAATTTTAATACGGCAAACCTCGCATCCCTCTGTTCCAGCCCACCATCTCTACCTCTGCTCAAGTATGACGAACAGAGGTCAGATCAAGCCATGGCCTTCACATTTTCCCCTCCCCTGTTTGCTAAAACGAACCGTAGACCGAGGAGACTAAAAGGTTTAAGAACAAAATATAAATAGGGGTTTTGATAAATACTTCTCTCTCTCTCTCTCTTTTTAAACCTACTTAAAGCAGTTCTGATGGGAAATCCGTGGGCCTTGGGGATCACTGGGCCAACTCTTCCTCGGCGTCCATGCTTGGCTTATGATCCTGGAGGCCTCTGTGAGGAAGGCTCTCATCGGCTAACAGAGTTACAGAGAGGTTAGTAGTGAGGTCCGTCCACTGGCCTTCGATCTGCGTCCAGGAAGACATCGATTCGTGGACCGTCACGGTGTGCTCTTCCATTTGGCGCTGCAGGCTATCCATCTCTTGCCTTTCAGAAGGTCAGAAACACGGAAGAGAAACATGGAAGAGAAGGTCAGAAACACGGAAGAGAAATGGAACGACTGTTTAGAGCCCCTGGGGGCACAAGGGGTTAGAATTGCAGTATTGCGGGCTGACTCACTGCCCACCGCCAGGAGTTCGATCCTGGGTGGTTCAAAATTTGACTCAGCCTTCCATCCTTCCGAGGTGGGTAAAATGAGGACCCAGATTGTTTGGTGGCAATAGGCTGACTCTGTAAAACCGCTTAGAGAGGGCTGGAAAGCACTGTAAAGCGGTATATAAGTGCTATTGCTATTGCCTCAGCCTTCCAAGGTTATTTTACCAACCCAGATTGTTGGGGGCAAGATGCTAACTTGGAGAGGGCTCTAAAGCAATATCAAGCACTATATAAGACTAAGTGATATCGCTAACTATTTATGTCTGTCTGTCTGTCTGTCTCTCTCTCTCTTGCTATGTCTATCTCTCTGTCTGTCTCTCTCCATGTCTGTCTCATCTGCCTGCCTATCAGAATTCAGTATTGCAGGGTAAATCACTGACCACAGCCTGGAATTTGATCCTGACTGGCTCAAGATTGACTCAGCCTTCCATCCTTCTGCGGTCAGTAAAATGAGGACCCAGATTGTTGAGTGACTCTGTAAACCGCTTAGAGAGGGCTGGAAAGCACTGTGAAGCGGTATATAAGTCTAAGTGATATTGCTATTCCTTCCTTTTTATTTATTATTTATTTATCTTGTCGCATTTCTATGCCGCCCCACTCCCAAGGGGACTCTGGGCGGCTTACAACAGAGAATAAAACAATGCGACAATATCCCATACAAAAGTTAAAAGAAGACATTAAAACATTAAAACACATACACTCCAATTTGTGGCCGGGTCTCGCAAGATCACTATAACAAGATCAACGGCCCCAGGCCTGCAGGAAGAGCCAGGTCTTCACCACTTTGCGGAAGGCCAATAGGGTGGGGGCGGTCCGGACTTTAGGAGGTAATTGGTTCCAGAGAGCCGGGGCAGCCACGGAGAAGGCCCTCCCCCGTGGGCCCGCCAGCCGACATTGTTTAGCTGACGGGACCCAGAGGAGACCAACTCTGTGGGATCTTACCGGTCGCTGGGAGCTATGTGATAGAAGGCGGTCTCGAAGATAGCCTGGCCCTGAGCCATGTAGGGCTTTAAAGGTAATAAAAGTTCCTTCTTTCCGTCCATCCATGGTGCACAGTGATTGGAATGCAGTATGCTTTTAAAAGCCTCTGACAGTCCCAGCTGAGCTGCGCGATCATCAGAGGCCCCCCCCCCCTTTTTTTTTACTTTTAAAAGCATTTTTTCGGCCGAAGAGGTTGTAGAAAAAATGCTTTTAAAAACTAAAAAAAAGTAATGAACTTAGCAGAAATGGCAAAAATTTCGGCATATTTAAAAGACCATTCAAATGAGAAGTTTAGGTTGGAATGGAAAAGATGGATAGGATACATTCAAGGCAAATGTAAGACTAGAAAATTACACTTTTTTGAATAAGGAAAGGGTTAAGAGAGTGGTATAAAGTATATTAGGTTAGATTAGTTAAGGGGAGTTAAAAGTTCAAGAGGGTGATAAGAGACTATAGATTATTATCTTAAATTATTTTATGATTGTTTAATGTGATACTCTGTATTTTGCTTTGGGAAGTGGGGTTGGGCTAGGGAGGGTATGGGGGGAATGGGTGGGGGGAAGGAGAAATATAAGTAAAAATTTTTGTTAAAAATTTTCAATTAAAAAAAACTTTTTAAAAAGCCTCTGATGATCCTGCGGCTCATCTGGACATGTGGGGGAGGAGGCAGGGATTTTTGCTATTAGTTCTCCGAATCACCCGCCTCCATCGCTACTGGATCGGGCGATCCGATTCGAACCGGGAGCCCTTTACCCCTGATGCAAAGTGCTCACTTGACAATAGTCTCACTTAGCCATTCTGAGCTTGAGTATCGGGTGGTCGTAAGCCGAGGACTACTTGAACTAAAAATAAATAAATAAAGAATTCCTGGCGCCGAGAGATTTCGGCAAGAACATCCGAAATATTTGCCAGAGTTTTAATGAGGGGACAATCTTGCAAGATGTTTTTTTAAGCAAACTGGGAAGGGGTATGTGTGTGCACTGACAGCATAATTTGAGATTCTTTCTGTCTGCGTGCTTTTCGTTTTTTGCGTGTGGCCCTTTTTGATCCTTGGTGTTGAAAACGACAGAAAAACATGACTCACCGGAGTTGCTGGAGGCAGCTGTTGAGGTTCCTCAGCGGCTCTTTACTCACGGCTAGTGAGGGTTTCAGCAGCTCTTCTAGCAAAGCAGCTGGGACTGGACAATCCGGAATCTTCACCGGGGTCACCGGATTCGAACTGGTCTCCCCCTTGAGTTTCTTCTTTTCAAAAGAAAACAAAACAGTTTGGACCAACAGACTGACTTTCAGGGTTACAGGTGGAGAGAATGGTCAACCCTGAAGCTGACCTGACCGAAGCCATCTTGACCGCTTCAGTGTTGCCACATGGGAGCTGAGGGATAAGGAGGAGGAGGGATTTGAGATAGATTTTGTAGCCAAAGCAAAATACGTTCTCTTGGGGACCAAGGATGTTCTCATGCCTGGTCGGAAGGAGAAGGCGGGGTGGTATCACCGGGGCAACCAGACCGTGCTGTGATTGGACCCATGTGACTGATTGTTTTGAGAAAGTGACAGACTTTTAATTTGTTGAAAAACCGCGGGAGCCTTCAGAGTCGGTTTTCACCAGATACGTGCTAATATGATAGATCCAATAAAGCTGTTCTTTGAGGAATTTACCCAGGGGTGGGCTTCAAAATTTTTAGCAAGGGGGTCTTCTGCCCGGTTGCTGGGTGGGCATGGCCATGATGGGCGTGGCATAGTCAGCCTCCTGCACCATGGGCGGGTGGGGCGGGGCATTTCTGCCCTCTCCGGGCCCCGGAGCCTTTCCTCAAGCCTCCAGGAGGGCAAAAACAGCCTCCCCAGGCTCCAGAGGCCCTCTGGTGACAGGAAACGGGCCCATTTTCGACCTTCCTCAACTTCTAGTAGGCCTTTTTTTCACCCTCCCCGAGCCTCTGTACATGTCCTGCAATTACCTGCATCCAAAAGAGGCCGCGTGGGGACCCTTGGGGGGGGGGGCAGGGCCAGCCAGGAGTGGGATTGGGGGGGGGGGTTCTCTAAACTCCACAGAATCTTAGCTAAAGGTTCTCCTGAACCCCTGCGAACCCCCAGCAGCCGTCCCCTGAATCTACCTAGCCTCAAGAATTATAAAACCTGTTGACAGAAAAACTGCTATATGTTAGTTTCACAATTGGTGGTGGGAAGGGTGAGGTGGGGGTGGGTGTATTGTTTGTATGTATTGTTTATTTTTATGTGTATGTTTAAAAACTCAATAAAATAATAATAATAATAAAAAAATGAATCTACCTAGCCTCGGAGTTTTGCTTGCTATAGGTGTATTACTTGGAACCTTGACAGAGAATTTAAGAGGTCTTAAAGTCAGGGCCTCCCTAAATCCAGATACCCCAATACAAGTAGGCCTCGACTTACAACAATTTTTTTTAGTGACCGTTTAAAGTTGCCACATCACTGAAAAAAAAGTGACTTACGACTGTTTTTTCCAACCATTTGCAGCATCCCCCATGGCCATGTGGACCGACGTTTGGACGCCGGCACGGATTTGAGACGATTGCATTGTCCCGGGGTCGTGCAATGCCCCTTCTGACAAGCAAAGTCAATGAGGAAGCCAATTTCACTTAACAAGTCTTAATAACTTAACAGCTGCAGTGGTTCAGGGAACAACGGTGTCAAGAAAGATCGGAAAATGGGGCAAAATCCACTTAACTAATATCTATCTCACTGTGTGGGATAGGACTACCGTGTTTCTCCGAAAATAAGACCAGGTCTTATATTAATTTTTTGCTCCAAAAGACCCATTAGGGCTTATTTTCTAGTTAGGTTTTATTTTTTATTTTTATTTTATTTCGGATTTGTATACCGCCCTTCTCCCAGAAGGGACTCAGGGCGGTGAACAGCCAAAATTAAAATATATAAAGTATAAAAGTTATAAGAAAACTAAAATGAATTAAATCCTTGGCTAGTCAATTTAAACCCCCAAATCCATAAAATTCCAATTTTAAAAACCAATCCATACAATTTAAAAAACCCCATTAAAAAACCCTTTGGGCTAGGCCGGCTTGTTGAAATAGGTAGGTCTTCAGGGCCTTACGGAAGGTACGAAGGTCCTGGATCAATCGTAAACTAGGAGGTAGCTCGTTCCTATTTTGGGGGAAATACGGTATTAAAAGTACCCATCTGGCTGACGATCTTAACAGGGGTTTATTTTGGGTGATAGGGTTTATATTACGAGCAACCTGAAAAATCATGCTAGGGCTTATTTTCGGGGAAACAGGGTACCTATGTACAGTCCATGGACCACAGCAACCAGAAGGTCCCTCATAAATCCAATCTCACACAGTGGCTAAAGCAGAAAAGCAACTTCCAGATCAAAACGTCGTCTGGGTTGCAGGCTTGGGATCGAGGCTAGCGGGAGAGCCGTGTGCATGAAAACAGAGGGATCATCTGTGTTTCTCCAGATACCTTTATATTTATATTTATATATATATATGAAATCTTAATCTGTTCACTGCCCTGAGTCCTTTGGGAGAAGGGCGGTATAGAAATTCAATAAATAAAGAAATAAAGAAATAAATACCTTTTTCATTTTCCCCTGTTTCAAATCCAGCTTCAGCTGCTGGTTCTGCTGAAGGAGAGTCTTGATGCTGTTCTTCAGTTCAGACATTTTCACTTGGAGCATGAATTTATCTTTCTGAGTGATGGACAAATCGTCCCGAACCATCTCCAATTCCGTCTTGAGGTTCTAGAAGGAAGCGTGGATAGCCAAGAAACCGTTAATAGAATTCTTTATTGGCCCTTGTGTGATTGGACACACAAGGAAGGGTATATAAAAGATGTAAGTGATAAATCATGATCATAGTCATTATAAAAATACATTCATCATAAGATACAACACTTAGCGATAGTCATAGGATACTAAATAAGCAATCAACCTAATTGTGCTAGGAAACTAAATAAAACAATCTAAATTTTAAAGATACAAGCAACAACGTTATAGTCATTAGTAGAAAAGGAGATAGGTAATAGGAAGGATGAGAAGAATAATAGTAATACAGTCTCAGTAAATAGTTTGACAGTGTTGTGGGAATTAGTTGTTTAGCACAGTGATGGCATTTGGGAAAAAACTGTTCTTGTGTACAGTTGTTCTGGTGTGCAGTCCCTGAAAATACCATTTTGAGGGTAGAAGTTGAAACAATTTATGTCCAGGATTGTGAGGGGTCTGTAGATATTTTCACAACCCTCTTTTTGACCCATGCAGTATACAGGCCCTCAATGTAAGTTTGTTGTTAATGGTTAAGCAATGATCATCACAAAAAATAACTGTCAAGATGGAACCGCTTTGCTTCATTGAAACCTAATACTTTTCAACTTTCCAACGAACTGGGGGGGCGGGGGGGGTAGATGGAATGTGGAGAATGTATTGCGAGAGCTTGGAGCCACCAAGGTCACCGCTGCAGGTGCCTGAGAAAGAGACGGACTTTTTCTCATAACAAAAGACCTTCTCGTAATTGGACAATGTGATCAACCAGGGGCGGGGAGAAGGAGAAAGGATTGTTTAACAGGGCAAGGATCCAGAGCTGGTTTTCATTTCTTCAGTACCAACATGGTGTATCCAATAAAGTTTTACTTTTGGGAATTCAATTCTCCCGAGAGTGTTTCCTTGTTTTGTTTGCTAACTGGACACAGTTGACAATAAGTCTAATTTGAGCACTAGCCGAGCTCATATACTTGTATTAAGGCAACATTTATTTTCACCAGGATGTGTTGACTACATCACAATGGGGTTCACACAACACACCAAGCAATAAGTGGTGGTTTTCAATGCGATAACTGGATTTACACAATAACGCTGAACCCAGTGTGATGTGCCAACTTTGCTGCAAAATTTTAACTGCCAAGATAGTGATTCTAGAACAGCAGGCTTAGTTAAGTCTGAAACAGAATCTGAATTCAGGCTTGGAATAACTCTGATCTTATTTTTATTCATTCGGAATTTTATTTTGCCTCTTAATTCTTTCAGAATGACCTGCCTAGGATGGGAAACATCTGTAGAATCAAGAGAAAATACCTGGAGAACTAACTGCACGCCTTCCAACTCCTTCTGACTGCGTTGTTCGGTCAAATCCAGCTGTTGCTTCAGAGCTTGGAGTTCCCTCTCTTTCTGTTCAACTTCCCATTTGAGGTCTTCCAGCTGCAAGGACCAACAGACAAGTCAAAATCACGGCATGCTTCCAACAGACTGGAGAGGTCAATAGCACAAGAGTGTGGGCTTCCGTTCAGTGCAAAGCACAGCAGATTTCAAAAGGGGGCTTTCCTTCGCAGTCAATCACCCATGACGGAACTCTATTCAAGAATTTGAATCATCCAACTACTAATCTTGGCTCGAAACCAATGAAGACCCTTTCTCTCCAAGAAGTAATCTCAAGATGTGGTGGAATGCAATCTGGATTCCCAGCAGGGAGGGGCTGCATTCCAGAGGACCAAGAGTCAACAAATTTAGATAGTGTGGGACCAGCTTCCTCCCCTTTCCAAGAAAGTAGGAACACTTCAGAACTTCGTATTTTAAAAGGAACTGTTTACTGAAAGGGATGAAAGCAAATCAAAACTCAAAGCAGGCTCTGGGGTCCCTCAGGGCATGCAGTTGAGGATAAAGGAAATTAGGAACCCCCTCCCCAGCTTCGAATGTGGATTCCGACCAATCCGCCGGTGTGTGAATACGAATTGCACCAGCCTCTCTGAGAAACGGATATGAAGAGCTTCTTAGGATAATCTTACAATCCATTCTTTCCCTCCCCTCCCCTTTCATTTCCCGAGGTGTGAGGATTCTCCAGGCATTCCTGGGGCCAGGCAATGGTTATAAATCGGGGTAAAGTTTATACAAAGAGGCAAGAAATTAGATACTTAGGACACATAGGAAAAGAACTAAATGTGACAACTCTAAATCCCCCCACTTCTTCCGAAAAGAATGGCAGATACACAGATCTGACAGATAGTTTGGTTAGGAGAAAGAGAATCAAGATAGCTTCTTCCTAGAAGTTCTCAGAGTATGTCTTTACTGATGTAACTAGCTTGCTTGAGTTTGGCAAGATTCTGTCTACAGGCGAACAACAATAAAGGACACTGCTCAGAAGTAACTCTGCATGTCTTTCTTGGGTTTTGGAGCCTGACACAACCTTTGGGAGTGCCAACTGAGCCAGGAGGTATTTTCTGGCAGCCAGATCTACAATTTTATTACATATTATATAGGGCAGGGCAAATAGATCCCTATATTCAGAGTCCAAGTACTGATGGGCTATAATAGGACAATGAAAACAAAATGCTTAACAATGCTTTTGTCTTTTTTCCACCTCAGTTAAAAATCCAAACGTAAAGGTAAGGGTAAAAGTTCCCCTCACAAATATGTGCTAGTCGTTCTTGACTCTGGGGGCGGTGCTCATCTCCGAAGAGCCAGCGCTGTCCAAAGATGTCTCTGTGGTCATGTGGCTGGCATGACTCAACACCAAAGGCACACGGAATGCTGTTCCCTTCCCACCAAAGGTGGTCCCTATTTTTCTATTTGCATTTTTTATGTGCTTTTGAACTGCTAGGTTGGCAGAAACTGGGACAAGTCACGGGAGCTCACCCCGTTACGCGGCACTAGGGATTCAAACCGCTGAACTGCCGACCTTTCGATCGACAAGCTCAGCAACTTAGCCACTGAGCCACCGTGTCCCTGTGTAAACTTGTAAACTTTACACTTAAAGGGAAAGATTAAATAATTATGGGTTGCCCTTCTTCTGTTGTTTTTTTCCCCACCTCTGATATGCCTTTTCAGAATACACTGAACATTAATAAAGGCGAATATCTGTATCTCAGGGTTGACATGAGGGCTCCTTGGTGCTCTCTGAGCTTCCTTGTTTTCTTGCAGATGCTTCATCACCCCATCCAGGTAACATCATCAATGAATTGATGATGTTACCTAGTTTGGGTAATGAAACATCTACAAGAAAACTGTTGTGGCCCGTCAGCGGCCTATGCATATTGTAGCTGATTCTGACAACGAGGAGGCTGGTGTGGTGCTGCCCCAGCAGCTGTGCAGCTGACACTCAAGTTGGACAGTGAGGAGGCTGGAGAAGATGTGGTGCCAGAGGCAGGGATTCAGCCAGGGCCTTCAGAAGCTCCTTTAAGTGAAGAGGATGAAGAGGAGGAGCCTCTTCTCAATGCACTGGCGCACAGAGCTGCCAAAAGGCAGGAGTGGCTCCTCAGGAGGAGGTCTCCTTGAGAGTAAAGTTTGGGGCTAATTGGCCACTCCCTTAGCCTATTTAAGGAGGAACGCCGCTTGCAGCAAGCTGTAGGGAACAACTTTAGTTCACGCTCCTTCGCGTCTGGATTCTCTGCAAAATTGTTTCTGGGCTTTCTGCCAACTCTAGTAAGACTGTCATTATTTTATCTTAGAATTCTGATAGGCTGTTAAGTCAGTAACAGCCTTTGTTTGATAAAGACTAAGTTATTTGAGTAAAATAAGCTTTCTACAGAGTTTGTGTGTGCTGCGTTCTTTGAGGTCCGTAGCTGGGGCAGAACAGAGAGCACCAAGGACCTCACACCGAACATTTCCAATGAAGTTGCAACATAGATCCTTCACCAATTCAGATTTTTCCCCCCTTCCACCCAACTTTCTTTTCACTGGTGATTGTTTTCTTCTACCGTGTTCCCTCAGTGCTTTCCTACTGCACGCATAAAGCCCAAACGCCCATCAAGGAGGAAAGGAAAGGCCAAGATCGAGATTTCACCTCTTGGTTTTCTACAGGTTGCTTGTCCAGTTGATCATCCAGCTGCTTTTGCAGAAGCTGAAGCTGGGACCGAGCATCTACAAGCTCTCGCTGGATCTGAGAGACTTCCTCGGAGTGCTTTCCATCTTCTGCCCTAGAACAGACAAAGAGACTCAAATCACCTTGAGAACATCGATGTTCCAGAAACTACCGGCCAACAGCATTAATGAATATGGACTGTAGATAGTCCTCAATTGAGGCCAAAATTTACATTGCTAGGTGAATCTTCTCAAGTCACAGTTAGCACCTGCTAGAAGTTAGATAAGGGTCAATGGCCCTCAAAGGAGGGGTGAGAATTACTTCATTCTCAGCTTAGCCCAAATTAATTTCAAAACAAATTCTTCATACACAGTCCTTCGGCCTTATCACCAACCTTTGTCTCCTTTGGCACCCTGTCAAAGGCTTTTCTTGGCAAAAGTTCAGAAGCGAAAGATGTTGACAAGAAACAAAATGTAGCAACATTGCTTTCCTAAAAAGAGCCAAGAGCCTTTTCTGCTCTTTTAAGCCTTCTGGGAGGGGCCAATCATCTCCTGGCCTTACTCCCAAGTCATCCTTTTTGCTTTAGCTGCTCTTGCCTTCTGGCAGCTCTGTGCATGCACGCACTGGGAACAGGCTCCTCCTGTTCCTCTGCCTCTCTGCTGTCTGACTCCGGAGGCTCCAGAGTCCAAGCATCGCTCCCAGATGGCCCCGGCCCCATCTTTGCCTCCGACGCAGAGCCCTCATCTGGGCCTTCCCCTGACTCCAGAACTGGTCCATTGTCCACCCCGGCCTCCTCACTGTCCGACTCCAATGCCAGCTCTGCAGGCTGCTGGCGGACCACAACAGTTGGTCTTAGTTTGCTTGTGGCCACATAGGGATTCCAGGCTGATACCTCTTTTAACTCCTCCTCCCACAGGTTCTACCAGTCCTTCTGTAGTTTGCCTCTCTAGCTCATTGTCCCAGGTACACAAGGTTCCCTTCCCTCATTTGCACAGTTCACACACAACAAAGGCAGCCAAATGCACACTGCCCTAGAAACATCCGTGTTTCCCTTTGGTTTAAACACTCACTGCAACTTGTCGACTTCAGCCTGGAGAGCCTCGATCAGGACTTCTTTGGCTTGCAGCTCTCGCTTGACCTCGCCAAGTTCCAGGGCAGCAGCTTTGTAATGCCGACGGTTGTGTGCCGACTCCGCTTTTGTTGTCGTAACCTGCCACAGCACATTACATCATTACCATACTGGCAAAATGTAGCCCCTTCCCCAACCTCGGTGCCCTACAGATGGGTCAGGTTTCAGCTCCCCACACTAGAAAGTTCGGTAGGAATTCTGGGCGTTGAAATCCAACCCATTTGTAGGACAGTCTATGTGGTAAAAAAAAAATCTGAGGAGACAGGAGGAAGAGATGCTGCTTAGGAAATGGTCAGATAAGAGGCAGCGTAGCCCACAGCTGCATAATGGGTGGGGCAAGAGATTCAGAACCCTATTTCCCCAGGCTGTAAAGGAGACGGTGGGAGAATTGCACTTTCAAACTTGCAAGTTTCTGTCAAGGTCACTTTACAATAAAGTAGAGTTAGTTTATCAGGTTGTGTTCCCTGTCTGGTATACTTGATCATGCTGAATCTGTGTTCTGCCTCAGCTTGGGTTTTTAGCCAAGGAATCCGAATTGTTGCTGTATACTAGAAACGACCAGCCACTTCCAAACCCTTCCTATTTATTTCCCAGCCAGGGAGGGGCTGGCTAGCGTCTGTGTCTGCCTTTCCATGAGAGCCGGCTTATTGCTTTCCTTTGCTCTCCTCTCCTCTCTACAAATACGGGCATCTGGGATGGGCACCCATCTGTTCCTCCCCCTCACTCGGCTCAGGCCCCGAAGACAGCTGCCTCTCCACCTTCCAGAGTCGGAAGGGCCCGACTCTGCCTCTCTCTCCAGTGCTATTTCCTTATCAGAGCCTTCCAAAGGTTCTGAAGCCAGCCCAGGCTCCTCCTCAATCTCCTCCTCGTCTGACTCTGCTTCTGGCTCTGTTGGCAGCCGACGGGCCACAACAACTTACACAACACCGCGTTTCCAAGTCTCACATCTTGGCAATGTTCACAGTAATTCTAAGCAAAGTCACTCATTTATACCGTATACCATCTGGATCTCCTGCCCAGAGGTGGCCAAGCACCCAAGAAGTCCTTAACCGAGCTCTGAACGCTTTCAGCCAGGACTTGTACCTGTTCTTTAAGACTGAGAACGTTGGCTTTTTCTTTCTCCAAAGCCATTTGCAAAGTCTGAATCAGCTGCTTCATCTTTTGATCTTCTTCTTCTTTGCTTCTTAGAACCGCCTGGACCTGGAAGATGGGGAAGATCACAGAGCAGAGAATGCACCTGTCAGTTTTGGAAGCCATGTTTTACATTTGGGCCTTCAGGCCTGCCGCATTTTCTACTGTGGGAAAATGGGAGGGGGGATTGCACAGAGTACGGGTGATATGTAATCAAAATAACATTCCTTTCTCAGAGAGTCAAGGATGCATTGCCCTGGCACCTGGAGTCGGATGACTGGGAGGTATCTCCAATTTGGATGGTGGATGATTGGACCATCATGGTGGATGATTGGACATGTGGGTACTGGGCAGGGACTTGAACTTTCCTTTGGGTGGGGAAAACCTGAAAGCTCTCAGATTCGTGTTTTCCCAGATATGTTAGCATAACATCTTGAATAAAATGGAACTTTGAGGAAACTCAAACCTCGGAGTCTTCTTTCGTTGGGGGTGTTCCTTGGAACTCTGACAACACCGTTTATTTCTGCATTCGTTTATTATTTAATTTGTCCACAGGACAAAGGACCTGCCTTGGCACCGGAATCGGGGTTTAAAGCAGGGGTGTCAAACTCGATTTCATTGAGGACCACATTAGGGCTGTGTTTGACCTTGGCGGGGGGGAGCAGGGGGACGTGGCCAGGGGGCATGGCCAGCTTGATTTCACTCATGTTGGGGGCATCCATGGTGGCCTGAGTGCTCTGCTGGTGAAAACAGGCTCCTGAGCTCCGTTTTCGGCTGCAACGGCCTCCTGCAATCCTCTGCCAGTGAAAACGGAGCTCCATTTTTGCTGGCAGAGGCCGGTCCTTCATGCTTTCCAGGGCAGCCCTGTGGGCTAGATCTAAGCATCCCGTGAGCAAATCTGGACCCCGGGCCTTGAGTTTGACACCCCTGGTCTAAAGGAGTGTGTCTGAATCCTGGAAGGGTTAAGAGGTAGGGACTCCAATTCGTGATTGGCTGGGGAATTCTGAGAGTTGAAGTCCACTCATCGTAACCTTGTCAAGGTTGAGAAACACTGGTCTAAAACATCTGGAAATCATCCACTCGGAAAGTTGCAGGAGGTGGTTAGATGAAGTCATGATTACAGTAGTGGCCAAAATTGTGGAAATCTTTTGGGAAAAGTGTATTTTTCAGGTTTGATGGCTAATAACACCACTTTTTTTTGAATTTCAAGATAATCCTATTCCTTTTTTCATAAAGGAGGAGGAGGAGAAAGAGGAGGAGGATGTTTTCATAACAATGGAGAAAGAGGAGGAGGAGAAATAGAAGGAGAAGGAGAAGAAGGAGAAAGATGAGAAGGAGAAGTTTTAATAATGGAAAAAGACAAGAGAAGTGCTTTTTGAGGAGGAGGAAGAGGAGAAAGAAGAAGGAGGAGGATGAGAAGGAGAAAGAGAAGGTGGAGGAGGAAGAGAAGGAGAAAGAGAAGGAGGAGGAGGAGGAAGAGAAAGAGGAGGAGGAAGAAGAGGAGAAGGAGGAAGAAGGAGAAGTCTACCTGGAGATTCAATTGCACCAAATCCGCCTCTCTCTTGGCTAGAGCCGCTTCAAGGATGCGGTTGTGTTCTCGCAGAGCTGCGTTGGACTGGCCAAGGCCGGTGAGTTTTCCCCGCTCGTGCTCTAGTTCAAGCGAAAGCTTCTTGTTGGCCTCTTCCAGGCGCTTGATCTTCCTCCGGAACCCTCTTGCTTCTTGAAGCTGTGTGGCCACACAAACAATTTTTTTTTTCATATTAAAGACACTGCATTGCAGCCACAATTTTTTTAAAAAAAGATACTGATGATTTGGATGGCTAGAGATAACACTTAGTTTTGAAGACGAGAGGGATAAGGTAGGTTAATGATTCCCAAGGACCCATTTCTTTCTTTTCTTAGGCTCTGGGAAATACTTGCGTTTTTAAATTTAATACGGCAACGACTTATATATAAACAAACTCAACTCTCTTCTAGCACTGATGATGTTATCTAGTTGGGTCATGAAACGGTCTGCAAAAAAACAACCAAGCTCAGAGAGCAACAAGGACCACACAGTTCTCCTCTTCCTCTTCCCTAAACACCACTCTCTTTTAGCACTGATTGTGTCACACAGTATGGTGGTGAAATGTTTGCAAAAAAAAACAACAAACAAGCTCAGAGAGCAACAAGAACTCCACAGTTTTCAACCTAACTCAACTAACAGTTGACTGTTTGCCCCTAACGGCTAGCTCCACCATTTTCAGGAATTGGGGGGTAAAAGATTCGAGTTGAACATGACCGATGGAAAATGCCATTCACTCCTTACAGTCCTTCCTTATCAAGAACCAAGAATGGCTTCAACTGTTTTAAGCAACCCTTTGGCCGTATCCAACTCAACCAACCAACTAACCAACCCACACGAGATCGTGGAGTCATACCAGTTGCACTATGCTTGGTAATAACTGCTACTACTACTTTATTATCATTGTATGTATATATACAGTATATCCATACAACGAAATTCACTGAACGCCCAAAGACCAGGTCCAACACACACAACAATCCCCAAACACACTCCCACCCACCACAAATTCCTCACCCCTAAACCACCCAAACATCCACACAACAGACAGCGGAGCAACTCAATAAGCCAGGGGTGTCAAACTCAAAGCCCGCGGGCCAGATCTGGCCCACAATGTGGTCGGATCCAGTCCACGGAGCCGTCCTGGTCTACCCAATACAAAGAGGAAACATGCCAGCAGTATGGGGAGTGGCATCAAACTAGACATGCTCACCCAGTCGGCTACGCCTGTCCAGTCGGCCACATCCGCCCGGCTTCCCCAAGGTCAACCACAGCCAGCAGTGGGTTTCACATTATGTTACTTCTGGTTCACCACCCATGCGCTCACTTCATGCACATGTGTGCCCGGTTCACCCATGTGCCCGGCCTCAAAAACGTGCCTAAATAGGATGGCATAGAGCCGGGATAAGTGGGCGGGCCCACCTGTGATTTCCATTACCGGTTCTGGTGAACCAGTGCGAACTGGCTGAATATCACCCACAGCCGTGATGCGGCCCTCAGTGAAATCGAGTTTGACACCCCTGCAATAAGTCATTTAGCCAGTACCTCGTCTTCCAGCTCAAGGACCTTCTCTCGGTATTCTTCCAGTTCTTGGCTGGTGAGCGAGATGACTTCTTGGAGCTCCTTCTCAAGAACCATCTTACTGTGGGTTAGAGACTGCAATTCCGCCTCTAGCGTCCGGATCTTTTCCTGAAGGCCAGAGGCACATTCTGGATTAGTGTCCCCGCTCGAACAAGAGTGCCACGGTTTCAGAAGATCAAGGAAATGAAGTTGCTTACCAGGCTAGCGTGGTTATTTTCACTCTCGGAGAACTGGGCCTTGAGTTCATTCAGCTCAGCTTCGTACGACTCCTTGGCAGCAAGGGCCTCCTGAAGGCGCCGGCTGAGGACGCCAACGGCGTTCTCGTACGCTTTGTGCTTGGCTTTCATCTCCTTCTGGGCCGTGCTCAGATCGGAGCCCAGCCTCTTCATTTTCTGCTTCTGTTCGGTAATGGCCCTACAAAGGGAACCCAACAGCAAAGGGCGGTTGGTAAAGGAGCACGATGGCTCACGTGGTTAAGATGCTGATGGATGAGCAGCAAGCTCGCGTTCGAGACCTGAGTGGTGTCGTGGAATGGGGCGAGCTCCCGTCCTTTCGCTCCTATTCCTGCCGGGAACATGAAAGGAAACCCCTTCCCCCAAACTGGGGATCCCCACCACCTGATAATGTCATTGGGTAATCCTTTCAATCTGGAAGCCCCTTGGTGCTAATTACAGATTAACAGAGTTGGAAGGGACCTTGTAAGTCATCTAGTCCAACCTCCCGCCCAGGCAGGAGACCCTACACCATTTCTGACAGATGGCCGTCCAGTCTCTTCTTGAAAGCCTCCAGGGATGAAGCTTCCACAACTTCCAAAGGCAACTTTTGTTCCATCGGTTGATTGTTCTCACTGTCAAAAAATTCCTTATTTCCAGATTGAATCTCTCCTTGATCAGTTTGTTATTCCTTGTCTGGCCTTCGGGTGCTGTGAGGAAAAGGATGACCCCCCCCTCCTCTCTGTGGCAGCCCACAGTATTGAAAGATGCTATCCTGTCTCCCCTGGTCCTTCTCTTCACTAGACTAGCCACACCCAGTTCCTGCAACCGTTCATCGTATGTTTTAGTCTCCAGTCCCCTCATCATCCTGGTTGCTCTTCTCTGCACTCTTTCTAGAGTCTCAACCTCTTTTTTATAGTGTGGTGGCCATAACTGGATGTAGTATTCCAAGTGTGGCCTTATTAAGGCTTTATAAAGTGGTATTAGTACCTCACGTGATCTTGATTGTATCCCTCTGTTAATGCAATTTAAGACTGCATTGGCTTTTTTGGCTTCTGCCGCACGTTGCTGGCTCATATATAGCTGGCTGTCCACTAAGATTCCGAGTGTGATGTGAGCAGTAAATACTACAGGTAGTCTTTAACATACAACCATTCATTTAGTGATGGTGGCAAGGTTGTAAAGTGCGATGTCACAATAACACGCCAACTAATGAGGGCGTGTGCAATGTACACTTCTTAGGACAGAATTAACAGCGTTACGTAACATGCCTCACTTCACCCTTCAAGTTTTGCAACGGTCAAAAGGGTAAACAGACTACCTAAGAACCAATGTAGGTAATGTGTTAACATTCAGGTAAACCAACTCAAGCTATACTCACAGCTTTGTTTCTTGTTGCATTTCATCGACTTGTCGTTTTAAGTCTTCGTTTACTTTGACAAGAGCCGACATCTGTTCTTGGTCGAACCTCAAAGACTGAGAAATTTGGAAAAAAGCACGAAAGAAAAAATGAAACGATGCAAACAATGAATGCAGCGAGCTTACCTATTTAGGAACAAGGCTGGCTTAAAGAAACAATGGTGATCCCCGAGTTACGACCACTACTGAGCCCAAAATTTACATCATTAAGGGAAAACATTTTGTTAAGCGAGTTTGCCCCATTGTATCTATCTCAGCATCTACTTCTGTCCGACTATCGCAGCACCGTTGAGAGTGTCCTGACATACGGCATTCTTGCATGGTGTGGGAGCAGCTCTGTAGCGGACAAAAAAGCTCTACAGAGAATCATTAAAACTGCCCAGAATATCATCGGACTCCAGCTACCAGCCTTGGATGACATCTTCGAATCTCGCTGTTTGAGAAAGTTGCATAACATTCTCAGAGACTCTTCCCATCCTGCTTACAATCTTTTTGGACTGTTGCCTTCTGGCAGAAGATACAGAATGATTAAAACTCGGACAACACGTTTTCTGAATAGTTTTTATCCCAGAGCTATAACTGCACTCACCATGAACTGAAGGGCCACCATCGGTGAACTGTTGGACAGTATTACTTGGTCTGTTGTGTGGATGTTTGGGTGGTTTAGGGATGGGGAATTGCGGTGGGTGGGAGTGTGTTTGGGGATTGTTATGTGTGTTGGACCAGGTCTTTGGGCGTTAAGTGAATTTCATTGTACTGTATATACATGTACAATGACAATAACGTTATTTTATTATTGTACGACTTGCCACTGTGGTTAAGCAAATCGTTGCATTTGTTAGTCACACAGTTGTTAAGGGAATCTGCCTTCCCCATTGACTTTGCTTGCCAGAGGCTCACCAAACGGCATCATGTGACACCCGGAACACTGTGACCCGTCGTAAATACGAGTCAGTTTCTAAGCGGCCGAATTTTGATCATGTGACTATGTGGGTGCTGCAAATGGTCCCAAGTCACTTTTTTCAGCACCGTTGTAACTTGGGACGGTGACTAAATGAAATGTTATAAGTCGAGGACTTGCCTGCACTGTGAATTATGGACAGTTTAGTTTACGTTATTGATTAGCCCCTGGGCCATATCGACGTGCAGAGTTCCAGACCCAAATTATTACTAAAATCTGATTTAAAACAATTTAAAATGGCATTGGAATAAAACACAATTCAAAATGAAATTGAAATAAAATGCAGTTTAAAGTGAAATCAGAATAAAAACACCATAATTTAATATAGAGATAAATAAAATACGATAAAATTAAATTATTTACCCCTAATTATGAAAAAAAAGAAGGATTTTTTTTTAAAAAAGGAGGGAAAACCACAGGAAAGTCTCATTTTTTTTTTATTGATTTCTGACATTTAGCTTTCCTTCCCACCTGTAGCTCCGTCTCCATGTCGTTTCGTTCTCTCTGGGCCAGTTGGAGTTGGCTCTCCAGTTCCTCCATCTGCTGCTGAATCTGCGTGAGTTCCTTTGCTAACTTGGAATTCTCCAGCTCCGTGGATTTCTTCTCACCCTGAAGTTGAAGGAATTGTTGCTTTAACTCTTTGATTTCGGCATCCAGCTTCTTCTTCGTGGACTTCAGTTCGCTGATTAGCTGGTCCTTGGAAAGGGCATCTCGGCGATAGGCTTCCACCATCACCTGCGGGTCAGGAAACAAACAGAACTGTTTGATGGAAAATATTACGGGGATTATCAAACTCTTATTCCGCAGCAAACTGGCAGTTGAGATCCCGGGGGGGAAAAAAAATCCAACTGCTTTAAAATGGTGTAACCATGTGCGAAATTTGTAAGTCCAAAACACTTTTGGGAGATCCAATAAGAAGAATATGAATCTTGAATACGAGCCAGCAATATGCGGCGACAGCCAAACAAGCTAATACAATCACGTGAAGCGTAAGTGCCGCTTTAAAGAACTCTAGTAAGGCCACATCTGGAATAGTGCAACCAATTTTGGTCACCACACTATAAAGAGCCTGGTGGAGCAATGGACTAAAGCGCTGTTAAATAGCACTTAGCTGCCAGCTGCCTGCAATTACTGCAAGTTCGAATGTCACCAGGCTCAAGGTTGACTCAGCCTTCCATCCTCCTGAGGTGGATAAAATGAGGACCCGGATTGTGGGGGCAATAAGCTGACTTTGTATACAAAAGAACACCGCTTGGGGGGGCCAAAAGCCCTACTAAGCAGGTATATACAAAAGTATGAAGGCTATTGCTTAATGCATTGTAAGCCGCCCTGAGTCTCCAGAGAAAGACGGCATATAAATCGAACCAATAAATAAATGAATGAATGAATGAATGATGTGGAGACTTTGGAAAAAGTACAGAGAAGAGAAACGCAGACGATCAAAGGCCTGGAAGCTAAAACATATGAAGAGCAGTTGCAGGAACTGGGTATGTCTAGTTTAATGAAAAGAAGAACTAGGGGAGGCATGATTAATTTGACTGTGACAATTAAGATGCAAGCACGGATAAAACATTTCATATTTTCCAGTTTTTCCAAGAGTGAGAAAATTTAGGAAAAAAACACGCATACGGACCTTCTGTTGAAGATACTGTTCCTTCACTTTCTGGGTTTGCTTCTTCAGATTTGCACTTTCCTGTTGCAGGTTTTCCACCTACCGGAACAAAAAGAGGAAACGTTGGATAAGAACGGAAGAAGAAAAATCTCCTGCAGAGTCATAAAGACAGATTCAATCTAGGAGACCCAACATTTAAATTTCCATCGTTTCAGGCAATACGGGTAATCCTCAACTTGTTCATTTAGTGACTGTTCATGGTTACAACGGCACTGATGGACTTATGACCATCGCCAACTCAAGGACGCTCAAACGGCCCAAGGAGCTGCTGATCCCGTTCTACAGAGAAATTATTGGGTCTGTCATCTGCATCTCCATAACTGTCTGGTTTGGTTCTGCAACCCAACAAGACAGACAGAGACTTCAGAGGATAATTAGAACTGCAGAAAAAACAATGGCTACCAACCTGCCTTCCATGGAGGACCTGTGTACTGCACGGGTCAAAAAGAGGGCTGTGAAAATATCTACAGACCCCTCGCATCCTGGACACAAACTGTTTTAACTCCTATCCTCATCACCCATCTCCTCCCACTTATGATTGCATGACTGTAACTTTGTTGCTGGTATTCTTACGATTTATATTGACTGTTTCCTAGTATGATTCGATCGCTTATTTGTTCCCTATGACTATCATTAAGTGTTGTACTTTATGATTCTTGACGAATGTATCTTGTCTTTTTATGTATACTGAGAGCATGTGCACCAAAGACAAATTCCTTGGGTGTCCAATCACACTTGGCCAAGAAAGAATTCAATTCAATTCAATTCAATTCAATTCAATTCAACCCTACCCTACCCTACCCTACCCTACCCTACCCTGACAACTGTTGAAATATCCCCATTGTCACATGATCAAAACTCAGGCTCTTGGCAACTGGCTCATATTTATAACGGTTGCAGTGTCCCCGGGTCATGTGATCCCCTTTTGCGACCTTCTGACCAGCAATAGTGAAGCCAGATTCGCTTAACAACCATGTTACTAACGTAACAACTGCAGTGATTCACTTAAGAATGGTGTAAAATGGGGCAAAATTGAGTTAAGAATTGTCTTTGCTTGGCCACAGAAATTTTGGGCTCAATTGTGGGTCTTAAGTCGAGGATTACCTGTAATAGTTAAGAGCACCAAGGAAAAAAGGGATGGTTAATTGGAGAAATTTATACCTGACTTGATTTGATGGCTATGTCTTGCTTGAGCTGCTCCAAAACATCTGAGGTTGCCTCGGTGTGGCCTCCTAAATGCTGGATGGACTCTTCGAGTCCTTCTTGTCCCGCCTTTGCCACCTGCAGGGCAACTTCTAAGACGATCTTCTCGTTCTGCAAATAGCGGATGGAGTCGTCCTTCGAGGCGGCCTCTCCTTGCAATTCAGCCAACCTGGCCTCCAGTTCGTCGTAGCGCACCTGAAGCTCACCCACGGTTTGGTCTCGGGTCTGTAACGTCTCTTGGGCGGAGGTCAATTGTCTCATGAGATCCAGCTGTTCCTGCTGCAGGGTCTCCACCTGGACGTCTCGCTGTTGAAGCGTTAGTTTGACCTGGGCCAAGGACACAAAGAAGGTCACCATCACTGTGATCTCCTCTCAAGGTGAAAGCAGGCATCCTTCTTCTCTGGTGATATCGTATTGCAAACCAGGGCATACGGCCGGTCGGCCACAGTTTTATTGTTCCTCGCCCACTGACAGAATCTTGCCAAGTTAAAGCAAACCACCCTCCCCATAAGCATATATTCTGGGAATTGTTGAGGAGGAGCCCTCTTCACCCTCTTTCTCAGACACAAACTCTCTGAACAGAGTTGCCCCTTAACTCCTCTGGAACACAGCCCCTCCCTCCTGGGAATTAAGACTACATTCCACCCCAGGAATCAACCTCAACCTTTACATGAGAGTCACACATCTTTGGTTGTAATGCAACGCACAAAACCTTTGTACCTTTTCCAGCTCCTGTTCCAATGATGCTGCCGAATCAGCCATCTTCTGTAGCTGTTCTTTCTCGTCCTCAAACTCCTCCAGTTTCCTCTGCAAGTCGTCTTCTACCATACTCTTAGCCTCCTGGATCTGCAGGAAGGCTGCTTCCTGGTCTAACATGTCAGCCTGTGCAGAAGCATCAGAAGTTGTTAAAACTGTGGTAACAGGTGCCAAGGCGATGCTAAGAAATAGGAACTGCATGAGTGAGAAAGAAGATACAGAGATGGAAGTTCTGGAGAAATTTTGGAGTAAGATGTTGTGGTCCGCCAACAGCCTGCGGAGCTGGCAGCAGAGGCGGATAATGAGGAGGCTGGGGAGGACCAGGACAGTCCTGGAGTCAGGGGAAGGCCTGGATGAGGGCTCTGTGTCGGAGGCAGAGATGAGGCCAGGGCCATCTGGGAGCGATGTGCAAACTCCGGAGCCTCCAGAGGCGGATTGCAGAGAGGCAGAGGAACAGGAGGAGCCTGTTCCTAGGGCACGTATGCACAGAGCTGCCAGAAGGCAAGAGCAGCTAAAGCAAAAAGGACGACTCAGGAGTAAGGCCAGGAGATGATCGGTCCCTCCCAGAAGGCTTAAAAGAGCAGCAAAGGCTCTTGGGCTCTTTTTAGGAAAGCAACGTTGCTACGTTTTGTTTCTTGTCAGCATCTCTTGCTTCTGAACTTTTGCCAAGAAAAGCCTTTGGCAGGGTGGCAAAAAGACAAAGGTTGGCGATAAGGCTGAAGGACTGTTCATGAAAGATTTGTTTCGGACTAAGCTGAGAATGAAGTAAATCTCAGATGTTCTAATAAAATACATTTGTTTAGGACTGATTGTGTCCGGTAATAACTACTCGGGCCTAGGTCACAACGTAAGATTCATATTTTAATACTAAAAATTCTTAAACTGATTATCAAGATGAAACCAGAAACCTTTCTTTAGGGGTTAATGGAAAAAGACTTGGGGGGAGGGGGAATTTGGAACTTCAATCTTATGATGGCAGCAATGCACAAAAACGGAAGGGCATTTCAAGATGAATGGCTTGCAGGAATTGATGGAATTTATTCATTCATTCATTCATTCATTCATTCAATTTCTATACCGCCCTTCTCCCAAAGGACTCAGGGCGGTGAACAGTTAAAATGACATACATATAGAATGTGAATATAAATAATTAAGCCAGTTTGGCTCAACAGTTAAGAATCTTCAGCATAAAGATTTAAAAAATTAGAAAAGATTTATGCCAGACCGGCTTGGTGAAAATTGGCAGCAATGGCTAAATTGACCGTTTTGGATCAAAGGAAAGAATATAAGTAACTTTTGATTCTACTTGGAAACCTCTTCTGGACTTTGTGCCTGAGGTGGAAAAGAATGAGACTTCGATTCTGGGTTTTACTGATTAAAATTGTTGTTATAGAAATGGCTACCGTAGTTTATATTCTTATGGAAAAGTAAAAAGCTGAGGTTCATTGTTAAAGATTTATTCTACTGCAACAGAGTAGAACAGAGGGAGTTAGAAGTCAATGCCTTTTCTTCTCCCCTTCCCCTCTCCACTTTTCTTTCTCCTTCCCCTCCTCGCTGTGTTGTCCTATTTGTTTTTGTATTTCATTCTAGAATCTAACAAAATGTTTAGAGGCTGGGATATTCCTGAGAATCAATTCCTTATCCATTTATGCAGTGTGGTGAAATGCATCTTTTTTTGCTACCGGTTCCGTGGGCGTGGCCTGCTGGGCGTGGCTTGGTGGGGGGTCATGTGACTGGGTGGGTGTGGCCTTTAAAAATACTTTTAACTACCTATTTTTTACTACCTATTCGCCCAAACCGGTAGTTTGATTGACAAGGATTGTCAATCAAACAGGCCTCGTTCAGAAAACCTGTGATGCGTAGAGAAACCTCTGTCGTCTTTACCTCGATGTTTTGCAGCTGGGCGGCGATGCGTTCCTTCTCTTTGATCGATCGATGCTGCGTCTCCGTTAATTGATGAGACAGGGTTACGTTCTCTAACTTCAGATGTTCCAGCAGGCCAACTTGAGTCATCTGCCCAGCCTTGGGAAAAAGGGAGAGAAAGGACTGTGTTTAGAGACATCGGAAGAAATCAGTTCCCAGCTATTAAGGGTTATACTTGGTGGCCTCCTTTTCTTTAGATTAAAAGGCGATATGGCTCGTAATTGTGCCTCAGATGCCCTTTACAAAGAGACTCAAAGCAACCATTTATGGCTGATTGGGGTTGCTCTCATGCGTTTTTGTATCATCGTGAGCATGCCCGGAGTTAGCTCTCTAAGGGAGATGCCATTGTGAGATGGGTGGATGGCCTTATAAACCAATTAAAGAAACGAACAAGGAGGAATAAGAATAGCCTTCATTGTGGCAGATATGGAAGACTCTACAGACAGAATAACAGAGTTGGAAGGGAACGTGTAGGTCATCTAGTCCAACCCCCCACCCAAACAGGAGACCCTCCACCATTTCTGACAGATGGCCGTCCAGTCTCTTCTTGAAAGCTTCCAGTGATGAAGCTCCCACAACATCCAAAGGCAACTTCTGTTCCATGGGTTGATTGTTTTCACTGTTAGAAAATTCCTCCTCATTTCCAGGTTGAAACTCTCCTTGTTCAGTTTCCATCCATTATTCCTTGTCTGGCTTTCGGGTGCTTTGGAAAGTAGCTTGATCCCCTCCTCTCTGTGGCAGCCCCTCAAATATTGGAAGACGGCTATCCTGTCTCCCCTGGTCCTTCTCTTCACTAGACTAGCCAGGCCCAGTTCCTGCAACCATTCATCGTAGGTTTTAGTCTCCAGCCCCCTAATCATCTTGGTTGCTCTTCTCTGCACTCTTTCTAGAGTCTCACTGGTCTACGGTCTACAATTGGCTTGCTTAGAGTCAAACATGTGTCACGACCCAAACCAAGAATGACATGCGGTGGGTGATTCTTCCAAATTGAGTTCTTCTATTATTTCGCACCTAGAGACGGACTCTTGCCAGGCTGAACTATATGCATCTACAATATAGTCTGGGAACTGTTTGGGAGAGGCTGTCTTTACCCTCTTTCTCTCACACATAATCCAGGTTGAATCCAACCCCTCCCTCTACCTCCTCACTGCATCCCACCACATCTAGAGAAACCTGCAGAAAATTGTTTCCCACTGAAAGCAATGATTCTCTCTCTCTCTCTCTCTCTCTCTCACACACACACACACACACACACACACACACACACACACACGTTTGAAACCACAATCAGCCAATCTCTTTTTGGATCTATTGAATTAACACGGTAATACCCAGGGATGGATTCGACAAGTTCGGGAGAACCAGTAACTCCAACGATCAGCTGGGAAGCGAACCGGGTGATCCAACAATCAGGTCGGTCCGCCCACCTTACCTACCTTTATCTTCCCAGCTGATTGGCATGGCAGAGCGGATTGTCGTGCCTCAGCTGTGTTACTCCCAAGTGGTAACACAGAAGGTTAGTAGTTGTAAAACTGTGCATGCGCGCGCAGCGAAGCACACAATCGCCGAACCGGTTGTTAAACCGGCAGCATCCCACCACTGGTAATACCGCACGTAGGGAAATGAGGTCTGGGTACTGAATGGGAGCAGGGAGAGAAGCAAGCTGTGCTTACCTTTACGTTGGCCATATCGCTCTGCAGACGAATCCTTGCTTGTTGCGCCACAGTCAGCTGTTGTTGGTACCAGTGTCGCACTTTCTGCAGGGATGCTATCTCCGCCTGCGATGACTTCAGCTTGCCGGTCAAGGACGCGCGGTCCAGCTCGACCTGCTGGAGTTGGCTTTGTAACGAGGAGAGCTGCTGCCGGAGATCATGAACTAAAAAGCCAGGATGAAAAAATGTAAAACAAAGGAAGGGTAGAGTTATGAAACTCCCATCTGTAGCTATCGACAGCAACGGAGGTCTGATTTAGTTTAGTTTATTGTCATTGCACCTCGTACTACGAAATTAAATGCCATCTGCAGTGTACATCATACATCATACATACTTGCGGGACCGCCTTCTGCCACCGATAGCCTCCCACCGGCCAGTTCGCTCCCACAGAGAGGGACTCCTCAGGGTGCCGTCAGCCAGACAATGTCGGCTGGCGACACCCAGGGGGAGAGCCTTCTCTGTGGCAGCACCAGCCCTCTGGAACGATTTGCCCCCGGAGATCCGTACAATACCTGATCTCCAGGCTTTTTGCTGTGCCCTAAAAACTTTTTTATTTTGTCAAGCTGGGCTGGCATAACCCCCCCCCCCTCTTTTTAAGTTTAAAGTTTTTATGGGTTTTAAATTTTAATTGTCTATTGGTTTTTTAAATTTATTGGGCCAAAATTATTTAATTCTTTTATTAATATTTTAAATTTTGTATTGGAGTGCTTTTTATTCTTGGCTGTACACCGCCCTGAGTCCACTAGGAGAAGGGTGGTATATAAATTTAATAAATAATAATAATAATAAGAAGAAGAAGAAAGCTATAAAAAGATAAAACAAAAACACACATCCTTCATATTCTATATAATTGAATTGAAAACCCTGGGTACTGCATTAATATTGCACTAGGCAGCAGAATTCAATATAGTTACTGCTCCGGGATAGAAATGGTTTTTCAGCCTATTTGTCCTTGTTTTTATTGTTCTGTACCGGCTGCCAGATGGTAATAGTTCAAAAAAAAAAAAAAAAAGGGGTGCCCAGGATGAGATGGATCCTTAAGAATGTTTTGAACTTTCTTAAGGCAGCGGGGGCTATAAAGCTCTTCCAAAGAGGGGAGAGGGCAACCCATGATCCTCTGGGCAATGCCGTTGACCCTCTGGAGTGCTGTCCTATCTGCCATTGTGCAACTGGCAAACCATACACAGATGCATGAGTATACTCTCTATGGTGCAGCAGTAGAAGATCACCATGAATTTTCCATTCAATTGTTGTTTCCTGAGAAGTCTCAGGTAGTATAATATCTGCTGAGCCCTTTTGACCAGTGCTGCAATGTGAGCACCCCAGGTCAGGTCGTCTGTCTTTTATGACAAGGTTGTAGAAAAAATGCTTTTAAAAGTAGGGGGGAAAAAAAGTTGGCCACGCCCACCCAGTCACATTAACCCCCCCACCAAGCCACACCCACAGAAACGGTAGTAACAAATTTTAGATTTCACTCCTGCTTTGGGACCTCCGCAGGAAGTCTGTCAACTCTGAAGCTGCTCTGACTGAGGCCAGCTTGGAGGCTTCAGTGTTGCTACAATGGTGCTGAGGGATAGGGAAGAGGGGATAGAGATAGCTTAGGGGGTTTGTAGCCAAAACAAACCTGGATAGCTCAGCAGACGAAAGCATTGTAATTAAACACCAGCTATCTGCAACTGCTGTACGTTCGAATCTCACCAGGCTCAAGGTTGACTCAGCCTTCCATCCTTTCTAAGGTAGGTCAATTGAGGACCCAGTTTGTGGGGAGCAATAAACTGACTTTGTATAAATATACAAAAGTATGAAGGCTATTGCTTAGCGCATTGTAAGCTGCCCTGAGTCTCCGAAGAAGGGTGGCATAGAAATCTAATTAAAAGAAGAAAGAAAGAAAGAAAGAAAGAAAGAAAGAAAGAAAGAAAGGAAGGAAGGAAGGAAGGAAGGAAGGAAGGAAGGAAGGAAGGAAGGAAAGAAAGAAAGAAAGAAAGAAAGAAAGAAAGAAAGAAAGAAAGAAAGAAAGAAAGAAAGAAAGAAAGAAAGAAAGAAAGAAAGAAAGAACATTCAGCTGTCTGCAGTTACTGTAAGTACGAATGCCCCAGGCTCAAGGTTGACTCAGCCTTCCATCCTTTCTAAGGTAGGTCAACTGAGGACCCAGTTTGTGGGGGCAATAAGCTGACTTTGTATAAATATACAAAAATATGAAAGCTATTGCTTAACGCATTGTAAGCCGCCCTGAGTCTCCGGAGAAGGGCGGCATATAAATCTAATTTTTTTCTTAAAAATAGTTTCCCCTGAGAACCAAGAACATTCCCCCAGCTGGCTGAAAAGAGGAGGAGTGAAGTTTCCAAGCAACCGGACAGCAGACTGGACCATGTGACTGATTGTTTAGGAAAGAGGGAATAACTTTTACGTTTAATTAGATGAAAACCGCAGGAACTTTTAGAGTCGGTTTTCACCAGTCTGTGCTACTATATGTCCAATAAACCTGTTCTTTGAGGAACCTGTTTGCCGCGGAATTTTGCTTACTATTGGCATATTACTTGAAACCCTGACAAAGTCATCATCTTACCACCTGCCAAAGAGATGATAATTAAGAAAGGATGGATCAGAAAGAGTTGTGATCTTTCTGATTTCTCTCTCTTCAATACAGACTCATGAAGAAGGTGTTTGCAGTCAGGTTATAATCAATCTATTTGGGATTTGACGCTTTGTAGGATTCTCACACAAGGGCAGATGGATTGAAGACACTCTGCTTGTGTGCTACTCACCCAAGCTATCCTTGCCAAGGACATTTTTCTGCAAGTCCTCCACCTTCCCCATCAGTCTCTGGTACTGTTCTTCTGCCAACTGCAGGTCATTATGGGAAGCAACCAGGCCAGCGTTCTTGGCCTCCAAGGTGGTTTGTAGCTCAGCCATGGCACGTTCCAGGTCCCAGCAGGACTGCTTCAAGGTAGCCACCTCTGAATTCAGGGAGTCCTGCTTCTGCTGGCTGGTTTGTGAATGCTCCATGTGGGTTTGGAGTTTCATCTGGACCGCAGCCAGCTGGGCTTGCAATTCTGCTTTTTCTTTGAGGGCCTACACAAAGATAAATCTGGTGTCACATTTTCTATCAAAGCAAGGCAGAGGGACAGAGGTGTCATCATCGAAAGCGGGTTGAGGTGGGCCTTCAAAACCTTCTATAATACCTTCCATAGTTTGGACACAAGACCAAATATTTTGTCCATGGCACCTCTTCAGAAGGAATTTTTACAGGTGGATAGTAGATGTGGATCCCCAAACCACCATCAAGATCACAAACTACCCTGTATTTTTTCACATTCACTCTTTAGGAAGGCTAAACCCAGGTCTCCTGAGAATGCTTTCATTGGGATTCCTGCACCTGGAAGTAAAGGGAACCCTGAGGCTTAAATGGCCTCTTCCCAGTCTAAGATTCTATCATCTCAAGAGGTTTTGGGATCTGCAGGTAAGACTAGGTCTATCAACAATGACCTGAAATGCCATCCTCCTTACCCAATATATTCCATAACTTATCCTTGAACCTATAGGACCATTGATATGCTTCTCTTAATTCTGGAGAATGAATTTTTAAATAGAAGATCCTTTTGTACCTCGTTGGCTTCTAATGACAGGGCCTCCAATTGTCCTTCAAGCCTCATCTTCTCTTTGAGGACTTGGAGCAGCTCATCGTGGGTTCCTGCGATTGAACTTTCCATGGATATGCTGGGGTGAGACAAAACACTTTGTGAAGCTGTGCCAGTTACAAAAAACTAAGATGCTACTTAGCGGATCAAACAAATGCAAGGCAAGAATCCATGACGTCTATGGAGATTCTCCGTCATCCAGGTCATGGTTGTTCAAAAGATGCTTTTTAAAAAGGCAACTGGATTTTGCTTGTCCGAGATACAAAGAAAGTTCCTTCCTTCCTTCAGTTCTGAACTGAAGAAGCTTCTTGGATGAGAAGAACTGAACTGAAGAAGCTTCTTGGATGAGAAGAACTGAACTGAAGAAGTTTCTTGGATGAGAAGAACTGAACTCAAGAAGCTTCTTGGATGAGAAGAACTGAACTCAAGAAGCTTCTTGGATGAGAAGAACTGAACTCAAGAAGTTTCTTGGATGAGAAGAACACAACTCAAGAAGCTTCTTAGATGAGAAGAACAGAACTGAAGGAGATTTTTGAATGAAAAGAACGGAACTGGAACTGAAGAAGTTTCTTGGATGAGAAGAACTGAACTGAAGAAGTTTCTTGGATGAGAAGAACTGAACTGAAGAAGCTTCTTGGATGAGAAGAAGGGAACTGAAGAAGTTTCTTGGATGAGAAGAAGGGAACTCAAGAAGCTTCTTGGATGAGAAGAACGGAACTGAAGAAGTTTCTTGGATGAGAAGAAGGAAACTCAAGAAGCTTCTTGGATGAGAAGAACTGAATTGAAGAAGCTCCTTGGATGAGAAGAACTGAACTGAAAAAACTTTTTGGATGAGAAGAATGGAACTGAAGAAGATTTTTGGATGAGAAGAACGGAACTGAAGAAGCTTCTTGGATGAGAAGAACTGAACTGAAGGAGATTTTTGAATGAGAAGAACGGAACTGGAACTGAAGATGATTTTTGAATGAGAAGAACGGAACTAAAGAAGCTCCTTGGATGAGAAGAACTGAACTGAAGGAACTTTTTGGATGAGAAGAACGGAACTGAACTGAAGAAGCTTCTTGGATGAGAAGAACGGAATTAAAGAAGATTTTTGGATGAGAAGAACGGAACTGAACTGAAGAAGCTTCTTGGATGAGAAGAACGGAAGTGAAGAAGATTCTTGGATGAGAAGGGGAACATCTTCAAGGAAAAATGTCCTCTCATCCAAGAAGCTCCTTCAGAACTGAAAGCAGGAAGGAACTTTCTTTGTTTCCAGGAGAAACAAACCAAGTCCAGTTGCCTTTTGAAAAAGCACCTTTGAGACAAAAGTATCCAAGCTGGAACCTTCAGAATTGGAGAAGATACCAAAACAGCTTTACCTGCTAGAAATACTGTCCCGCCGGCTTCTGGCTTCCCCGTTGACTTCCTGTTCCTGTTCCTGAGCCCGTTGCTCTGTTGCGGCAGCCTGCAGAACCTCCCTGATGGAAGGGAACTGTCCAACAGCATCCAACGGGACCTCCTGCCCGTTGATGGTGAAGGCCATACCCGGCTTGCTTTTGGGGCTGGAGGAAGTGAGGCCTCTTCCTGACGCGCTGCTGTAGGTCGAGCTGTCGCTTTCGTTGCCATCCAGCCTCATTCCCGCTTCGCTGCCATCCATTTCTGACACGCTGTCTCCCGCCAAGGACAAAGCTTCCAGCCGGTCATCTGAATCGGGGGTCAGGCTGATGGAAGACACAACGGAGGTCAGGCTGTTTGAGTTCTGTTTCAGAGACCCGCCCGAGGAATCGGCCACCGGGACGGTCCCACTGGCACTTCCGTCTGGGTTTTCCGTTCGATAATCTGCCAGCGACCGGATCCGGCTTGTTCTGGAAGATCTGGAATTTTTTTTCTCTTTCAAGGAAGCTGGGAGGCCCAAACTCCCCACTTTCGGTCCTCGCGGGACACTGGTTCGCAAAAAGGAGTATTCTTTGGTCATGGTTACGGGGCTGGCCCTCGGTAAGATCTCCGGATGCCACATCAGCTCGGGATCCAGGGTGCTGGAGGGACGGCTTTTAGCTGTAAACAGCTGGAGTAAAAGAGAAGAAGGCAGGAAAGGAAGACCAAGAAGGGGAAAAAATGAAATAGCAATAAGAACATCAACAGCCATCAAAACTACACGATTATCCATGAAACATGTAACAGTGATAACCCATTGTCATCACCATGCATCATGTCCAAGAATTAGCACCATGTCCAAGAATTTTACAAAATACATAGAGAAATTGCAGCTTTCTGTAATAACACCAGCTTAGAGCTTATGAGCTTAAACGTACTATTATTGGTCCTTACGCTACTAATAATAATGCAAATGATGATAATATTTTAAGAAGATACTTGGTTGATACCTAGGATGCTGGCAGCAACCCGTATCAACCATCAGCACCAGTCAATAATTTTTGTGATAACATTTTAAAATGTTTAAATATTATTTAACAACAGTAACAATAACAGTAACAATAATAATAAATTAAGTTTTTACCAGTCCCAGACTGTGAATTGAAGATTAAATCTTAAAGAATAATAACTTTATTATTATAATAACCCAGATCTTCACACTTTCCGACGTGCCCTGAAGACCTTTCTATTTCAACAAGCAGGGCTAGCATAAACATCAAAATTCTATGCCAAGGTCTTAGTAGATACACCAAGTTGACTTAATTTATTATTTACTGTTTATAAAATATATTTATATGTATATAAAATCTTAATCTGTTCACCACCCTGAGTCCTTTGGGAGAAGGGCGGTATAGAAATTCAATAAATAAATAAATAAATAAAATAACAACAGTAACAACCTTACTTGGAATTGCCTATGTATTCAGATACTTGCAATCCCAAAACATCTTGAGCACCCCTGGCATTGACAACATCACCACTGGTCAACTGCAGCAATTGAACACCAGCGGCATTGACGCAATCCCCATCAGTCAATTACCAATGGCAGCTTTACTCACAACAGCTGACATCCTGCAACAATTCCTTTAATACCACCAAACTGTGTTTCTTTGAGATCCTTGGGAAGGACTCAATCAGTGGACAAAAATGCCACATAAACATCTGGCTGACCACGCAATGAATAACAAACCCGCCTGTGAATCTTTTTGCGAGGCGCTTACTCTCTCCTGATGCCTCTTGACGCGATACTGCTTGAGCTGTTCTTCCAGGCGCTTCCGGGCCTGGAGACGGATCAGTTCTTCCTTCTCCAGCGGGAGAGGAGCATCGGCTGAGCCTGCAGGAAGAAAGGACAAGTTAAATCCTTCAGGGCCAATAAACTATAAACAAGGAGGCAGGACAGATGTGAAGCTCTCTTGGCAAAGTCGCCAGAAATTTAGACACAAAAGGTTAAAAAAGGAAGTTAAAAATTTCTCAAGCGTTGGTTTCGAGGGAATTTGATTTTTGCTGCAACTGAAACAAGGCATTTCAAGAGAAGAGAGACAGGAGGTCCCTGTTCGGTATTCCAGAGATCGACAACCACATGCTTTCCAAATATTTTGGATGCTAACTTAATTAGGACGAGAATGTTATTGACACAGCCTGTTGGCCTGTTTGTGCTTTGCAAATCTGTTAGCCTAACGTATTTGCAAGCGGGAGGAATAAATTGGAATGCGGGAGGAAGACGGTGTGTAATCCACATTGTGTCGAGCAAGAAGGCATCTTCTTTCCCAAAACAAAATAAGCACGGCTAATTGGACACCGGCTGATTGCAGGAGAGGGGATGAACAGGGGAAAGGGAAAAATTAACTGTAAAGATTTCACGCCAATTTGCCAGATTCTGCTTCTCTTCGTCTGTAGCCATTTATTGCTCTAAGGGTAAAGGTTTCCCTCGCACATATGTGCTAGTTGTTCCCGACTCTAGGGGGCGGTGCTCATCTCTGTTTCAAAGCCGAAGAGCCAGCGCTGTCCAAAGACATCTCCGTGGTCATGTAGCTGGCATGACTCAATGTCAAAGGGCCACGGAACGCTGTTCCTTTCCCACCAAAGGTGGTCCCTATTTTTCTACTTGCATTTACGTGCTTTCGAACTGCTAGCTGGGACAAGTCACGGGAGCTCACCCTGTTACGCGGCACTAGGGATTCGAACCGCTGAACTGCCGATCTTTCGATCGACAAGCTCGGCGTCTTTGCCATTGAGCCACCGTGTCCCCTTTTTGTTCAGAATAGGATCTAGCAAACCCACCCATCCCAAATGAAGCTTTGCACCACCATCTAATCTGCATGAAGACAAGCAGATCCCCCCCTCCCCACTGGAATTTCTTAAGCCTCCGAGAGTCACAGGGAAATGACAGTGAATGCCACACCTGATGTGTCACCGGAGAATTGTGATTCAATTTTTTCCTCTTTGTTTGGGTATTAAATCGAAATAGGATTGTCACTTAGAAGTAAAACGTGTGACCACGGGACACTGCAGAGGAGTGTAAATGCAGCCCTGGTGCCCAGGACACAAAATTTGGTCATGTGACTACTCTGTGTGTGTGTGTGTGTGTGTGTGTGTGTCTGTCTGTCTGTCTGTGAGAACTACAAATCCAGACCCTTAGTAACCCCCAAGTAGGTCCCTTGAAACTTCAAATGGCCGCTCAGCGACAAGTCCCAAGTCAAGGACCGTCTGTCTCGACAATTAAGAAACGACCACATATAGGTAGTCCTTGACTTACGACAGCTCGTTTAGTGACCCTTCAAAGTTACAACGGCACCGAGAAAGGCAACTTCGGACCGTTTTTCACACTTACGACCGTTGCCGCATCCCCGTGGTCACGTGATCAAAATCCAGCCGCTTGGCCACTGACTCGTATTTATGACGGTTGCGGTGTCCCAGCGTGTGTGTGTGTGTGTGTGTGTGTGTGTGGCATTATCCCTTTTTGCGACTTTCTGATAAGCAAAGTTAGTGGGAAAGCCAGGTTCACTTAACTGGATTAGTAACCGAACGGTGGCATTGATTCATTTAACAACGGTGGCAAAGAAAAGTCGTAAAATGGGGGCAAAGCTCACTTCAGGATTTGTCTCCCTTTAGCCACAGGAATTTGGGGCTCGGGCGCAGTCGTTAAAAGTCAATGACCTGTATTTCGGCTCTTGTTGAAAGGCGCGACGTTTTGTCTGGTTAATGTTTAGCATGCGTGAGAGCGTAGAGTTTGCGAACCACATCAATTAGAGCAGGGGTGACAAACTCAATTTCACTGAGGGCCGTACCAGGGCTGTGGTCACAGGTGGTATTTAGCCGGTTCGCACCGGTTCAAACGAACCGGTAAGCACGCGGCGAACCGGTGGTAAAGATAAGTGAAACCCTCCCTGGCTGTGGTTGACCTTGAGGGCCCGGGGGGCCTGGGTGGGCGTGGCTGACTGGGTGGGCGTGGCTGACTGGGTGGGTGTGGCCAACTGGCTGGGTGTGGCCATCTTGATGCCACTTTCCAAACTGATGGCATGTTTCTTCTTTGCATTGGCCGAAGCCATGCTGGCCCGATGTTTCATCTTCATGATGGATAAACTAGGTCCTGGTTGTTGGAGGCTTAGGACCCGGCTATTTACGAGACCGCCTTCTGCCACCGATAGCCTCCCACTGGCCAATATGCTTCCACAGAGAAGGGCTCCTCAGGTGCCATCGGCCAAGCAAAGTTGACTGGTGAACCCCATGGGGAGAGCCTTCTCTGTGGGGGCACCCGCCCTCTGGAATGAACTGCCCCCGGGGATACGTATGATCCCCGACCTGCGTACTTTCTGCTGTGCCCTTAAGACCCTTCTTTTCCAACAGGCCGGACTAGCTTGACAAGAATCTGGACTGGGTGTTTTTAAATTTTTGGGTTTTTTTTTTTAATTTGTGGGGCCAAAGTATTTAACTTGTTTTAAACTTTTTAAAAAAATTTTGTATGTTATGTTATTTTACTATAGCTGTGCACCGCCCTGAGTCCTTTGGGAGAAAGGTGGTATAGAAACTTAATAAAGTAAATAAATAAATAAAATAAGGTCGAAATGAGGTGGGACGGCCGCTTACATTTTGCGGGACGGCCCAGCTGGCCTTGAGTTTGACAGCCCTGATTTAAGAGGCAAAATGTCTGGTTCCTAACCGAACGGCTGAAGGTTCCTAACCGATGGCCGATTCCAAACCCACCAGGTCATTAAAAAAAAAGAAAAATCAAGCCGATTTTTTAAAGGCAAAGTCAGAGGCGCCCAGGGGTTAGAAATCAGCTCATGCTTCAAAGATTCAGCATTCGGAAGAGATTCTGCAGAGGCAGAGAAATGGAAATAAGGAGGTTGGGGGTGGGGAGGGGAGGGGAAAGCTTCTTTGAGGACGGAGCGAGAAAGAAACAGGTGGGCTCCATGGTGAAGAGATGCTTACACAATTCAGTTTCTTGCAAAGGGAGGCTTAGTTTGAGAGAATGCAGGGTGTCCTTCCTAAGTGCTAAGCTCTCATCACTACCGCCCCGAGATGCCTTTAGGTGCTCATGGAAACCATGCACACCTGAAGCGGGTTCTTTCCCCACGGAGTTTTCGGTGGGGCCCAAAGGCACGGGCTGTTCGGGGCCGTAAGACGTCGGTCCGTTTGCGCAAGAACCTTGGCTGGTCTTGAGGGCTATGGCGTCCCCTTCGGATGGCGCTCCCCCGTTATTTACACTAAGCACTGGGGGGGAAAAAGAACAGGGAGTTAGGAAGAGGTTAACAACAGATGCCATGTTCTTACCTGTTCGTATGCTTAAGCAGCCACCCAAGAACATCCAATATACTCTATTCTAAATCGCTTTAAACATCACTGCAGATGAAAGCAAGCGTAACAAATAAGAACCTTATAGTAATAGCAATAGCACTTAAGACTTATATACCGCTTCACAGTGCTTCATGGCCCTCTCTAAGCGGTTTACAGAGTCAGCCTCTTGCCCCCAACAATCTGGGTCCTCATTTTATCGACCTCGGAAGGATGGAAGGCTGAGACAGCCTTGAGCAGATCAGGATTGAACTGCTGGCAGTGGGCAGAGTTAGCCTGTAATACTGCATTCTAACCACTGTGGAAGGAAGGAAGGAAGGAAGGAAGGAGGGAGGGAGGGAGAGAGGGAGGGAGGGAGGGAAGGAAGGAAGGAAAGAGAGAGGGAGGGAGGGAAGGAAAGAAGGAGGGAAGGAAGGAAGGAAGAAAAGAAGGAGGGAGGGAGGGAGGGAGGGAGGGAGGGAAGGAAGGAAGGAAGGAAGGAAGGGCAATAGCAATAGCACTTATATGCCGCTTTACAGTGCTTTTACCGCCCTCTCTAAGTGGTTTACAGAGTTAGCCTCTTGCCCCGAACAATCTGGGTCCTCAATTTATCGACCTCGGAAGAATGGAAGGCGAATCGTCCTTGAGCCGGTCAGGATCGAACTACTGGCAGTGGGCAGAATTAGCCTGCAGCACTGCATTTTAACCACTGCACCACCACGGCTCTTAGAATAAAATCTTACCAAGTCTGGAACCTTCCTGATGAGATTTTTGTTTATGCATCAACCATATGCCTAGCACATATCCCTCCCTTCGCTGGGTGTGACAGAAATATATTTCCCCCTCCTTCCTGATGTTTCTAAAACCTCACAAGGCAGAGGGAATAGAGTTCTCTTAATTCAGATCCATCTACTTTGGTATCATCCATCTTAACGGACAACGAGTTAGAAGAATCTCTCCGGCAGATGTTCTCCCTGCCTCCCTTATTGCTCTTCTTTTAATTACAGGGGAGTTTGATGAAAAACAGATACTGTGATGCCACCCTTTGTCCTGGCTGATTGTTCATCTTTCAGACTGAATGGAGGTGAGTCAGCTCTTTGGAGCCAGAGTGATCATTTATGGCTCTCAATTTTAAAATGCCAAGATTTAAGCTACCTCCAGAAGTTGTGGGTGCTCCAACTCTGGGGGTTTTTAAGAAGAGACTAGATAGCCATTTGTCTGAAATGGTAGAGAGTCTCCTGATTGACCAGGGGTTGGACTAGAAGACCTCCAAGGTCCCTTCCAACTCTGTTATACTCCTTATTACCATATTTTCCGGCGTATAAGACGACCCCTGACTTTTGAGAAGATTTTTGTGTGTTAGAAACTAGTCTTATACACAGGAAAATACAGTACTTGGAATTATTTTAAGATGCAACTCCGAGAGAGAGACTTTCCTGACTAAAGGAATTATTTACAGAGGAATGATTGAGTCTGTCATCTGCACCTCTATAACTGTCTGGTTCAGTTCTGCAACCCAACCAGACAGACAGAGACTTCAGAGGATCATTAGAACTGCAGAAAAAACAATGGCTGCCAATCTGCCTTCCATGGAGGATCTGTATACTGCACGAGTCAAAAAGTGGCTGTGAAAATATCTACAGACCCCTCACATCCTGGACATCAACTGTTTCAACTCCTACCCTCAAAACGACACTATAGAGTACTGCACACCAGAACAACTAGACACAAGGACAGATTTTCCCCCCAAATGCCATCACTCTGCTAAACAATAATTCCCTCATCACTATCAAACTATTCACTAAGTCTGCACTACTATTAATCTTCTCATCGTTCCTATCACACATCTCTTTTCACTTATGACTGCATGAAGAGCTGAGGTGGCGCAGTGGTTAGGGTGCAGTACTGCAGCTACTTCAGCTGACTGCTAGTTCAGCAGGTCAGCGGATCAAATCTCACCGGCTCAAGGTTGACTCAGCCTTCCATCCTTCCGAGGTGGGTAAAATGAGGACCCAGATTGTTGGGGGCAATATGCTATTCAGTATACTGTCTTTGGTGTAAGCCACCCAGAGTCCTCGGAGAGTGGGCGGCACAGAAATATGATTAATAATAATCATATTTCTTAATAATAATAATAATAATGACTGTAACTTTGCTGCTGGTATCCTTAAGATTTATATTGTTTCCTAGTATGATTCGATCGCTTATTTGTTCCCTGTGACTATCATTAAGAGTTGTACCTTATGATTCTTGATGAATATAACTTGTCTTTTTATGTACACTGAGAATATACGCACCAAAGACAAATTCCTTGGGTGTCCAATCACACTTGGCCAATAAAGAATTCAATTCAATTCAATTCAATTCAATTCAATTCAATTCAATTCAATTCAATTCAATTCAACTCAACTCAACTCTACTCTACTCTACTCTACTCTACTCTACTCTACTCTACTGTATTCTAATTCTAAAGCCCCCCATCGAGTGCTGATTTAACAGGATTAGAATCAGAGCTGGAAGGGACCTTGGAGGTCTTCTAGTCCAGCCCCCAGCTCAAGAAGACTCTCTACCATTTCAGACAGACAAGTGGATGTCCAGTCTCTTCTTAAAAACTTCCAGTGTTGGAGCATTCACAACTTTGGGAGGCAAGCTGTTCCGCTGATTAATTGTCCTTAATTCCAGGTTGCTTCCCTCTTTGATTAGTTTCCATCCATTGTTTGAAAGGACAGCCTTGTTCTTTCCTTTTCCAGAGAAAAGGGAGGACGGAAGAGGAAAGAGGTGGGTGGAAAAAGCACAATGGAAGAAAATCTTAGAACTATGTCTGGAGTTTAGACATAGTTCTAAGACTTTCTTCCACTTCTTCTTTGCAAACAGGCAAACACATGGACAATGGTAGATAACCTCTCCACAGCATTAGCCGTGAAAGATATGGAGTGGCACCGTGGCCTAGAGGTGGAGCTCTCGCCTCACCATCAGGAGGCTGTGAGTTCGATCCTAGGTAGAGGCAGATATTTCTCTCTCTGGACACACTGAGAATGTATCTGCTGAACAAAACTCTGCATTGGCGACAGGAAGGGCATCCGGCCAGTAAACACTCAGCTCCGTTCAGTTGCCCAGACTCCAACCCACAAGGGATTATGGGGTTGTTAAATTGGTTCGATTTATTGGTTCGATTTATATGCCACCCTTCTCCGGAGACTCAGGGCAGCTTACAATGCATTAAGCAATAGCCATCATACTTTTGAATGAAGATGATGGTGATGATTAGCCGTGAAAGATACACTGAGAGCTGATGAAGCCTCTGGGATGAGAAGCGAAACCTCTTCAAAGAAAAACCAGAAAGTCCAGTTGCCCCTTGAAAAAAAAAAGACACCTCTGGGACACACCACTGACTTAGTTTAGTCACAAGGGGAAAAATTCAGGAACAGATTACCATGTTCCTTACTCTGATTACCACCTTCCTTACTAATGACAACCTTACTCTGTGAAAGATCTTCCTAACCTTCCACCATTACAATCCAACAACGGTAACAAAAATGCTCATTTTTAAAAAAAAATGCATATGAAAAGAAACTGCTTACCGTTAAGATCTTCTCTTTCCATGGTCCGCTTCGATTTGACTTCCAGATTGTCTGTTTGCTGTTCAGAACCGCCCGGGGTACCATTGCTGGCTTCCTGAATGACCACTGAAGAGTCCATGGCTGTTGGGAGTTATCCAGGTCCAAGGGGAAATATTTCCTCCAGGGGAACTTTCCAAGCGACCTATCGAGTCCAGGTTTTCTCCATCGATACGGCCGGGAGCCGAAAAAACAGCCTGTACATTGTCGTTAGGGCTTCCGTGCCAATTTCTTCGCAGATCAAGCGATTTGGTTTCGTTCTGGCTCACCTGATGATGGACAAACTGAAGAATTTCTGGAGCTCGTTAGAGTAGCTGCAAGAGAAAGAAAACATTGGTCTGGAGTGACGTCACGCGCCGAGATAAACAAGACACAAACTCACACACTCACAGGATGACACTCCTTTTTTTAAAAATAGTTCCTTGTGGTTGTTTTTTTGTTTTGTTTTTTTAAATCTGCCAGATATAATTCTGAGCTCACCCGAGTGCCAATCCTTATATAAGTCACATTGGCACCGTCTTAATGATGGGGTGGGTGGGAGCCTGTTCGGGCTCCTTCAGGCTAGATGGGAAAACTAAGGAGTTTGGGCGAGGAGAAAATTCGCAAACTAAAAGTTTTCAGGATGTGTACGGAATCTCTCAGCAACACATGGGATTTCAGCCAAAGCTTTCTGGAAGTGGCTGCTTGTGAGTGACACAGGGCTGGATCCAGGCCCTTTTGATTGCTCCTGCAGGGAGTGGAAACGAAACTATTTTCATTTCCAGTTGCTTTTTTTTATTTTCATCGTGGCAACTGCCAGCCGGACTGTTTATTCCACCAAGCACCGGCAGTTTGATTTATAGGAATACGCATGTGTTTTATGAGGCAAGGATTTGGCAGAGATTAAATACCTCTATTGCAGGATGAGTGTCTTAAAGGAACCGAGGACGGGGAGGGGAAAGAGGCCTATGGCCTGTTTTAAAAGTTGCTTCGTTTTGAGTCCTTGAGCTACAACGTTCATTTAGCGACCAAGTTCATTTAACGACAGCACTGAAAAAAAGCGAGTTGGGACCGTTTTTCACACTTACGACCGACTGCAGATGAGTGTAAATGCAGCCTGCCAGGCACACAAAATCTGGTCATGTGATCTGTGTGTGTGTGTGTGTGTGTGTGAGAGAGAGAGAGAGAGAGAGAGAGAGAAAGAGAGAGAGGGAGGGAGGAGAGAGAGAGAAAGAGAGAGAGGGAGGAGAGAGAGAACTTCAAATCCAGGTCCTTGGTAACCCCCAAGTAGGTCCCTTGGAACTTCAAATGGCCACTCAGCGACAAGTCTTAAGTCAAGACCGTCTGTCTCGACAATTAAGCAACGACCACATATAGGTAGTCCTTGATTTACAACAGTTCGTTTAGTGAGCGCAATGGCACTGAGAAAAGCGACTTATAACCATTTTTCACACTTACGGGCCGTTGCTTCACCCCAATGATCACGTGATCAAAATTAGGGTGCTGGCAACATATTTATGACTCATATTTATGACGGTTGCAGTGTCCTGGGGTGGGGGGTGGGTCACGCGATCCGCTTTTGCGACCTTCTGACAAGAAAGTCAGCGGAGAAGTGACTTAACAACCAGGTTACTCACTTAACAAACGTGTCAAGAAACGGGGTAAAATGGGGCAGACCTCACTTAACGAAAGTCTTGCTTAGCGACAGAAATTTGGGGCTCAGCTGAGGTCTTAAGTCGAGGACTACCTGCATAGAAGAATCCAACCAAAGAAGGGCTAAGACTCTCAGAATCAACTCTCATTACAATGCTAGAGTCAAAATCAGCAAGGAGACTATATCCGGTTTCAGGTAGAGAATCTGTTGACCCCATCACAAGGGTAAATTAGAGATTTTGCTTACTCAAAATGCAGAAAGCAACTTGCAAAGGCTGACTTTTATGGACCATAAGGAAGGATGAGCGCCAAAGAACGGAGGTCTTTGAACTCTGGTGCTGGAGAAGACTCCTGTGTGTCCCTTGGACTGCAAGGTGATCCAAGTGGTCAATCCTAGAGGAGATCAACCCTGACTGCTCTTTAGAAGGCCAGATCCTGAAGAGGAAACTCAAACACTTTGGCCACCTAATGAGAAGGAAGGACTCCCTAGAGAAGAGCCTAATGCTGGGAACGATGGAGGGCAAAAGAAGAAGGAGACGGCAGAGAACGCGGTGGCTGGATGGAGTCACTGTGGCGTGAGCTGCAATGGACTCCAGAGGATGGTAGAGGAAAGGAAGGCCTGGAGGAACGTTGTCCATGGGGTCGCGATGGGTTGGACATGACTTCACAACTAACAACAACAATAGATAGATGATAGGTAGGTAGGTAGGTAGGTAGGTGGATCCAAGGGACTCCTGTGAGTCCTTTGGACTGCAAGGCAATCCAACTGATCAGTCCTGGAGGAGATCAACCCTGACTGCTCTTTAGAAGGCCAGATCCTGAAGAGGAAACGCAAATACTTTGGCCACCTAATGAGAAGGAAGGACTCCCTGGAGAAGAGCCTCATGCTGGGAACGATGGAGGGCAAAAGAAGAAGAAGGGGACGGAGGAGAATGAGGTGGCCAGATGGAGTCACTGAAGCAATTGGCGTGAGTTTAAATGGACTCCAGAGGATGGTAGAGGACAAGAAGGCTTGGAGGAAAGTTGGCCATGGGGTCGCGATGGGTCGGACACAACTTCGCAACTAAAAACAACAAAGAGGAGAAGACTTTTGTAGGACCACATTGAAGATCTCAAGAAGTTCCATGTTTACTTGCCAACCTAAGATACCTCTTAGAAATATGTTAGCAAGACATTAAAAGTCCCCTCCTTCATGGCATTTAGAAAACAGTGTTAGATCTTCAAGATTTCAACCCTTGATGTCCCTCTTGGAAGAGTTGACTTCTCTTGATAGACGGGCTTTAGCCTAATACAACTTGCTGGGATGGAGAGGGGGGAAGGGACGGTGTATCCAAGCCCATGTTTCCTTGGGAAAGGAGCAGAGTTAAAGTCATTAGCACACCTTAACCTCTCCTTTTGGGGTCAGATTGCCAACCTCTGTTCACAACGCCAAGACAAATGCGAGTAGGCAGCCATGAATGCTTCACAACAGTGGCTCTTAACCTCTATGGGTGGCTTCACTAGGTGTGTTCAATCCACCCATCCATTAAAACAACCACCAGTTTCAGAGTCCTTGACCACACCTATGCAGGACTACATAGTCCATAAATGAACTTCATCGATGTACACAAACGTGCATCAAACCTTATACTTACCTGGTCTGTACAGTCCATAAAGCAATTTCATATATGTACACACCTATGCCCCCCCACATCAAACCATAAATCTTCCCACCGTCTATATAATCCATAAATTAACTTTACATTAAGTGTTTTTCTGTGAAGCACCTGGTCTGCCCCAATATGGGAGGGAGCATACTGCTTCTCTCTACAGTATATACTGGTACATACACACCTATCCAGCTCTATATAGTCCATAAATCAACGTCATACTGATGTACCCTGATCTATGCAGTCCATGAAGCCACGTTGTACACTGATATATACAAATACACACCTACCCACACAGATACCCCTTACACCACTCCCATCCAAGTCTATATATAAAATGTATATATATATTAAATGTACACACAAACGAGACTCACACACACACGTCAAACTTTCAAACCTTCCCAGGTCTATACACATACACATATATGCACATCCTACATCACACCTACCCAGCTCTGTATAGTCCATCAATCAACTTCATACTGATGTAGACACACACCTTACAGTTCCTAAAGCAACTTTGTACAGATACACACAAGTACACACCCACCCTACATCACTCCTATACGACAGTCCATAAATCAACTTCATAGATGCATACACACAGACAAATACACATACACACTATATACACACTATGACTCATTAAGTGTTGTACTTTATGATTCTTGATGAATGTATCTTTTCTTTTATGTACTCCGAGAGCGTATGCACCAAAGACAAATTCCTTGTGTGTTCAATCACGCTTGGCCAATAAAAAATTCTATTCTACTCTACTTTTCTTCTACTCTATTCATATTCTATTCTTCCTTCTATCTTCTCCTCCTCCCCCCTACTCTACTCTACTCTACTCTACTCTACTCTACTCTACTCTACTCTACTCTACTCTACTCTACTCTACTCTACTCTACTCGTTCTGTTCTGTTCTGTTCTGTTCTATACCACATCAAACCTTTAAACCTTCCCAGGTCTATAAAACCCATAAACCAACTTCATACCCATATACCCAGGTACTACACAAACACACACACACACACTCCTACTCTCCATCTCATCCCTACCCAGCTCTATAGACCCCAAGTGAGTCCATTTCATACAAACAAACACACAAACACAAACACACATCACACACAACCCAACCCCCACAAGGGAAGGACCCAGATTCTCTCTCACACCCAGGGAGATGCATGTATTGCAAGACACGTGTCCCTGCCACCCCCACGCCCAGAGACCCCCCCCTCCAGTCTCCCCCAGACAGGGAGGTATGTTTCGAAGTGTGCGTGTTTGCACAAGGGTGTGACTTTTATACACACACACATATATATCAAACCTTTAAACCTTCCCAGGTCTATAGAACCCATAAACCAACTTCATACCCATACACCCAGGTCCTACACAAACACACACACACACCCCTACTCTCCACCTCATCCCTACCCAGCTCTATAGACCCCCAGTGAGCCCATTTCATACAACGCAACCCACAGGCACACAAGCACAAACACACACCACATACAACCCAACCCCCACAAGGGAGGGACCCAGATTCTCTCACACACCCAGGGAGACGAATGTATTGCAAGACACGTGTGCATGCCACCCCCATGCCCAAAGATCACCCCCTCCAGTCTCCCCCAGAGAGGGAGGTATGTTTTGAAGTGTGTGTGTTTGCACAAGGGTGTGATTTTTATACACACACACACACATATCAAACCTTTAAACCTTCCAAGGTCTATAGAACTCATAAACCAACTTCATACCCATACACCCAGGTACTACACAAACACACACACACACACACTCCTACTCTCCACCTCATCCCTACCCAGCTCTATAAACCCCCAGTGAGCCCATTTCATACAAACACACAAACACACACCACACACAACCCAACCCCCACAAGGGAAGGACCCCGATTCTCTCTCACACCCAGGGAGACGCATGTATCGCAAGACATGTGTGCATGCCACCCCCACGCCCAGAGACACCCCCCCCAGTCTCCCCCAGACAGGGAGGCATGTTTTGAAGTGTGTGTGTTTGCACAAGGGTGTGACTTTTATACACACACACATATATCAAACCTTTAAACCTTCCAAGGTCTATAGAACTCATAAACCCACTTCATACCCATACACCCAGGTCCTACACACACACACACACACACCCCTACTCTCTACCTCATCCCTACCCAGCTCTATAGAGCCCCACAGAAGCCATTTCATACAAGGCAACCCACAGACATACACAACTCAACCACCCCAAGGGAAGAACCCAGATTCTCTCTCTCTCTCTCACACACACACACAGAGACGCGTGTATTGGAAGATGCATGCAACCCCCGCCCACCCCCATGCCCAGAGACCCCCCCCCCACCTCCAGTCTCCCCCAGACAGGGAGGCGTGTTTCGAAGTGTGTGTGTGTGTGTTTGCACAAGGGTGTGACTTTTATACACACACACACACAGACAGACAGAGAGGGGGGGTTGAGCCCCCCCTCCCCGCCCTGCAGGCCCGAAACCCCCCTCCCCTCCCCCTCCCCCTCCCCCCATTCCCAGGTCTGGCTCGGCCCTTCGCCCCGCTGACCTGCCCGGCTCGGCTCCTCTGCTCGGCTCGGCCCCAGGCGCCCTTCCTTCTCCCGAGACGTGGCGCGGGCGGCAGGCGGGGCGACGCCGCCCCTTCCTCCTCCTGCTCCGCCCACAGCCCGCCCGGAGGCGCCCAGAGGACGCTCCCGCAGCCGCACCGACCTGCCCGGATTCCAGGGGAAGGAAGCGAGCGTCGGAGGGTGGGGGGAACAAATGGAGACCGGAACTGAAGGAGTGGGACGCTTTCCTCTTTTCCCCCAGCGGACGGATTTTGGCGACGGAACTTCCGGAAAGGAGGGGGGTGAGCGAGAGAAAAAAGGAGGGAGGGAGGAGCGCGGGGAGATGACGCGTCCAGGCCCCGCCTCCTGAGTTTGCCCCGCCTCCTCCTCCTCCTCCTCCTCCTCCTGCTCCGGGAAAGTTTACCTTGGCCTTTTCCCCAAGTGGCGCGCCCTCTGCTGGTTGGGGGGGGGGGGGTGTCTCTCAGCTGCCACACAGCAAAGATTGCAACTTGCAAAGCTGATTTGGGGGTTTTGCTGCCCCGGTTGTCCCCCCCACCCCCACAGCATTATCTGGGGGCGCCGGGTTGGAGAAGCTGCTTTCAGGACGGAGTGATGGAACAGCCCTCTTGGACGTGGTATTAGACACAAGTATACACACACATACATATATACATCTTATTTTTCGTAGGTTTTATGTGTGTTTTTCCTTTAAGCCAGGTTTTTCCTACGTAATGTGTGTCTGTGTGTGTATATATAAATATATATATATATACACACACACACACACACACACACAAAATATACACATGAATACATGTAAGGTTTGTAGATATGCACATAAGTAAACACATACACATACATACATAAATGCAAATACATGTGTGTATGTACACACACATACACAAAATATACACATGAATACATGTAGTTTATACATATGCACATAAGTAAACACACACATACACTTATACATATATAAATGCAAATACATACACACACACACATACATATACACCAAAATATAATGGATTTGGATAACCCACATATATATGCATATACAGAAACAGATATAGATAGATAGATAGATAGATAGATAGATAGATAGATAGATAGATAGATAGATAGATGATAGATAAAATGATAGATAAATAGATGATAGATAAATAGATGATAGATAGATAGATAAATAGATGATAGCTAGATAGATGATAGCTAAATGATAGATGATAGCTAGATGATAGACATAGATGATAGATAAATGATAGATAGATAGATAAAATAATAGATAGATAGATAAGTGATAGATAGATGATAGATAAATGATAGATAAATAGATGATAGCTAGATAGATGATAAATAGATGATAGCTAGATAGATGATAAATGGATATAGATGATAGCTAGATAGATAAATGATAGATAGATGATAGATAGACATATAGATAAATGATAGATGATAGATAGATAGACAGACAGACAGATAGATGATAGATATATAGATAGATGATAGAAATACACATGTGATACAGGACATGGTCCACCAGAGGGCACTCTTCTTTACCTTTGAAATGGGTTGTGAGATTTGTCTCGCCATAAAGTTAGTTTTAGGAAGGCGTCCAAGGACTCTTGAGGAATGCATTAAAAAAAGGGAGGGGGGGAATAAAGCTAAAAACACTCAGAGGAAAAAGCAAGGATTTTGAAGGTATCCAGAATGTACCTCTTCTGAGCCTTAAAACTGCCTTTTTTCCTTTCTTAACCCTCAACTTCGAGAAGCTTATGATGGGGTGAATGAAGGTGTAGAAGGCATTAAGGTCTTCTGGGGAGTTTTCGAGACATCTTCTCTACCGGGTGTCAAATTTATGACCTAGTTGGTTCCTGGGTGCTTTGCCGATTGTAGGAGTCTAGACAATTCTAGGAGTTCCCGAGATAAGTAAAACCACCGGATGTTTTTTACTCCATCCCTGCTTCAAGGTTAAGCCAGTTGGAACAGTCGGAGACAAATATCTGCAAATGCTTCTACTTCCCCTTGCAGGAATTTGAAGAATGTCCTCAAATATATCAACATCTGTGGACATACATTTTTGAGATTCAGGGGCAGATTTGTCCCACAAAATGGAGGAGGACTAAAAGCTACGGTACTTTAACATTGGTGGGGGGAACAATCAATCAGCCGACCAACTTGCTTCCAGAGGTTGAGGGTCTAAAAACCTGGAGGTTTTCAAGAAGAGATTGGACAATCATTTGTCCAGCTGTGGAGCCTTGGTGGCACAGCAGACTAAAGTGCTGTTAAGTAGCACCAGCTGCCTGCAATTACTGCAAGTTCGAATCTCACCAGGCTCAAGGTTGACTCAGCCTTCCATCCTTCCGAGGTGGGTAAAATGAGGACCTGGATTGTGGGGGCAATAAGCTGACTTTGTATAAAAAAAGAACATTGCTTAGGGAGAGAGGCAAAAGCCCTACTAAGCAGGTATATACAAAAGTATGAAGGCTCTTGCTTAATGCATTGTAAGCCACCCTGAGTCTCTGGAGAAGGGCGGCATATAAATCGAACCAATAAATAAACAATAAATAAATTTGTCTGAAATGGCATGGGGCAATGGTGGCGAAGCTTTTAGCCGAACAGGTACGTGCTTCGCACGCATGCCATCTGTGCTAATGTGCGGCTCCTCCCCCATGAGCTGCACACACAACCACACCATCTGTACATGCACACAGCTTTCGCATGTGCCTTCCCATTGTGCGCTGCGCACGCAGTTGAACAAACTGTGTACGTGCGCATATGAATGCCATCTCATGCGCACATTGCATGCCGCTACTCTGGCACGCATGCTCAAATGCGCACGCATGCACGGGAGAGGACAGAAGACCAGCTGGGTGCCCTGAATTGTGCACATGCACAACAGAGGCCCGAATATCAGCTGGGGCATGCGTGCGCAGCTGCAGGTGAGTTGGGTGACAGCTCGCATGCCCGGAAAAATGGCTCTGCGTGCCACTTCCAGCACACATGCCATAGGTTCCCCATCACGGGCATAGGGTGTCAACCCTGAAGCCTGTCAGAAGCCATTCTTGTAGCTTCAGTTTTGCCACACTGGAACTGAGGGATTGCGAGGGGGGATTCGAGATAGCTGGGATTGTGTAGTCAAAACAAAATACTTTCTCTTGGGAACCAAGGACGTTCTCTCTGACACCTGGTCAGAGGAAGGAGGAGTGACGTCACCAGGCAACCAAAGAGCAGTGTGATTGGACCACGTGACTGATTGTTTTGAGAAAGTGACAAACTTTTACATTTCATTAGGTGAAAAACCGTGGGAGCCTTCAGAGTCGGTTTTCACCAGATATGTGCCAATATGATATTCACAATAAAGCTATTCTTTGAGGAATTCTCCTGCCTCGGGAGTTTTTGCTTGCAAATGGATCTGTTCTTTGGAACCCTGACATAGGGCTTCCTCCCTTCTTCCCCAACCCTGGTGGGGGTTGGATTAGAAGACCTCTGAAGTCCCTTCCAAACCAGGGGTGAAATCTAAAATTTGTTACTACTGGTTCTGTGGGCGTGGCTTGGTGGGTGTGTGTGTAATGTGACTGGGTGGGCGTGGCCAATTTTTTTTTAACTTTTAAAAGCATTTTTTCTACAACCTCTTGGGCAAAGAGGTTGTTAAAAAATGCTTTCAAAAGGCTCTGACGATCCCAGCTGAGTTGCCTGATAGGCAGAGGCTTTTTTTCTTTTAAAAAGCCTCTGCCGATCAGGCAACTCAGCTGGGATCATCAGAGGCATTTAAAAGAAAAAAAAAGGATTTTTTTTTCTTTTAAAAGTCTTTGATGATCCCAGCTGAGCCGCAGGATCATCAGAGGCTTTTTTTTTTACTTTTAAAAGCATTTTTTCGTCGGAAGGGCTTGTAGAAAAAATGCTTTTAAAAGTAAAAAAAAAGCCTCTGATGATCCTGCGGCTCAGCTGGGCATGGTGTAGGGGGGGGGGGGATTTTTGCTACCGGTTCTCCAAACCACCCGCCAACATCGCTACCGGATCGGGTGATCCGGTCCGAACCATGAGCATTTCACCCCTGCATTCCACTCCCCCACATCTGCCAAATTCCTCCATAAGCGGAGCCTTCCTTTTTCTTTGAATCCCTTAAAAACCGCAACAAAACTGGAAGTGTTTGCAAAAAATGGGGGAAACTCTGGGTTTGGGGGCTGCTTAAGCCGAGATTCAAAGAACACAAATTGGATCGGTGGAAGCTGTCCAAGTGCCTCACCTTCGGCCCAGCAAACTCAGGTTTTTGTTTTCAAGGAATTCCAGAAAGCGTCCTGCAATTAACATTTTCAGAAGAGATCGGACGGCTGTGTTTGTCTGAAAAACGGTTTCCTGCTTGAGCAGGGGGTTGGACTAGATGACCTCCAAGGTCTTTTCCAAAAGTCTGTTATTCTGCTCAAACGCCTGGGAAGGTTTTTCAGATCTGAAGAAAGCCAAGTTTTGCTTCTTGTTTTTAGAAAAAAACATCCTCTCTCTCTCTCTCTCTCTCTCTGTTAATTGTTCTGGGCTCGCCAGGATATTCCAATCCAATTATGAGCTTGTCACTCGAAAAATGTCAAACGCTTTCTTCCGAAACTTTGCTTTGGGGGATTAAGGCGTTTAAAGCGTGGAGTGGGCTCTTCTCGTGACGGGTCCTTTCAAAATGCCAGCTCAAGCCTCCCGTTTCTTTTTCCTCTCCTGCACACAAGTTGCGCGAATGTTGACACAAAGAGAAGGTCCCCACCAGGAAGGCTCAGAAAGTCATCCATGAATCTGGGTTCATGGGTCTCGGAAAAGATTTTAAGCAGCTTGTTAGGGACAACAGGACCCTACTCTCACTAGCACCGATGATGTAGGTTGGGCAAGGAAATGTCTGCAAGGAAACAATCAAGCTCAGAGAGCACCAAGAACCCCACAGTCCTCCTCCTCCTCATCATCATCTTCCAACTTCCTTCTAGCACTGATGATGCTACCTAGTTGGGTCATGAAACGTTTGCAAGGAAACAACCAAGCTCAGAGAGCACCAAGGACCCCGCAGTTCAACTCCAAGTGACAAGCTTTTTCTTCTGTTGGGATAAGGACCAATCATTCTCTTGGACATGAACCCAAGGAGTTAGCAGGTTAAGAGATGGGGATGGGGGGAGTCGCCATCAACCCAATGGATAAATCCCCCTGTTTGAGTTGATCCCTCCCTGCACTGTAACCCAGCAATGAGCATCTTCTCAGCCTGCGGTGAGTCAAAACAGAAGGCATCTCATTCACAGTAAGAACCGTAAGATGGAAAGAAATAAAAAAAAACCGAGAACCTAACCCTTGGAGATGTCTCTTCCAGAGTTGGTGGCATCCGAGAAAGAGATTTTGAGTTGGTCCCATCAGCCCAAGATGGGTGGCCTGTCTCTTCCCAAAGTGGTAAGGGCTCATTTATACCTGCATATTAACATAGGGACGCAGTGGCTCAGTGGCTGAGATGCTGAGCTTGTCGATCGAAAGGTCGGCAGTTCAGCTGTTCGAATCCCTAGCGCCGCGTAACGGGGTGAGCTCCCGTGACTTGTTCCAGCTTCTGCCAACCTAGCAGTTTGAAAGCACGTAAAAAAAATGCAAGTAGAAAAATAGGGACCCCTTTTGGTGGGAAGGGAACAGCATTCCGTGCGCCTTTGGCCACATGACCCCGGAGAATGTCTTCGGACAGCGCTGGCTCTTCGGCTTTGAAACAGGGATGAGCACCGCCCCCTAGAGTCAGGAACTACTAGCACGTATGTGCGAGGGGAACCTTTACCTTTATTAACATAACTTCCACACAAAGCTGAGCTTTGTCTTCTGTTTTTCTAGCTATCCCTCCACACAGCCTTCTTGTTTCTTCTCTTCCCCTCGCACCCCATTTCCTGTTTCTGAAATTTGTGGTGGACGTTGGAATGAGAAACATCAAGGGTGACAAAAAATATTTATGTGCGGAAAACAAATAACACAATGGCTCGTTCTTCAATAGATGTGATAGAATTCTTTCTCTGTCTTCAGCTCTTCGATGATGGCTAAGGGACCTGAGAGAGAAGCCCCCAATTTCTGGTTTATTTGTGCTATTTAAAATTTCAGACATAAAGGGATGCCTTTAAAAACTTTCTGCCTTTCCTCTCTCTTGTTCATCTTAAAATGGCCCGGCTGTACGTGAAAATAGTACGATTGGGAGAAGAAAGAAAGGAAAAGAAGAAAGGAATTGAGAGGAAAAGGAAGGAAGGGGAAAAAGAAAAAGGAGGAAGGGAAGGGGGAAATGGAAAAAGAAAGAAAGATGAAAGGAAGAAGGAAGGGATACGGAAGGGATACGGAAAGAAAAGGGGAAGGGAGAGAGAGAAAAGGACAGAGAAGAAAGGAAAGGAGGGAGGGAGGGAGGAAAATGAGGGAGGAAGGAAGGAAGCAAAGAAAAAAAGGAAGGGAAAGAAAGGAAAGGAAAGGAAAGAAGAAGGAAAGGAAAGGAAAGGAAAGGAAGAGAGAAAGAAAGAAAGAAAGAGAAAGGAAAGGAGAGGAGAAAGGAAAGGAAAGGAGAGGAAAAGGGAAAGGAAAGGAAAGGAAAGGAAAGGAAAGGAAGAGAGAAAGGAAAGGAAAGAAAGAGAGAAAGGAAAGGAGAGGAGAGGAGAGGAAAGGAAAGGAAAAGAGGAAAGGAAAGGAAAGAAAGGAAAGGAAAGGAAGAGAGAAAGGAAAGGAGAGGAGAGGAAAGGAAAAGAAAGGAAAAGAGAAAGGAAAGGAAAGGGAAAAGTTGAATGAAAGGGCCGGAGAGGGAGAGAAGGAAGTAAAAAAGAAACAATAAAAGAAAACGGGAAGAAAAATAAAGGGAAAAAAAGGAGGAGGAGGAGGAGGAGAAGAAAGGGGCCACGGGGAGGTGCTTCTCCCTGATTTCATGTGTAAAAGAAAAAGGGACCCCAAGAAAGCCAAAGGGGGACCCCCCCCCCCAAACAGCGCAGGGGGACAAGCGCAACGGCGCCTCCTTTCCCTCTCCCGTTAGCCGAAGCTGCGCCCGCGACCCTCGCCTCAAACCAGGCAGGCTAGAGGAGATCCCGAAGCCCACCCACCCCCCGCCCGTCGCAGGTGATCCGCCCGCCCCGGGGAGGCGGCCAGGGAGGCGACTGGACGGCCGCGCGGGAGAAGAGGAGAACCGGGCGGCCGGGCGGGCAGTGTCGGGGGGAGGACGGAGAGGGGAGCCGGCCGGGGGCACCCACCCACCCACCCACCCCGCCAGCCCGAGCGGATAGCAGCTGAGCCTCCGCTGCCGCCGGCCGCTTCGCCCAGCAGGCAGCGTCCCAACCGGAGAAGCCAGGATGGGCCGTCCCGCCTGCTTGCTTCTGCTGACAGCGGCTGCCCTGTGCTGGTCCTGGGGGGCCCAAGGCCAGGTAAGCCCGGGGGGGGGGGCAGAGGTTTTTGCCAAGGGGGAGATCTCTCTGTCTCTCTCTCTGTCTGTCTCTCCCCCTCTCTCCCTGTCTGTCTGTCTCTCTCTCTCTGTCTGTCTATCCATCTCTCTCTCTCTCCCCCCCCCTCTCTCTCTGTCTCTCTCCCTGTCTGTCTGTCTGTCTGTCTCTCTCTATGTCTGTCTATCCATCTCTCTCTCTCCCCCCCCCCCTCTCTCTCTCTCTGTCTCTCTCCCTGTCTGTCTGTCTCTCTACCCTCTCTCTCTCTGTCTCTCTTTCTCGTGTCTCTGTGTATGTCTCTCTCTCTCTCTCTGTCTGTGTGTGTATGTGTGTGTTTCTTTCTCTGTCTGTCTCTCTGTCTCTACCACTCTCTCTGTTTCTCTGTCTGTCTCTCTTTCTCTGTATGTGTGTGTCTGTCTGTCTGTGTCTCTCTCCCTATCTCCCCCACTTTCGGTCTCTCGCTTCTCTTCCTCTGCCCTCCTCTTCTCCTCTTCCTCTAATGCTGCTTTTCACTCCTTTGCAAAAACCCTCCGACCCCGGGGACTCTCCTACCCCAACCCAAACCCAAACTTTCCCGCCCCCACCCCCACCCCCCGAACCTTGCACGGAAAGAGCCTCTCCCGAGTCCACCGCGAAAGCCGGGCACCTCTCCAAAGCAGCCGGGCTTGCTGCGTAATTGCGCTTCGCCTTGCCGAGACTTTGGCCGAGCGGGCCGGGAGGGAAAAAGTGGGGAGTGTGTTTGTGTGTGGTGGTGGTGGTGGGGTTATCCGGACATGTCGGGGTGGCTTCGCTCGCTCTCACTCTTCCCCCCAACCCCCCATCTTTCTCCGTTTCCTGGGGCTCGGTGGAAAGTTGCGTGCGGGAGAGAGGGGGGAGAGGCAGAGCCGGAGGAGAGGAGGGGCGCTTTGGATTTCCAAACAGGGTCCATGTGGGTTTCATTGAGAAGGAAAATTAGGGTGGGTGGGTGGGAAGAGCCATTCGGGGTTGTTTACGATCCTTTGAGCTGGGAGGGGAGGGAAGGAAAGAGGCGGACAGGGCTGTCTTTGATTTCAAAATCCTCCCTCAAGGAAGCCAGGCAGATTTGGGGAGGGGGGGCGAGGGCTGCGGGGTAGGGTGGGGTGGGGGGTCGTCGGAGCGCGCTTTCCAGCTTGGACGTTGCTGGGAAGCCTGCGCTGTACCATTCAGTCCCCTTGGCCATGAAATTGTAAGCCACTGGACTAGCCCTCTTGAAAATGAAGTGATAAAAAAAAAAGAGAAAGAGGAAGCAGAAACGGTTTAGAATTTAGAATAACAGAGTTGGAAGGGACCTTGGAGGTCTTCTAGTCCAACCCCCTGCTTAGGTAGGAAACCCTGCACCACTTCGGACAAATGGTTATCCAACATCTTCTTAAAAACTTCCAGTGATGAAGCTCCCACAACTTCTGTTCCATGGGTTGATTGTTCTCACTGTCAGGAAATTTCTCCTAAGTTCTAAGTTGCTTCTCTCCTTGATTAGTTTCCCCCCATTGCTTCTTGTCCTGCCTTCAGGAGCTTTGGAGAATAGCTTGACTCCCTCTTCTTTGGGGCAGGGAGGGATGGAAGCAATTCATTTAGCCCCCTGGAATGGCCAAGGGTTGTCAGCTTCCTAGCTTCGGTTCTTGAAAATCCAAAATCAGGGGTAGTTCTGAATTTAAATCTCCACCGAGGCATGGAAGTTCGAATCGATTTGGCCCCACAGTGTAACCTAACTCTTTCTAACTTGTGAGTCGATATCATACTGATGGAAAAAAATTCCTATCTAGCATCTTAACAGAACAGAATCACGGAGTTGGAAGAGAGCTGCCCTATTCCATTCCAGACAAGTGACTGTCCAGTTTCTTCTTGAAAGCCTCCAGTGATGGAACATATAATGAGACAGGAAGGGGAAATAGGGGCAGGTGTAGCCTTTTGAGCTTCTTGGAAATAATAAGAGCTGGCGGGACAACATAATGGACAATACAATAAATAGTTATTGAAATAATTGGAGGAGGAGGAGGAGGAGGAGGAGAAGGAGAAGGAGGAGGAGGAGGAGAGGAGGAGGAGGAAGAGGAGAAGAAGAAGATGAGGAGGAGGAGGAGGAGAAGAAGAAGAGGAGGAGGAGGAGAATGAGAAGAAGGAGGAGGAGGAGAAGAGGAGGAGGAGGAGAGGAGAAGGAGGAGGAAGAGGAGAAGAAGAAGATGAGGAGGAGGAGGAGAAGTGGAGGAGGAGAGGAGGAGGAGAAGAAGAAGAGGAGGAGGAGGAGGAGAATGAGAAGAAGGAGGAGGAGGAGAAGAGGAGGAGAGGAGGAGGAGGAGAAGATGATGATGAGGAGGAGAATGAGAAGAAGGAGGAGGAGGAGAAGAGGAGGAGGAGGAGGAGGGGAGGAGGAGGAGAAGATGATGATGATGAGGAGAATGAGAAGAAGGAGGAGGAGGAGAAGAGGAGGAGGAGGAGGAGGGGAGGAGGAGGAGAAGAAGAGGAGGAGGAGGAGAATGAAAAGAAGGAGGAGGAGAGGAGAAGGAGGAGGAAGAGGAGAAGAAGAAGATGAGGAGGAGGAGGAGAAGTGGAGGAGGAGGAGAGGAGGAGAAGAAGAAGAGGAGGAGGAGGAGAATGAGAAGAAGGAGGAGGAGGAGAAGAGGAGGAGAAGATGATGAGGAGGAGAATGAGAAGAAGGAGGAGGAGGAGAAGAGGAGGAGGAGGAGGAGGGGAGGAGGAGGAGGGGAGGAGGAGGAGAAGAAGAGGAGGAGGAGGAGAATGAAAAGAAGGAGGAGGAGGAGAGGAGGCAGCGGAGGAGGAGGAGGGGCGGAGGAGGAGAAGAAGAGGAGGAGGAGAAGAGAAGAGGAGGAGGAGGAGGAGTCTAAAGTGCTCTGGAACTTTATAATTCAGACAAACAAGCACCTGTCATACAACATCGCAACAGTTGTTGATCAGAAATACAAAAACACTGGATAGTGGATGTGGCATTAGGTGGAGACAGCAGAATAGAAGAGAAAGAACTGGAGGGGGGGGGGGAATCACAAGATACAAAGACATGCAATAGAAGGAGAACATCTTTGGCCAAAGAAAGCAAAGACAGCACCTGTGAGTGACAGACTGCCTGGGATGCAATCCCATCCCAAAACATCTGGAGCAACCTTTGAACACCCTCGGCATTGACACAATCCCCATCAGTCAATTGCAGAGAAGGCAGCTTGGCTTGGAAGGGCTGACATCCTGAATCAAAACCTTGAGCACCACCTTTCCATCCAGATCCTCGGGAAAGGCATTGTGAACAAAGATGGATTCCCTGCCCCCCACCCCCACCCCTCCACCCGGCCTGGCTCCTAAGCTCAGTAAAGTATTTGGTTAGGAGGGGGGAATGAAATCCTTCCATTCCGAAACTACAGTATGTCCCTCAATTAGCAAAGAATGCAGTTTTGATTAATAAAGTCTGTGACATTTCAGCGATTAAATCTGGCAGCCAGGCCGGGATCACAGCTTGCTGTATTAGCTCCCTTGCCAGATCAACCCAGCAATGAATAGAAGCCAAATCTATGCAAATAAATAATGCCAAGTGGTTAAAAAAACCGGGGCCCCTTGGCTTAGAATAGATGTAGGGGTCGTTTGTAGCCAACAAAGACGGCCACAATGAGGAAACAATTGGGGAGGGGGGAAGAGGGAGGTTGGATCAACCATGACCAAGAATGACCACCGTACAGGAAAAAAAAATTGCCCGTTTGATCATGGCTTCAGCCAGGCGTTGACGTCCAGGATCCACTTAGCAGAGTGGATCTCCAGTTCCTCAGTGTCCTACTTTTGTCTCCGTAAAGTCTCTCGGTTCTTCTCAATTTGGGGACAGATTAACAGAGTTGGAAGAGACCTAGTAGTAGGGGTGGGTTCTAATTTTTTTTTACTATCGGTTCTGTGGGCGTGGCTTGATGGTCATGTGACAATTCTTTAGGATTTAGCAGAGGTACTGGTCTATCCATTTGTTTTTGGAGGCACCGGTCTACTCACTTGTTTTTGGAGGCACTCATTTATTTTTGGAGGCACTGGTCTACTCATTTGTTTTTGGAGGCACTCATTTATTTTTGGAGGCACTGGTCTACTCATTTGTTTTTGGAGGCACTGGTTTACTCATTTATTTTTGGAGCCACCGGTCTACTCATTTATTTTTGGAGGCATTGGTCTACTCATTTGTTTTTGAAGGCACCAGTCTACCCATTTGTTTTTGGAGGCAACGGTCTACTCATTTGTTTTTGGAGGCACCAGTCTACTCATTTGTTTTTCGAGAGACCGATCTACTCATTTGTTTTTGGAAGCACCGGTCTATCCATTTGTTTTTCGAGCGCCCTGGTCTACCACCACACTGCCTTTTAACACTGATCAGCTGTAGGGCGGCCCTTTGAAGCCCCACGGCAAGCGTTTAAACAGTTTTTTCCCTTCTAGCTGATCAGCTGGGACTTGGGAGGAAGCAAATAGATTGGGGGTGGGGCCAAATAAAAGGTAAGAATAACAGGGGGTGCAGGAGGGCCCAGCTCCCGAACAAAGAGAACCAGTTCGGTGACGTCATATCGTCACCGCTACCAGCTCGGCCGAACTGGGCCGAACCAGGAGGAACCCACCACTGCCTTGCAGGTCATCTAGTCTAACCTCCCCACTCAAGCAGAAGACCCTACCCCATTTCTGACAAATGGCAGTCCAATCTTTTCTTGATCTCAAGTGATGAAGCTCCCACAACTTCTGAAGGCAACTTCTGTTCCATTGGTTGATTGTTCTCACTGTCAGAAAGTCCCTCCTCATTTCTGACTTCCAGATGTAGAGACTTCGAACCCCAGATTTGTCAGTAAAGGTTCCGTGATATGGAGACAGAGACATGGAACTGAACGGATGATCTTTTTTGAGTTCCTCTTTTTGGGAAATCCAAGATTGAACCAGAATTTTGGTACTCTGTAAGAGTAAGAGCAGGTGAGTCTACTTGTAGACCTACAACTAAAACAAATGTCAGGACCTCATGTTCATCAAAACTATGGTAATCTTCATCAAAACAATGTATAATCAAAAACTCTGGAATTTGATGATCCGTAACTTCCTGAAAGGGACATGATGGCTCAGTGTCTGAGACGCCGAGCTTGTCGGCAGTTCAGCAGTTCGAATCCCGAGTGCTGCATAACGGGGTGAGCTCCCGTGACTTGTCTCAGCTTCTGACAACCTAGCAGTTCGAAAGCCTGTAAAAAATGCAGGTAGAAAAATAGGGACCCCCTTTGGTGGGAAGGTAACAGCGTTCCGTGCGCCTTTGGCATTGAGTCATGCCGGCCACATGACCACGGAGACGTCTTCGGACAGCGCTGGCTCTTCGGCTTTGAAACGGAGATGAGCACTGCCCCCTAGAGTCGGGAACGACTTAGCACATATGTGCGAGGGGAACCTTTACCTATTAACTTTCTTAAGAGGAAGCAGGGAGGGGAAATAAAATTATTCCAGACATCTGGGGAGGTTGAAACCCAGAGGAAGTCATCAAAATGCTCTTCTAGGGCCTGGCCTCTTTCGTTTCCCACATGCGGGTTGTTTTTTCTTATCCATATGGCCTTCTGTAGCGTGCTCAACATGTGGGAACGTCCTGGGGCCTACATGAAAGAACATCTACTTCACGCTGTTCGAAAACAAAGTCAAGTTTCTGTTTTCATCACAGCATGAGAAGAGGAGAGGAGAGAAGGGAAGGGAAGGAACTGAGCTCTGAAAAGCTAACACAACTTCGAAAGAGCCTCTCCTAAAAAATTTCCCCCCTAGGATCTGATTTGAACATCGCTTGGAATTCTCTCAGCTGATTCCCAGACTGCAGTTGTGAGATGGAGAGGGGGGAATCTGCAGGGTTGGGTTTCCTGAAGAGAAGACCACTAAATTTATACGTTGTAAATTTAATGAGATGAAACCAATCCAGGAGAGAAGCAACCTAGGACGTAAGGAGAAATTTCCTGACAGTGAGGACAATGAGCGGGTGGAACAGCCTGCCACTAGAAGCTGTGGATGCTCCGATGCTGGAAGTTTTTAAGAAGAGACGGGACAACCATTTTGTTTGGGATGATGTAAGGTTTCTTGCTTAAGCAGGGGGTTGGACTAGAAGACCTCCAAGGTCCCCCCCAACTCTGTTATTCTGTTGTTCTGATACAGCAACCCAACGTTTCCTGTTTGGCTCATTTTTTAAAAAATTTGATTTATATGCCGCCCTTCTCCAGAGACTCAGGGCAGCTTACAATGTGTTAAGCAATAGCCTTCATACTTTTGTATATTTATACAAAGTCAGCTTATTGCCCCCACAAACTGGGTCCTCAATTGACCTACCTTAGAAAGGATGGAAGGCTGAGTCAACCTTGAGCCAGGTGAGATTCGAACTTACAGTAACTGCAGACAGCTGGTGTTAATCACAATGCTTTAATCTGCTGAGCCACCAGGCCCTTATTTTGCTTGATTTAGACAAGACAAGGGGTGGGCTTCAAAAATGTTGGCAAGGGGTTGTCTGCCCAGTTGCTGGGTGGGCGTGGCCATGGTGGGCGTGGCCTAGCTGGCCTCCTGCACCATGGTGGGGGGGGGCGTTTTTGCCCTCCCTGGGCTACAGAGGCTTTCCTTTAGCCTCTGGGAGGACGAAAACAGCCTCCCCAGGCTCCAGAGGCCCTCTAGAGGCCGGAAATGGGCCTGTTTCCGGGCTTCCTGAACTTCCGGTAGGTCCGTTTTTTGCCCTCTCCGAGCCTCCGTGCACGCTCTGCACTTACCTGTATCCAAAACAGGCCGCATGGGGACTCCTGGGAGCAGAGATGTGTGAAGGGCCAGCCAAGAGTGAGATTTGGGGGTTCTCCGAAATACACAGTTAGAGGTTCTCCCGAACCCCCAGCAGCTCATCCCTGGACAAGACTGCCTAAAATGAGAAGAAAAGATGTATCTAAGGTTTCAGCATCTACCGTAAATTATCCTAAGTATTGCGCTCTCTGCTTTTTTGGCCTCTCAAGTCACCAGGAATACAGTGACGGCAGCTTCTGCAAGATATTGATTTAATATACAGTAGGTTAGTCCTTGACTTACGACGGCAAATAAACCCAGCGAGCAATGGAATGTTGAGTTTTGTCCCTTTTCATGACCTTTTTCGCCACTGTCGTTCACTGAGCCACGGCCATCGTTAAAGTTTAGGAACATGGTTGTTAAGTGAACTTGGCTTCCCCACTGACTTCGTCGTAAAAAGGGATCCCGTGACCTCAGGACACTGCAACCGTCATAAATATGAATCAGTTGCCAAGCATCCAATTTTTGATCATTGGGGAAGCTACAGTTGATCGTAAGTGTGGAAAACGGCCCTGGGTCACTTTTTTCAAACGGTCACTAAACAAATGGTCATAAGTTGAGGACTACCTACCAGGAAGTAAGTTGAATGTAAATCGTTTTCATTTCTGCAAGATCGCTCTACCTTAAAACTTGTGCTGTGCTCAAGAAGGTAGTGAATTAAAATTAGGATGATTATGTTGGGATGAATAGTAATGAAGATGATTATATTGGGAGCAACGGTTAAAAATATTGTTTAAATGCTTATAATAATTGTAATGATTTATATTGTTAAAATGCATCCATCTAAGCAAAAAGAAAAAGAAAAATGGAATGATATTTGGTTAGGATTTAAGATTTAAGTAACAGGTTTTTGGGATAACGGCATAGATAGAATTTAGGGAAATAATCGAGTAAAATATTAAGTTGTGTTAATTGAAAATTAAGATTTGTAAGTGATTTGTACCAATTTGTGACCAGATCAATGCTTCGTTTATGTTTATGTTTTAAAAAATTAAAAAAAAAACTTTTTTCAAAATAAAAGAAAAAAAGGAAGTGAAGAAATAATTTGGAATTAGCTGTGTTTGGGATCCCAAAATCGCTAGTTGGGACCCTTCTAGCCAGCTTCGGACAATCAAAGTCAATACGGGTAGTCCTCGATTTACGACCCCGATTGAGAGCCCAATCACTCAGGTTGTTAAGTGAGACGTTTCTTAAGTGAGCTTTAACCCGTGTTACGATCTTTCTAGCAGCACTTGTCAAGTGAATTCACTGCCGTCATTCAATGAGTAACTCAGTTATTCAGTGAATCTGGTATACCCCCTGGACTTTTGCTTGTCAGATGGTCGCAAAAGGGGAATCATGGGACCCCCCCCCCCCACCAGGAGACTGTGACCGTCATAAATATGAATCAGTTGCCGAGTGTCTCAGTTTTGACCACGTGAGCATGAGGATACTGCAATGGTCATAAGTGTGAAAAACGGTCATATAAGTCACTTTTTCGGCACCCTTTGTAACCGTGAACAGTTACTAAATGAACTGTTAAGTTGAGGACTGCTATAGAGGAAGCTGGGTTTGTTTAACGACCGCACGAGTCACTTAACAATTGTGACAAAAAAACCTGTCATAACATTACCTCATTGAACAAATTCTCTGGTTAGCCAGGCAAATTCTGGCTCCAAATTGATTGTCGTAATTCAAGGACTACTTGTGTTTGGAAGGCTCCACGATGAAGAGAAAGAGAAAGACGTTTTCACGAGGAAACAACAAGCTGTTTTGTGTCCAAGATGGTTGTGAAGAAAGCCACACCTTTTCCGAATGAGTAATCCGGCCTTCGTTGACTCACAAAACAATTTTCTCTTTCCGTGCAATTACCAGACAGACCTTCCTGGCATCTGAAGCTGTAATCAACAAGAGAAAAAAACATGTCAACTAAGCTCGAGTAATTTGACACTATGGAAAAAATAATTTCACGGCTAAGCCCAAAGATCAGAAGCAAATTCTGCATCTTTTTCCAAATAAAGAGACAGCTGCATTGATGACCGTATAAAAATCCAGCTGGTTATACAAAGCAAGAAGGAGAACGCAACGATAATCTACTCTATTGGGTTAGAATTTTTTTTGAAAAAAATAAATAAATCTCGTGGATTTAATGAGGCTTCCACGCTTTCTCGTCTCTGATTATTCCTGTGTAAAAGATTCAAGATAAAGAGATGACGGATGTCCATCCAGATGTTGCTGAATATCAGCTAGCGTGGCTCCAGGCAAAGGATCTTGGGAACAGATCTTCAGCAACCTCGGATGGGATACCCCGAGGTGCTTTTTCAGGAGGCAACTGGACTTCCTTGATTTTTTTCTTTGAAGAGGTTTTGCTCTCTCATCCGAGAAGCTTCTTCAGCTCTACAGGAACCATTTGCACTAGTCAGCTGACACAAATAAGCCTCCAAGGGCTTCAATGACCCTCTAAAAGGATGCAAATGATTAGCTGCCTGCAAGGACTATAAATCCTTCCATTCCTCATCATCCAAGTCAGACCACGATGTGGAAAAGAAGGTAGTTGCTCGTATGAAGCTGAGAGAAAACTTGGGAGAAAAACACAACTTTTCTCCAGAAAGGTTTTGCCTCCAGAGGCTGTGCGTGCTGCATCAATGGAGGTTTTTAAGGAGAGATTGGACAGCCAATGCATCCAGGAGGATATAGGGTAGTGATGTTCGGCACCGAGTGCCCAAACTGGAACACGCATGCATGCGTGTGTGTGGATGTGCGCCAGAGCACCGGAAAATCGAAGATTAGTGCGCTGGAAACAAGACGAGTAGCTGGCGATGGCATGTGTGCCCACAGAGAGGGCTCTACATGCCACCTCTGGCACGCGTGCCATAGGTTCATTATCATGGATATAGGGATTCTTGCCTTAGCAGAGGGCTGGACTAGAAGATCTCTTGAGTTCCCATCCAACTCTGTTATTCTATTATTCTCCAGTGAGTTTAATTTCAGACCGAGGGGGGGGGGGGGAAAGAATCTGCAATATTTTCGCATCTGGGCTTATGCACAAACTCTGTGTGACTTCTCTGTTCTCTTGCCAAGATCCATTGGTGTTTAAACAGACGAAAAATGACTTAATCCCTTTGTAGTTTTTTTTTTTTCCTTTTAAACCCTCTTTCCTCCACAATTAATGCCAGGGAATGGATGGTGTTTAGAAGGAAAAATCTTGTTAATATATAACTTTGCCCTATCCAAGCTTAATCGGGAGCGGGATAGGAAAATATATGAGGATTTAGATCTCTTGGGTCAAGGCTGAAATTCCATGGATGCTTTAGACTCACCATAAAACCCAGAAGCACTGAGACTTTTCTAAACAGTACAGGAAGTCCTTGACTTATAACCATTCATTTAGTGACCGGTCGAAGTTACCAAAGCACTCCAAAGAGCAATTTAGAACCAGGGGTGAAATCCAGCAGGTTCTGACAGGTTCTGGAGAACCGGTAGGGGAATTTTTGAGCAGTTCAGAGAACTGACAAATACCACCTCTGGCTGGCCCCAGGAGTGGGGTGGGAATGGAGATTTTGCAGTATCCTTCCCCTGCCACGCCCACCAAGCCACGCCCACCACAAAACCAGTAGTAAAAAAATTTGGATTTCACCACTGTTTAGGACCAATTTTCACACCTACAATCATTTGCGGCATCCTCATGGTGAGGTGATCGAAATTTATACACTTGGCAACTGGCTCATATTTATGATGGTCGCAGTATTCCGGGACCACGTGATCCCCTTTTTGTGACCGTCTGACAAGCAAAGTCAATGAGGGAAAACAGATTCACTTAACAACCCTTAAGCGTTACTGCCTTAACAATGGCAGGGATTCACCTGAGGGGGTGAATCTCTATAACTGTAAAAGGGGGCAAAACTCAGTAACTGTTTCAATGAGTTGAAGGAAATGATGGTGAATTTTCTTCCTTTTTATTGTTTCAGGTCTATTATTCCTGCGGGGCTCAGTTTAGTTCCTGGGAAAGAGGACTGATTTTATCTCCCGGCTTCCCCAGCAATTATTCGTCGGGCATGCACTGCGTCTGGCGATTTCTTATTCCTGCCAAGACCTACTTATTGTTGGAGATCTTTGACTTCGATGTCTTTGAAAGCATCACCGAAGACCCGGATGCCTGGGATGGCTATTTTTCTTTGACCAAAAATACAAACAAGGATTCTTCACCCGGAGAAGACACCGCAGAATATTCAAGCACCGTCTTTCCAACCAAGACTTCGGATGAGCTTGATCTTGACTCAACGGATCGTGTTGAGGGCCTCCCAGAAGCCACTTCTCAAAACCTTGAGTGGAAAGAATTCCATCCAAGCAGAGAACCCAAAGACTTAGCGGTCACTCAACCGAGTCCATTTCCAATCCAGGAAGGGACCGACGATACCTTGACGAGACAAGGTGGAGAACAAGAGAAGGACTTGGTGGACAAAATATTCTTTGCTCACGACCCTGCAAAGGAGCACGCCGAAGGTCCTCAGAGACGTTTCGGGAAGATGATTTTTGGAGAAGAGGCTGCCATTTCAACCATGAACTTGCCTGTTGTGAATGTATCTTCCACTCCGTCGTCCTCCGCTGACGTTTGTCCAGATGATGTCTTATATGTCTCGGACCTCATCGCTTTTTCTTCTCGTTTCTGTGGGGCAAAATCACCCTTGAACCAAAACATGACCTTTGGGTCTTCTCTTAAGATGGTGGAAGTTATTGTGGAGCTGATCACCACCACCGACCGTGGGCGAGGCTTTGCCATGCTCTTTGAGTACAAGAACGGGACGGAGACGATGCCCACAAACGACATCCAGGATGGAGAAGAGAATACCATGATGTTGGTGGTCATCACGGGCATCCTGTTCTTTGCCATGGTTCTTTTGTCCTCGCTCTGCATTGCATGTAGGTAAGTGAGCAATGGTGGATTCATATTTATGTCTCATATTTATGACGGGTGTAGTGCCCTGGGGTCACGTGATCCCCTTTTGCAACCTTCTGACAAGCAAAGTCAACGGGGAAGCCAATTTCATTTAACGACCATGTTACTAATTTAATCCCTTAACAATTGTGGGAAGACAGGTCATAAAATGGGACAAAACACACTTAAATGTCTCACTTAGAAAAAGGTATTTTGGGCTTAACCGTGAACGTAAGTCGAAAATTACCGCATTTCCCCGAAAATAAGACCCTGTCTTATATTTTTTTGAACCCTGAAATAAGTACTTGGCCTTATTGCCATGCGCTCAAAAGCCTGATTGGGCTTATTCTCAGGGGATGTCTTATTTTGGGGAAAACAGGGTATCTATCTATCTATCTATCTATCTATCTATCTATCTATCTATCTATCTATCTATCTATCTATCATCTATCTATCTATCTATCTATCTATCTATCTATCTATCTATCTATCTATCTATCTATCTATCTATCTTGTTTCCCCAAAAATAAGACCCTGTCTTATATTTTTTTGAACCCTGAAATAAGCACCTGGCCTTATTGCCATGTGCTCAAAAGCCCAATTGGGCTTATTATCAGGGGGTGTCTTATTTTGGGGGAAACCGGGTACCGGAAATTAAGTGCTTAATTAATACATGGATAATTCTTTTATACAATAGCTAAATAGGTTACATACAACATGGCAATCACAAGCTGGATAATGCTTCTGCCTTTTGAGTGGTTTTAGTAGGTTTTAGTCAGATGCATTTAGTACAGATTAATAAATTCCTCAGATTAATACATCAAAAAAACCCACAACATTAGATCAGCAGTCATTTCAGCCCTTGTATGAAGGTTTGAAGTTGGCTTAGTCAATTTGCAAATCTAATCACGTCTTTTTAAGACCTTGTTTATAGTTTAGCCATCCGGTCAATTTTATCTTTAAAAAAATTCAAAGAATGGCATAACCAACAGAGGTGAAATGCAAACTTTTTCCATAATTTTTTCCATAAAGATGTCAAAAATAGATTGACAAGGTATTTAATTTCTGCTATGTCCCTGAGAATTTGCCTTCGTCTCATTCACACTTATCCGTTGGAGTGGCATTTTTCTCCCTTATTCTGACATGGTTCGAGAACATCTGAAGATATAGACAATAGTGGCCAAAATTGTGGGAACCTTTTGGGAAAAGTGTATTTTCTAAAACCGGCTAATAACACCACTTTTTTTTTTTTGTGGAGTAGTACCATAAAATTATATATCCATGGAAAGATAATTTAATCAAGAATGTAACGCAATAACTTTGATGAAGGATTTGCTAGTAGAATAGCAGTTACAGTATAAAGAAGAAAAGTGAAACGTAGAAAAAATAAGATATACAAAAATTATCACCATAGAAAAAACGAGATATACAAAATTGATCCTCGTGTCAGTTAATCCTTCACTGGGTAACCTTTAGCATGAATGACAGCCTTACAACGTCTTCCCATGGAGTGAACCAAGTCTTTTAGTTCTGCAGCTGTTCTAATGTGAAACCAAGATTGAAGGATGACTTCTATTAACTGGGTTTTATTGCTGGGTCGCTTCTGATTAACAAGTTTCTTTAGTCGGCTCCATAGATTTTCCATTGGGTTAAGGACTGGGCTATTCCCAGGCCATTCCAGCAGTGGAATAGAATTATCTTGAAACTCCAGGAAAAAAAGTGGATTTGTTAGTCCCCCTGCCCTTGAAGGATAGTCAAGTGAATGCAAAGAAGAGGAACAGAAGCAATAGAAGAAGGAGAGGGATTGCCAATGAAGAGACCAAGTCTTGTGTTGGTAGAATTTTCTTCCAATTTATAGTTGAGCCAAGATTACTTCCACTCAGCAGCAGAGAAAGACTCTGAATGCGGTAGTTAAATGTCTCTGGAGATTCTCAAATCATCCAGATTCATGGTCGTCCCAAAGGTGCTTTTTCAAGAGACAGCTGGATTTTCTAGTTTTTCTTTGAAGACATGTCGCTTCTCATCCAAGATGCTTCTTCAGTTCACAAACTGAATCAGTTCTCATCCAAGAACCGAAGAAGCTTCTTGGATGAGAAGCGAGACGTCTTCAAAGAAAAACAAGGAAGTCCAATTCATCCTCTATTAACGACCCCATAATCCCTCTGGGGTGTGTGTGTGGAGTCTGGGCAACGGAATGGAGCTGAGTGGTTTAATGGCCAGATGCCCTTCCTGTCGCCAATGCGGAGTTTTTTTTCCAGCAGATATATTCTCAGCGTGCCCAGAGACAGAAATATCTGCCTCTACCTAGGATCGAACTCACAGCCTCCTGATTGTGAGGCGAGAGCTCCACCTCAAGAAAGTCCAGTTGCCTCTTTAAAAAAGCATCTTTTTAAAGACACCTAAAAGTCTTAATGCCGTAGTGACTGCCCACCTCTAAATGACAGGCTACCACAAAGTCCTGTAGGACACGTCACGATGAGCCTAACATGAATGACTAGCTGCATGGAATTCTCAAGCTAGCACCGAACCCAGATAAGGAAATAATACAAAGAAAGGTGTGGAAAGCTGGAACCTCCTGTTCCAAATCATTCAACTTTGGTGTATTGTATTCCAAGTAAAAGAATAGGCACTCACCAGTGGCCAGTGAAGTTGGCAGCAGATTCGGACAGTGAGGAGGTTGGGGAGGAACATGGGCCAGTCCTGGAGCCTGGGGAGGGCTCTGATGAGGGCTCTGCATCAGAGGCAGAGAGGAGGCCAGGGCCGAATGCCAATTAACAGCTGCCTTCAGAGTCGGACATCAGTGAGGCAGACGGACAGCTGGAGCCTGTTCCCAGTGTGTGCATGCGCAGAGCTGCCAGATGAAGGGAACAGCTAAAGAACAAGGGTCAGCTCAGGAGTAAAGCCTCAGGTGGACGATGAAGGGCCCCTCCCAGAGGGAATAAAAGAGGAGCGAAAGGGGAGTGGAGTTTGCAGGAGACAATTACTGTATTTTCCTGCGTATAAGACTACTTTCTAACACACAAAAATCTTCTCAAAAGTTGGGGGTCGTCTTATACGCCGGGTCTCATTCTCCTGTAACCAGGCAGACCAGCCCATAAGGCCTTAAATGGCTTTGAGGAGGGTCGTCTTATACGCCCAGTCGTCTTATACGCCGGAAAATACGGTAGTTCATCTAATTGGTTTGTTGGCTCCACCTGCCCGGACATCACCATGGACACTCTACACATGCACAGAAGGCTCTGCACATGCGCAGAAGCGCCACATGTGAACTGGTAGTGAAGGTAAATGAAACCCACTACTGGAGCATGGGACATAGTCTCCTTCCGTTGCTCTGCCGAAGCCCCAGCAAGTAGCTACTGTGGTAGTGTTTACTTCTCCCGATTCGTCTCTCCATCTCCTCCTTCTCGTTTTCATCGGTGAGGCTAAATGTAGCAGCCTGGCCCAGACCTATTTCTCCACTTCTGGCTGTGTAGGTCACCTAACACTGTTCTAATAGTGTGTGTTTGTGCGTGTAAATGAGTGGAACGGGGGGAGGAGGAAGAAAAGACAGTTCCTCAGTGAAATGTCCAGCGATTCATTTTCCTCCACCACTCTCTGGGGATTCTCCAAGATTTTGCCACACTGCTCCCTTTGTGTACCGGTTGGAGAAGGAATGAAAGCTTCATTTGTTGGTTTGGCCAATCCTTCTAATTGCTTTTGGCCTCCGAATTCGTCTGGCCACCTTCGTGAATATGAACCGTGTCCTGTACAATCCGGGATGGGGTCGTCTCGATTCGTTGTGCGGAGACAAAAGAGGTTGCCACCGAAGGCCTCCCAACTTTGCAAACTATTCGAATAGCCGAACGGCCAACTTACGGGAAGTCCTCGTCTTACGACCGCAACTGAGCCCTGATGTCAGGCCTGGAAGCCATCTTTTGCATTGGGCCTTCAGGACAGCGGTGAAATCCTCTGAAGTAGGTTCTGTGAGTCTACTACCAAGCGCGGCTGGGGCATGCCCACGCAGCGCTAAAAAAGGAATATTTTGAAGCTTTCCCAGTCTGCAAAGCTAAGTAGAACAGCGAGGGGGGGGGAGAAATCCGCTATGCCACGTGATTTAGATTAGCTAGAAAGCAGGAAATCCAACGATTCTCGCTAATATAAATCATGCATCACAGCTGATCGTCGGAAATACCAGTTCGTCCGAACTGATCTGAACCGGTAGCATTTCACCCCTGCTTCAGGACTACCACATTTATTGCTGTGGGAAACTGGAAGGGGGCATTGTATGGAGCAAGGGTGATATATAGTCATAATAACATTCCTTTTGCAGAAAGTCAAGGACATCTTGCCTTGCACCTGGAAGGCTGGAACTGGGAGGCATCTCCAGTTGGGATGATGCATTGATTGGACCATGTGATGGACATGTGGGTGCTGGGCAGGGACTTAGACTTTCCTTTGGGTGGGGAAAACTGGAAGCTTTCAGATTTGGGTTTTCCCAGATGTGCCAATAAGGTAAAGGTAAAGGTTCCCCTTGTACATATGTGCTAGTCATTCCCGACTCTAGGGGGTCATCTCCATTTCAAAGCCGAAGAGTCAGCGCTGTCTGAAGACGACTCCGTGGTCATGTGGCTGGCATGACTCAACTCCAAAGGCGCATGGAACGCTGTTCCCTTCTCACCAAAGTGGTCCCTATTTTTCTACCTGCATTGTTTACCTGCTTTTGAACTGCTAGGTTGGCAGAAGCTGGGACAAGTCACAAGAGCCCATCCCATTATGCGGCACCAGGGATTCAAACTGCTGAACTGCCAACCTTTCAATGACTCAGGAGTAAGGCCTGGAGATGAGTGGCCCCTCCCATAAGGCTTAAAAGAGAAGCAAAGGCACGTGGGCCCTTTGCAGGAAAGCAACATTGTTAATTCTATTCCCAATCGGCATCTCTGTTTGATTTTGGACTCTGTGTGGCTTTGCCAAGTAGGTCTTTGGCAGCGTGTCAAGGGAGATAAAGGTTGGTGATTATCCCGAAGGACTTCTCCCGAAGGACTTTTTGCAACTAATTGGGACTCAGCTGTGAGTGAACGTAATTCACAGCTGTTGCAATAAAAGAGGTTTTTGGGACCATTCGTATGTTTTAATGACTCAGGAAGCCTAGGTCACAACAAGTGTGGTGGATTAACAAGAGTCCAACCCAACTCGAGAAAGTCTGTAGCTTTGTATATGAAGGACACTTAATAATTGTGTTCCTTCTTTATTTTCTAGGTGGAGGTTATGTCTCAAAAGAAGTTTTCTAGAAGTCCATGGTGATCAAGAAGTAAGTATCGTTATTTCAGGTCCTTCTGTGGACTTTCGTTCACCACTTTTGAAACAGGTTGCTGATCGATTGCTTGAACTTGGAAATGTTTGGAATTGTAGAACCAGATCCAGAACTCCGGCGTTGACGCCAGTGAACTCCAGCTGGTGATCCCATGTCAAGAAAACGAAAACAACAATCATTCCCTTGGAGGAAATGGCATCGGTAAGCAGAAAAAGGTTAAGTGGACTTTGTTGTCCAATCTTTGCAACTAGAGAGTTCTTTTTCAGAGACCAATAGTCCATTTCATCCTTGCCGTGATATCACACAACCAAAGAGTATTATGAATTTCTTGAGTATAGATTAAGGAATGACCTGCTAATATATCAGTTGTTCTTGTTGTTCTTGTTGTGAAGTCCTGTCCGACCCATCGTGACCCCATGGACAACGTTCCTCTAGGCCTTCTTGTCCTCTACCATCCTCTGGAGTCCATTTAAGCTCATGCCAACTGCTTCAGTGACTCCATCCAGCCACCTCATTCTCTGCTGTCCCCTTCTTCTTTTGCCCTCCATCATTCCCACCATTAGGCTCTTCTCCAGGGAGTCCTTCCTTCTCATTAAGTGACCATTTGAATATTTGAGCTTCATCTTCAGGATCTGGCCTTCTAAAGAGCAGTCAGGGTTGATCTCTTCTAGGACTGACTGGTTTGATCACCTTGCAGTCCAAGGGACTCACATGAGTTTTCTCCAGCACTATATCAGAGACATCCTTTAATAGCAGCTAGTTATTTTTGAACCACTGTGAGGGCATTGTGGGAAGCAAAGTCCAATGTATCTAGAGGTTCTACAAGATTAGGAAAAGATGACAGAAGACATGAAGAAGCACTTTGGAAGCCTCCAAGGAGAAGATTCATGACTGTTAGAGAAGATCCATGACTTAGAACAGCATTTATCAAGCTTGGTAACTTTAACATGAGTAGACTTTGACTCCCAGAATTCCCCAGCCAGCCAGCAAAGAATTTTGGCACATATGTTCCTCTTGGCTTCTAGGTGCTCGCTAAGAAAGGATTTTTCAAAATGACCATGAGATGATTAGTATTTCATATACAGTTTTATATTCACATGCTCTGATGCTAAGGAGGTAGATGTTCTACTCCCCCTCTCCACCTGAAAGGAACTCTATCCCAACTGCCGGTTGCCTTATATTCACACGCTCTGACGCTACGGAGTTACACGTTCTACATTAGGTTTCAGGCTTTAAGTGTCAATTTATCATGCCTGATCACATAGTTTCGTAGCGAAGCACGGGTGTCCAGCTAGTACTTTTATAGAACATTTGAGAAGAATGCAGAATGGGTTACAAATAATTCTGAAAACATGCTTGCTATTTCTTTGGTGCAAATAAATACATTTCGGTATTTTCTCCAGATACTTCCTGCCCTGGCAATCTGGAACCCATCATCGATCTAGATGCCCCTCCAATGTCAGCTGTGATGGGAGGTGATGAGGTGTTCATTATTTCTGCCAATCCAGAACCTGGTCGCTTGAGTTTTACCTCTTGTAAAATACAGGTAAGGAACAGGTAAGGGGCAGAGAGAGAGAGAGAGAGAAAGAGAAAGAAAGAGAAAGAAAAAGAGGAAGAAAGAGAACGAGGGAGAGAAAAAGGGAAAGAATAAAAATGACAGAAAGAGAACAATAAAAAAGGGAAAGCAAGTGATAGAGAGAAAAAGAGAAAGAGAAAAAGAGAAATGTGAAAGGCAGAAAGAGGGGAAGAGAAAAGATAGAAAGAAAGAAAAAAGAGAGGAAGAGATAAAGAGAGATACAAAGGTAAAGAAAGAGAGAAATGGAAAGAAATAAAGAAGGGAGAAAGAAGGAGAGATAAAGAGATAAAAAGGGAAAGGAAGAGAAAGAGAAAGGAAGAGAAGGGAGAAAGAGAGAGAAAAAGGGAAAGAGTAAAAGAGACAGAGAGAGAAAAAAAGGGAAAGCAAGTGATAGAGAGAAAAAGAGAAAGAGAAAGAGAAAGGTGAAAGGCAGAAAGAGGGGAAGAGAAAAGATAGAAAGAGAAAGAAAAAAGAGAGGAAGAGATAAAGAGAGATACAAAGGTAAAGAAAGAGAAATGGAAAGAAATAAAGAAGGGAGAGATAAAGAGATAAAAAGGGAAAGGAAGAGAAAGAGAAAGGAAGAGAAGGGAGAAAGAGGGAGAGATAGAGAACGATAAAAAGGAAAAGAGAGATATAGAAAGAGAGAGAGAAGGGTGAAAGAGAGAGAGATAAAGAGCGATAAAAAGGGAAAGAAAGAAATAGGAGAGAGAGAAAGGGAGACAGAGAGAAAGTAAGTTTCCTTGTTCAGATTTTGCCTGCTTTTAATCTCTTCTTTGTTTGCCAGCCAAATGTTTTGGCTTTGCTTGCATTTCATCAATAAACATCCAGCTATATTTTTTTTTCTGCACGGATTCTTGCTCTGGCCTGAAGAGAGGGACCGTCTGGGGAATGGGCTGGCTGCAGTGACCACCATTTCCCCACAAAGCCACGCCGTGGCTCAAGAGAAGGTGTTTCAATCCATTTAGGCGCTGCTTGAAAATCCCACGGCATCTTCCCACGGGGTTTTCTCTCTCTCTCTCTCTCTCTCCTTAGGACAAGAGATTGACCCGAAGTATCACCAGCCCGACTTCCGTGTCGGAATGGCTGATCCCGAAGCAAACGGAGCCCGGCAGCCAAGCGTCCAATTCCCGGGCGGGATACCCCAAGGGTGCTTATCTGAAGCAGCAGGCGTGGCGCACACGGACTTTCCACAATCTCTTGGCTCCGTTCCCACAGCTCCAGGAGCAATGGGGCCACTGGACAAACAACGGCCCTTCGCCCAAAGCGGCCCAAAGCGGGGTGAGTATTGGCGCCCGGGGAGGAAAGGAAGCAGGTATGAAGCCAGGGGTTTTGAAACCAGATCCAGCTGTTCCACCGCTGGTTCAGGTACAGGTAGTCCTTGACGTACGACGGTTCATTCGAGGTTACGACGGTGCTGAATACAAGGGGACTTGTAAGCCGTTCTCGCCTTGGAGACCCATCCCAGCATCTGTTCTGGCCCCGTTCCCAGAAATAACCTCTCCTCAGACAATCAGAGTCTAATGAACTGGCAGGCAACCAAGTAAGCTGATAACAAAGGTTGGCAGCAATCCGCAGCTGCTTGCCAACGTCTTTATTAATAGGTCATACACCAAAATGTTCAGAGCTGAGACGCAGGGCCGATTCAAAACCGGGATCCATGAATCTTTGTTTTGTTCGTCACAAAGATACGGCTGCAATCCCTCTCTTATATAGCCTGGGAAGCGTGGTCCACCAGCTAATCACGACCACGCCTTTTCCTCTGCTGGGCTCTCCTGTCTCTCCGACGCTGGTGAGGATCCAGCCAAAACTCACTCCCCTCATCAATGTTCTCTTGTGGCTGCGGGGACGAGCTTGGCTCTGGGCCTATCTCCTGCCCTTCGGTGTCCTCCGGAGGCATTGCCAGAGAGGAGAGTCCTGGAGAAGGAGGCCTTGCCAACTCCTCTCCCTCACTCTCAGAGTCCTCCCCTGCTGATGACGCAGGCTCAGGCAACGAAGCCACAACAGCATCCTCACCGTCAAGCTTGGGGAGTGGCAGGTGTTGATGGTGGTGGCACCATCCAGGGATCACGTGATCTCTGTTGGGGGCTTCCACGAAGTCAAGTCAATGGGAGAAGCTAACAACCAAGGTGATTCGCTTAACAACTGTAGCAAAAAGGTCATAAAATCAGGCACCGCTCAATGGTGGAAATTCTGAGCTCAATTGTGGTCATAGGTCAAGTGATACTTGTACATAATGTAAAAAAATCTGTGCTGAACCAAACTGACATTATATGCTCCAGCGTATATACAGTGGGGCAGAAAAGTATTTAGTCAGCCACCAATTGTGCAAGTTCTCCCACTTAAAAAGATGAGGGAGGCCTGTAATTGACATCATAAGTACACCTGAACTATGAGAGACAAAATGAAAAAACAAATCCAGACAATCCCATTGTCTGATTTGGAAAGAATTTATTTGCAAATTATGGTGGAAAAATAAGTATTTGGTCAATATCAAAAGTTCATCTCAATACTTTGTTATATATCCTTTGTTGGCAATGACAGAGGTCAAACGTTGTCTGTAAGTCTTCACAAGGTTGGCACACACTGTTGCTGGTATGTTGGCCCGCTTTTTCTATCCCATCTTTATTTCTTCCTCTCTCTCATCTGTAACTATCTAATCCAGAGGTCTCCAACCTTGGCAACTTTAAGACTTGTGGACTTCAGCTCCCAGAATTCAACTCCCAGAGTTGAAGTCCGTAAGTCTTAAAGTTGCCAAGGTTGGAGACCCCTGATTCTAATCCATACGCAAGAGCCTTAAAAGAATGCTTCTTCTCTATTTTCTCTCAGAGTTCTTGACGTGGATCTTCTTTTCCCTGACAGGGTTTTTCGACCTCCACCCCAAACCAGCCCATCAGAATCCAAAAAGCGAGCTCCGCTGGAGAAACTGAAGGAACTTCTGAAGGGTCACACTTGGCAGGTTTGGCCAGTAACCCATGGACACGCTCGGCCCAGAAACCGCAGAAGCCGACCGGCGGTTCTAACTCGAGAAGGTCCCAATTTGCAAACCCTTCTTTTGATTTCTTGACCGGTTCTCCTGGCTGTGACCAGCCAAGGCTTCCTGAGCACTCCAAAGTTGAGGGCATTCTGTCCCCGGTCCAAAGTCCCCATCTGGGAGGGAAGGATGCTCCAGACGCTGCCCTCAGATTGAAAAGCAACGTTGTCAACTCTTCCAAGCCCAAGGAGTCTTCTGTAGACATGGACGGGCCCAAAGCGGTGTTTGTGATTTCTGAAGAAGGAGATGATCAGCAGCCTTTAGTTTTGGCGGAGCACACAAATCAATGCGTCGATGTTTTGTCCGAGACAAATGCTGTCATCTGTGAAGGAGGGATGGCCGCGAGGAAGGAGCAGATGGTGGATCTATCACTTGAAGAAGACTCGGAGGAGGCCACCAGAAGCAGGTTGAGTATTGGTCCTTGGGGGGAGCCCTCCAGTTCCTACCAAGATCCCTTTCAGGGCGATGGGGATGAAACTTATGGTCCTGGTCCAAAACCAGAGTCGTTGGCTCGTTTCAATTCAACTTGTCCAAACGTGCTTTTTTGATCGTCCATGAAGGTCCTTCAAGCGGTGAAGATCTTTTGAGATGGACAGAAGCTGTTCTGCATGCAGACATTCAAGGGACAACCTTTGATCCGCTTAGGGGGCACGGATCCTGCACTCAGTGACGCTTGCCCAAAACTTTTGTCTTAAGTTGGATGCGATGAGTATGGATATTGCTGTGGAGCACAATTTTTGGTCTTGATGCATGAAGACCCACCTGACGTTTTCCTTCTGAAATAAGCTAGTTTTTGTTTTTGTTTTTGAAAGTTGTGTTTGAATTGGGAGGTGTGATCAGATCTAGAGCCTATCAGGTTTTAGGTAAAGGGGGCTGTACTGGATATAATCCTTAGTAATCAACCAAATTCTGGCCATGATGTGGAAGGGCCAGTGGGGAATTCAACCAGTGTAACAACCGGTCCGCTGAGCGTGCGGTTCGCCCAAAACAATCTGAAACGGTAGAATCCCACCCCTGGGAAGGGTGTAAAGTTCTACTGATGTTTGATTATAGTTCCTCGCCCCCCAAAAAGGGTGACTGTGAACAGAACTGGAATAACTAAAAATACAAGCAGTGCATGTGAAAAGGCGATTGGGGGGGTGACTATTTTAGATTAACACATTTTATTCAAAGGATTCACTGGCTTTTGTGAATCCTATCTCTCCCCCCCCCCCCACAGTGACTACAATGAGAATATGAGGTAAAGTTGGGCTAATGAAACACCGTCACCAACAACAGGGTTTGCCATTCGCACAACCACATCCTGCCCAGTTGGTGTGACCTTGGGATTCAAAGTTTGGGTAGGTTGGCTGAGAAAAAAATTCGCCAAAGTTGCGAGATTGCCAAAATTGTTATCGTGGCCAAGGGAGAACGCTTCGGTGAATTCTGAAAGCGGGCTAAAGCCTTTTGAGAAGGCGACTTCTACAGATTAACCCGATTAGGTGGCTCAGTGGCTAAGATGCTGAGCTTGTCGATCAGAAAGGTCGGCAGTTCGGCGGTTCGAATCCCTAGTACAGGTCTCCTGTGTGGGTGGATTAGATGGCCTCCAAGGTCCCCTTCCAACTCTTGTTACTGTTACTATTAAGATTTGAAGACCGCAATAGGCTTTGGAGCAGACAATGGTTCTCCTACCATGCCTGCCTAGATAGCTCTTTAAAGCAGCTGCATCTTTTCTGGGATCGCGCACGATGACAGAAATCTGGGGGAAGAGACGCGGTGGGTTTAAAAGTTTGCCGTCCTAAACGCACAATATTTTTGAATCGGCCCTGCTCCACATTATTAAGCCAACGCTTCGGCCTTTGTGATTCAAATTCCTCACTCGAGAGAAGATTTTCAAGGATGCGTCCGTCTGTGACACTTTAGTAAATTGCACTTGGAATTACAGTAGTATCAGAGAGTGGGGTGCACGCTGAAGATTTGCGTTGGTTGAAGGGGTTTGAACCGGGGGTGGGATTCAGAAATTTTAGCAACCAATTCTCTGCCTAGTTGCTGGGTATGGTGGGCATGGCCTACTCGGCGTCTTGCACCGCAGGAGGCCCAGGGGTGGGTTCTCCTTACCTTTACTATCGGTTCGCAACGGGAGCGCGCATGCGCAGAGCATCCATTATGACGTCCGGACGGGTGGGCAGAGCTTCCTGCCTATTTTACTACCGGTTCGTAAGAACCGGATAGAACCGGGAGCAACCCACCCCGTGTGTGTGTGTGTGTGTGTGTGTGTGGCTTTTCACCCTCCTCAGACCCTGGAAGTTTTCACTGAGCCTCTGGGAGGGTGAAAGCAGCCTCCCCCAGGTTCCGGAGGTCCTCCAGAGGCTGGAAACGGGCCCATTTCCGGACTTCCAGTAGTTCGCCCTCCCAGACTCTCCGCGTAGGCCCTGCACTTACCTGGCATTCAAAACGAGCTGTGTGGAGACTCCTGGGAGGGGAGGGGCAGGGAGGGGTGGGGACAGCCAGTCCTTGCAACAACCAGTTCGCCGTACCAGATTAAAATTAACATCCCGATTTGCCCAAACTGGTCTGAACCGGTTGAATCTCACCCCCGGTTTGAACTGAACGGTAGGTGATGGGTAAGATGTTAAGCCAACTTTGTTACGGTTTTTACAGAAGACGCATGATTTATTTGCGAAGCCCATGACCGTTAGCAATTTATAGGTAGTCCTTAATTTACAACAGTTCATTTAGTCACCAAAGTTGCAAAGGCACTGGAAAAAAAAAGCGACTTACGACCGCTTTCCACGCATACGACCGTTGCAGCAGCCCCGTTTAAAATTCAGACACTTGGCAACCGACTCACAGTTATGACCGTTGGTCACGCGATCCCCCTTTTGCGACCTCCTGATAAACTAAGTCCATGGGGAGACCAGATTTATCTAGCCACCCCGTTAGTTATTTAACAAGGCGGTGATTCACTTGAGCGTAGGGGGCTAATGCCTCCTACTAAAGGCAGCAATTAACACCAGCTGCCTGTAATTCTGCGAGTTCAATCCCAGCCAGGCTCAAGGTCGACTCAGCCTTCCATCCTTTCTAAGGTGGGTAAATTGAGGACCCAGTTTGTTGGGGGCAATAAGCTGACTTTGTATAAATATAAATATACAAAAGTATGAAGGCTATTGCTTAATGCATTGTAAGCCGTCCTGAGTCTACGGAGAAGGGCGGCATATAAATCAAATTAAAAAAGAAAAGAAAAAAAAGCGTGGCGAGAAAAGGCACTTAACAAATTTCTCACTTAGCTACATAAATGTTGGGCTCCGCTGTGGTCACAAGTTGAGGACTACCTGTAAATGCTTCCCTGTGGCCATTAAAACAGGGCACCGCTAGGTCTTTAATCGCACAACTTTTTAATTTTTTTTAAAAAAATGGCTGCATCTAACGGCCTCATTGGTATTTTAATGGCCTTGTCCTGGAATGCGATTTTAGCTTTTCAGGGTTTTTTTTAAGGCTGGAATAGAAGGGAATGTTATCCAAGTCCTGCATTTGGTTCAGGCAGCTGTTGGAGAAAGTCCTTCAAATATCTGCTGGAAAACAGGTGCCAAGGGAAGGAACGGGAAAAATCCAGCTCTATTCAAATAGAGCAATTTTTTTTTTTTTTTTTTTGGTTAGCAGTTTTCGGGCACCGTCTGGGAGCTTTAAAACTGGCTCCTAAATTGCTTAACTCAGATTAATTTCTCGTTTTCACTTGCTTTTTTTAAGCTTCCATCTGTGCTGGTTTAGAGTACCGGGCACAGTTGTGGAAGGGCTTAAGATTTGTTTATGTGTGTGTGTGTGTTGCGTGCACATTTGCACTTTGAAATGAAGTATTTTCTCACCTATAGGAGCAGTAGATTTGATCGTAGTAATGGGGAAATGCCAGCAGAATTTATAGTGCCTTTAAAACTGAAAACCTGTTTTCCTATCTGACTTAAATCTGTTCAAGATTGCTAGGAGTTCTGGTTTTTTTTGTTTCAAGCAGGACAATCAAATTGAAGGATTCTCCCTGCCCCTATCCTGCCGTTTCCTGTTGTTTTTGCAAATAATAATAATCATCATCAATTTATAAGAAGTTTGTTTGAGTTTTCTCGTCTCTCCAAAAAGTTGGGTGTTTTTTTTTCTCCCCTATTATATTTTCACCCCTTATAGCTACGTGATCAGTGCGGGAGATACGTCTATGTGTAAAAAAAAAAAGCTAAATAAACACAAAATTCCTAAAATACTTTCCAGCTTTTTACACGTTACTAGTTTGGGTAGAAAACAAGCTGGTGTGGAGTCCGTATTTGTAAAGCTGCTTCAATTTTGTAGCTGGTAGTTCCAAATTTGTGCGTCTCACACACATGGCAGGAATTGTGTCCCTTGTGTGCTATTTCTCCCACAGGTTACAACTAGTTTAGCATATAGAATAGAATAACAGAGTTGCAAGGCACCTTGGAGGTCTTCTAGTCCAATTTTCCAAAGTACTGTTGTGGCTCCGTTGCCTGAGCCTGTGTCATCAGTAGATGCAGACTCTGAGAGTGAGGGAGAGGAGTTGACAAGGCCTCCCTCTCCAGGACCCTCCTCTCTGGCAATGCCTCCAGAGGACACTGAAGGGCAAGAGATAGGCCCACAGCCAAGCACGTCCATGCAGCCACAGGTGGACAGTGATGAGGGTAATGAGTCTTGGCTGGATCCTCAGTAGCGTTGCAGGGATAAGTGCACACAACAGAAGAAAAGGCGTGCCAGAGATTAGGCTGAGTCACTGGACCACACCCCACAGGGTATAAAAGGGGGTGAGTTAGCCATTCAGACTCTGTGACGGACAAAACTAACTCCTTTGAGTCACATTGCATCTCTGGAAAACAGCAATCTGGGCCTTGGAAATATTCGGACAATTCTGACTGGATATTTTTGTTTGTTGATAAAGTTCTCGGCAAGCAGCTACTGGGTGGCTGCCAAGCGTCTTATCAGAAGAATTGGTTGTCTGCCAGTTTATTTAACCCCCGGCTGTTTGTCTCTCTGTGTGTGTGTGTGAGACAGGGACAGAACAACTACCAGCAGACAGGACAAGAAACAATGGATGGAAACTAATCAAGGAGAGAGACAACCTTGGATTAAGGAGAAACTTCCTAACAGGGAGAACAATTAACCAGTGGAACAACTTGCCACCAGAAGTTGTGAGCGCTCCATCACTGGAGGTTTTTAAGAAGAAATTGGACAGCTATTTGTCCAACGGTCTCCTGCTTGAGCGTGTTGTGGTCCGCCAGCAGCCTGCAGAAGTGGCAGTGGAGTCGGACAGTGAGGAGGTTGGGGAGGAACATGGGCCAGCCCTGGAGGCTGGAGAAGAGGGCTCTGCGTCAGAGGCAGAGAAGGGGGTAGGGCCATCTGAGAGCGATGTGTGGATTCCGGAGCCGGACAGCAGAGAGGCAGTGAAACAGGAGGAGCCTGTTCCTAGTGCGTGCATGGGCAGAGCTGCCAGAAGGCAAGAGCAGCTAAAGCAAAAGGGACAACTCGGGAGTAAGGCCTGAAGATAATTGGCCCTTCCCATAAGGCTTAAAAGAGGAGCAAAGGCATGTGGACCCTTTGCAGGAAAGCAACGTTGTTAATTCTGTTCCCAGTCGGCATCTCTGTTTGATTCTGGACTCCGTGTGGCTTTGCCAAGTAGGTCTTTGGCAGCGTGTCAAGGGAGATAAAGGTTGGTGATTATCCCGAAGGACTTCTTGCAACTAATTGGGATTCAGCTGTGAATGAACGTAATTCACAGCTGTTGCAATAAAAGAGGGTTTGGGGACTCATGTGTTTTGATGACTCAAGAAGCCTAGGTCACAACAGAGCAGGGGGTTAGACTAGAAGACCTCCAAGGTCCCTTCCAGCTCTGTTCCGATTGATTGATCGTCATAAATGGAGAACCGGTCATAAGTAACTTTTTCCAGTGCTGTTATAACTTCAAACAGTCAGATGAATGGATATAAGTTCAGTATTGCTTGCCTTTTGCAATGCAAAAGATGCTAATTTCATTCTTGACAAGGAAGATTTTCTTAAACACCCAGAAGTGCCTACCTGATTTACTCTTTTGTAAAAGGGAGGCAACATCTACAGAAATAATTTTTTAGTGTCAACAGAGATAGGTTGTGGTGAGCAGGGACAGCCAACAATTCCCTCTTTCTTCCCTCTCTACAGATAGTCCTCAACTTGCAACAGCTTGTTTAGTGACCAGAGTTACAGTGGCACTGAAAAAAAGTGACTTATGACCGATTCTCACACTTACGACCGTTGCAGCATCCCTGTGGTTATGCGATCAAAATTCAGACACTTGGCAACTGACTCGTATTTATGACGATGGCAGTGTCCCGGGGGGATCATCACGTGATCCCCTTTTGTGAAATTCTGACAAGCAAAGCCCACGGAAAGCCAGAGTCACTTCACCATTTTGCCAAGAAAAGTTGTGAAGTGGGGCCAAACTGACTTAAGAACTGTCTCGTTTAGCAATAGAAACTTTGGGCTCAACTGTGGTCAGATGTTGAGGACTATTTGTACTCAAAAAGGTGGTCTCCTTATCCACAGAGCAAGCAAGCTCCTTCCCATCGGCGAAGTCTATCAAGTCAATATTTATTTGGGATAGCCCTTTGTTTTCCCATCAATCACGCAGAAACATTTGGATGGAAAATTGGTCTGGAATGCAAGAGCCTCAGATAGCTCAACAGGTTAAATAGCCTGCTATTAACATTCAGCCGTCTGCATTTATTGCAAGTTCGAGGCTCAAGGTTGACTCAGCCTTCCATCCTTTCTAAGGTAGGTAAATTGAGGACCCAGTTTGTGGGGGCAATAAACTGACTTTGTATAAAAAATATACAAAAGTAGGAAGGCTATTGCTTAATGCATTGTAAGCCGCCCTGAGTCTCCGGAGAAGGGCGGCATATAAATCTAATGAAATAAATAAAATAAATAAATAAGTGCCAGCGCTGTAGTGGCCTGCCAGCGGCCAATGGAACTGGCAGCAGAGTCGAACAGTGAGGAGGTTGGAAAGGGCCAGTCCTGGGGCTGGGGAAAGCTCGGACGAGGGCTCTGCGTTGAAGGCAGAGAGGAAGGTAGACAGCAGCGAGGCAGAGGAACAGCTGGAGCCTGTTCCCAGTGTGCGCATGTGCAGAGCTGCCAGAGGACAAGAACAACTCAGAAAGCAGGGTCGACTTGGGAGTAAAGCCACACCTTGGAGATGATTGGCCCCTCCCCTAGGAAACAAAAGAGGAGCGAACAGGGAGGGGTCTTTTGCAGGAAACAATTCGTTCAGTCGGTCATTTCAAGAGTGGAAAGTTCTGTTCGTGACTCTAAGAGACTCTGTGCCAAGTTTGGCCTTGTAACTGCGTTTGGAAACAAGTTATGTGGCAGCTTGCCAAGCGAGATAAGGTTTGTGTGGATAAATACTCCTTTGAAAAGCTGTCTGGACAAGCCTCGCTGACTACGAATGAAAGGAATTCACAGCCATGTCAATAAAAGAGAGGTTTTGTCAGGATTAAAAATCTGCTTCCTGCTTTTTAAGGGCGCCTACGTCAAAACAAGCGCCATCTTTAAGCTCTCCCCAATTAACCCAACCTTGGCCTGTGCGCCGGCCTGAGCCGACATCCGAAGACAAGCGAAGCAAAAAAGTCCAACATTGTGCATTTTAATATTTTCCAAAGATAAATCACGAACCCCAAAGCCCAACAGTTATCGGAATTCTTTTCTTTCCCCCCCACCTCTTTTCCAAGCCACCAGCTTGCCGTACAAAGGAAAAAAAAAAAGCAGAAAACATTTCTTCTTAGAGCAGATAACGAAACTTTTTTTAAAAGTCCCAACCGCCCATCCTAAGCGTGGAGTGAACCACGCTAAAATCCCCTGGAAGACACTTGTATGATTGGAATGAAGGAGGAAGGGGTAAATTTTGCTGGGGGGCGGGTGGGGGAAAAGATAAACTGCTGTATTTAATTCTTCTATTTACAATTTGGCTGGCGACGGACAGCCATGGCAGTCAACGTCAACGGAGAGAACAGAACCAAATCCTCTCTCCTTTTTTTTCAGTTTGGAAGGGGAGAAGTCACCTGACGACCTCACCTGGGCTAGCCAGTAGCTAACCTAGGAGAAACTGACATGGCTCTGGGTGTGGTTTTTGCAGTCCCCTTCGTTTCTCCATTCCCTGAGACGGGAAAAACACACCCGTTGCCAACAGCGAACGGTCCCATGCAAGCTTTGATGGCTGCAAGGTCCGTCGTCTTTATAATTTTCCTGCAGTCGGCGTGGACGTCTCACAGCGTGTCTTAGCAGTCCACTTAACATGGTCTGTGAACACAAGGAGCCACGGCGGTTGAAGCCTTTAAGTGGCTCTTTTACTGAAATAGGCTTGGAATTAGACGCCATCAGCATTGTGGCAGAGGTCTCCAAACCTGGCAACTTGTTGACTTTAACTCCCAGAATTTCCCAGCATGGGGGAAGTCAAAGTCCACAAGTTTCGAATTTTGGAGATCCCCGGCTGTACAGGATAATCTTGGAAGCTCTATTTTTTTTTTGTTTAAAAAAAAAGAGGAGCGAAAGAAGTCTGCAGATAGAAAATGAACCAATCCTTATCAACCATCTTTAACATAAAGGGCATTCAATCCTGGAGGGTCCCATTATAGCTTTCTCTTTGGACCACTCCCCACATTAGCTCTACCAAGACCCAGCTCTGAAAGATTTACTATTTCAGTGCATAAAAATATAATGTGGCTAAAGGTGCAATAATTGTGCCCAGCACATTATTCTGTTAAATCCCCTTGAGTCTGAGAGCAGAGGGGAGAAAAAAAAGCCCATAATTTGAGTGGATTGGAATGAGGCCACTATTACTATCAAAGTTGCGTTTCTCCTGCAACTTTAAGATGGGTGGACTTCAACTTCCAGGTTCTAGGAGTTGAAGTCCACCCATCTTAAAGTTGCCACGGTTGAGAAACACAGCTTTAAAAGGAAGACAAGATCCTGGCAAATGTTTTAAACAAATGGGAAGACTGTATAAAAAACGGGGTTCAGGGTAGCCTCCCCCGATCAGATGCCTTCTGTAAGTTTTTGAGATTGCAACTTGCAAGTCGATTAGCCGTCCCGGTTCAACTATCTCAGGGATTCTGGTATGTGAAATTCCAACACATCTGAAGGGCGCCAGGTTGGGGGGGGGGGAATCCATTTTCGATACCGTTACGGCTAAATTTAAGCAACATTAGGGAGTTGTAAGAAGGGAAATAGACTCGGCTGTCTTTATCCCGTCTTCCTAAGGGCTACGTTGGGTTGTTGTCTTAAAATGTGCCGAATGATGGAAACAGCAAAACTGTGTGCCAGCACTAAATTATTTCAAAAGCAATTCTGGTTATGCAAGTTATCTGTTATTTGTAGTTGGTCTTGTTGACCGTCAAGAGAAGGACAGCTTAAAAAAAAAATTTTTTAAGTTAGGAGAGAGGTCGCTCTGAGATGATTTTAAAAAAATGGATATGGATATATGCAGACACACTTCCCTGTCTACCATCCTCCGAAATTAATGGTGCTGCTCCATTTTTAGGGACACACAAAAAAAGTTCAGGAATAATAGCCCTTGGGAGATCGGGATAAAAGCTGGGAATATTAATGTCTTACATTCAGCAATGGTATTGAAAAAACTTCAGTGTCGGTTGGATTATGCCAAATTCGTGAAGACTTCTTTATCATCAGGGGATTTAAAAAAAAAGAAGAGGAGTTTCTAGTGGAATTTGACCAGTAAGAGGGGGGGAAAAATGCATAGTTGTTTTGAAGCATAACTCTCAACTGCTAAGAACAACAATTCCTGGGTGGATGGGTGGGGGAAACATTCTCATGGAACCCAAAGAAAAATGGCGGAGGTGAAATTCAGTTTAAGAGAGCACCAGTCTGAATCCTAGAATTGAGCATGGGGAAAAGAAAACGACAGGATCTAAGGAAAGAAAAAAAAAGACCAAATAGAAAGAAAAAAAGAAAAGAGGACGAAACAATTGGATCTTTCCTATCAAAGGTGGCTACGTCAACTGCACCAGCTGGACAGCAGCATTTAAGATATACGTGTGGAGTGTGTCAAGAAAACACAAGAGACCCTAAGGTGGGTGTTCGTCAACCTTGGCTGTTTTTAAGACGGGTGGACTTCCAACTCCCAGAATTCCTCAGCCATAATGGCTGGGTGGGGAAGTCTGGGAGTTGAAGTCCTCGTGCCAACGTGAGAAATACGGCCTTAAGCGGTCAGTGCTTAAGTGTTGGGACAGACCTCGGTCAATCCAGCTGTGATCCAAGAAGAAGTCTATAGGCCATCAATTCCGGCGAGATGTTGCAAGTTGGTCCATGAAATTGACAAAAAGACGCACGGCACTGCCCACCCACAAGGAACCAAGAGCGTGCTTCTCTCTTGCGGTACTTTGCTGTAACATTTGCCTTCTCAAGCAAGACCTTGCTTCATTTCCGACAATCGACGTTCACCGAGAAGGGTTCCATGTCTAGCTCAAATTCAGAAAGAACACAGGGGCAGCCACGCCCTTCTGGCCTTCAAAACAAAACCAATTTCTTTTTTAGGAAAAAAGCCAAGGAGAACGCAGGGGTGGCCGGAAAATAAAAACCCGACAAAATAATCATCGTGAAGGAAAGGGAAAAACAAAAAGAGCACGCTAGCAACATCAGAGGATCTGAGGTGTAAAAAGTTGCCAATCCCCCTCCTTTTTTTTTTTCCTCTTTTGTGCAGGAACAACCAGGCCAAAAAACCTGTAGAGTTGGCGTTTCTGGGTTTAATTTTCCCATCCTTTACAAGCACGGAGACCAGTGAAACGCCCCCAGGAATCCTCAGTTTTTGAAACGCGTTTGTTCGCAGATGTGATTGAACTTCCTGAAATTAAAAAACCCAAGAAGAGAAAAGTTAGTATTTTTCTTTCTTTCTTTCTTTCTTTTTTTTGGGGGGGGGGGAACGTCACATGAAAGAGATTTTCAAACGAAGGAGGAGCAGCTTGACTTCCTAATTAATACCCTCGGGGAAGGGGGGGGGCCCTCCAAATATTTGGCATCTCTTTTAATTCGTTTCTCCAATTCTAAACCCATTCTGAGCTCAGAATATTTCTGCTAAGACCCGAACAGCTGAAAATGCTTTGCATAGCACCTACCAGCCGTTCTGAGCTTAATAGCCGAAGCCTGCAAAATGAAACAGCCAGGAGGACAGTCTGCCAAGAACTGCCAAGAAATTTGATGGCTAGATGATAAAGAGGGGGAGGGGATAGAGATCGATCGATCAATAGGATATATGATAGGATATAGGTAGAAGAGAGAGAGAGAGAGAAAGAGCGAGAGATAATAGATCAACAGTGAAATCCGGCTGGATCTATCCGGCTTGCGCGAGCCGGTAGGGCCGGCGCCGGGATGTCATTACATCCCATTTTTAACCCTCTGCGCATGCGCAGGAGGCTCTGCAAATGCGCAGAAGAGGCGTGCGCGCTCACATTAGTGAAGGTAAGTGCATTTCACTGCTGTGATAGATGATAAGAGAGATGATATATACATTGATGATAGTTAGAGGTGGATATAGATAATGATAGAATAGAGAGAGATGATAGAGAAGGATAGATGATAAGGTAGTTATAGATAGAGTTCAAAGGTTAAACGCTACCGGTTCGGGCCAGTTCTCCTGAACCAGTAGTAAAAAAAATGTTTCAATGATCAGCTGAGCGGCGTGCAATGTTGGAATTTTTTTTTTTTAATTAAGCATTTTTTTCTACCGATTTGGGTGAATACCGTGTTTCCCCCAAAATAAGACCCTGTCTATTTTTTTTGAATTGCCATGCGCTCAAAAGCCTGATCGGGCTTATTATCAGGGGATGCCTTATTTTGGGGGAAACAGGGTAGGTAGTAAAAAAATGCTTTGAAAAAAAGTTTTTAAAAGACTCAGACGATTGTGTGGCCCAGCTGTGATCGTCCGAGCCTTTTTAAAAGCATTTTTTTTTCACTAGCTATTCCCCCGAACCGGTACTAAAAATGCTTTTAAAAAGTTAAAATAAAGGTTCCCAAGATCGCGCGCCACAGCTGATCCCCCCCCCCCATTCTACTTACCTTCCCAAGCCTCCTTTTGGCGCATACAACGTGTGTTTGGTGCAAAGTGTGTATGCACAAGCACAGCTTCACTCCATGCCCATCAAATTTAATACATTGATTTGAGCTGGATAAACAGCTGAGCCACAGAATTCTCTTCGCTCCAGAAGAGAAAAATCTCTCTCTTCTTGTGTCCGCTACCTACAACCTGTTGTGCAAACGCTGAGCTTGCAAAAGGGCTCACTCACATAGCATGGTGGGCTTTCACCTGAGTGCGACAGTTGCGACCCCAGTAACAGTCGGGACGGGATGTGACAGCGGCTGCAAGACAAAACCCACGCAGAGAGTTCACGCATGGCCGAGACTGCTCAAAACTTTGGTGGACTTAATGCGGAAGATTCTTGAAAGGGGTATCAAAACTGAAACCAGAGACTTTTCCTATAGGACTACAGGGCGAGGAACTTGGGGTGGGAGAAAAAAAGCCACCGTTATCTGGAACCTTGTTATGCTATCCGCAGCGAGAATTCTGCGCGTGCCAAAAAGGGAAAGCTGCAGTACAGCTAATCCTCGGTTTGCGACCATGGGTTTTGCAAACGTTCCAAGTTAGAAAAGTTAGAAAAGCTAAAGATTAAATCGCTGTGGAGATGGGCAGTTTAGGAATTTTTGATATACGAAGGAAATTATAAAACGGCATTGAAAAAAAAAAAGGGACTACAAAAAAAAAAAAAAAGGGGTCTTGCTTTTGTGACCATCATGGCATCCGCCTCAATCAGAAGAGAGCTGGAAGGGACCTTGGAGGTCTTCTAGTCCAGCCTCCTGGAAACCATATCTCCTTCCCGACAAATAACTGTCCAGTCTCTTCTTAAAAACCTCCAGTGGTGAAGCACCCATAACTTCTGGAGGCCAGCTGTTCCACTGGTTAATTGTCCTCACTGTCAGGAAGTTTCTCCTTAATTCCAGGTTGCTTCTCTCCTTGATTAGTTTCCATCCATTGTTTCTTGTCCTGCCCTCAAGTGCTTTGGAAAAATAAACTGACTCCCTGCTCTCTGTGGCAGCCCCTGAAGTACTGGAATATTGCTATCGCATCCCCCCCTAGTCCTCCTTTTCTCTACAATGGCCATACCCAATTCCTGCAACCGTCCTTCATATGTTTTAGCCTCCAGGCCTTTAATCATCTCAGTTGCTCTTCTTCGCACTTTTTCCAAAGTATTTTTTTTTTTGTAATGTGGTGACCAAACCTGGATGCAGTATTGCAGATGTGGCCTTACTAAGGCAAGGTAAAGGTATAGGTTCCCCTCGCACGGACTGTATGTGCTAGTTGTTCTATTTGCTATTTGCTTTTGTATTTTTTTGGGGTGGTGGTGGTGGTGGTGTTTTATATCATAAACCAATTAAAGTGGTTAAAAAGAAAAGACTCCATTGCTCTCTGCAAGGGAACCCTCTCTCGTTCTCCTGGTTACCTGGCAAATCCGCAGCAGGAATAATCTGCCTGTACTGGTAAGCGAGTTCTCGGAAAGTCCGTAGGCCGCAAAAATAACAGAGCACCGTTTCTCCCGTGATTCGGTAATCTGAAAGAGAAAATTGGGGTGGGGGTGTGTGTGTCCCAAGTTATGAAGAGAATATTCTTTGGAAGAATAAACCTCTCGGAAGAAAATTCAGTAGGTGATTAATCTCCCTCTAGGGAGCTGGGTTTAGGAGGTGCCCTTGTGAGCTTGCAAATATTTGAATACAGGATGATAGAGTTGGAAGGTACCTTAGAGGTCTTCTAGTCCAACCCCCCTTGCTCAACCAGAAGACCTTATACCAGATAACGGTTGTCCAATCTCTTCTTAAAAACCTCCAGTGATGGAGTTCTCAAAATTATGGAAGCCAAGCCTTCCACTGATTGTTCTAACCGTCAGTAAATTCCTCCTTAGTTCTAAATTGCTTCTCTCCTTGATTAGTTTCCACCCATTGCTTCTTGTCCTGCCCTCAGGGGCTTTGGAGAATAGTTTGACTCCCTCTTCTTTGGGGCAGCCCCTCAAATATTGCAACACCGCCATCATGTCACCCCTAGTCCTTCTTTTCACTAGACTAGAGATACCCAACTCCTGCAACCATTTGTCACGTTGTAGCCTCCAGTCCCCTAATCTGTCAGGGTTCCAGAAAATCCCCAACTCCCAGTAAAGACGTGGAAGCAGGCATTTTCCAAAGTTCTCTTTACTAGAAGAGGTAAACTGGCACATCTGGGAAATCCCGAATCTGAAAAGCCCGGGTTTTCCTTCAGTAATTCAAAGCTCCCCAAACCATCCCCTTTTCCTCCCAGTCGGTAACATGCTCCAATCAACGTCCGTTTCACCTCGACCCAGGCCCTGACCACTCCTCCTCCAGATGCTGGATTGCCCTGACCTTGACCGATAGGAAGAATGCTATTATGTCTATTAATTCCCCTCTCCTAAATCCCCCCTCCTACTTTCTCACACATCATGAGATGGCAGCATTGAAGCTTCCGGCCTAATAGGGCTTCCAAGGCTGACAATCATCTTTCCTGCTCTTCTCTGCACTCTTTCTAGAGACGTGATGGCGAACCTATGATGCATGTGCCCAGAAGTAGCATGCAGAGCCCTCTCTGTGGGCATGCGTGCTGTCTGGTTTCTGGCATGTGCATGAGTGCTGGCCAGCTGATCTTTGTGCATGCTGGAGTCCCGGAAACCCAAAGATTAGCTGGCCGGCATGCATGCATGCGCAGGAAACCCAAAGACCAAGTGGTCGGTGGGCACATATGCACTGCCCAGCTGGTAATTGAGTTTCCAGGGCTCTGGCGCATGTGTGCGCACACACACATTCCTGTTTGGGCACTCGGTGCTGAAAAGGTTCGCCATCACTGTTCTAGTGTTTTGATGTCTTTTCTATATTGTGGCGTTATATCTATAGAGCACTGCACACCAGAACAACTAGACACAAGGACAGTTTTTTCCCAAACGCCATCATTCTGCTAAACAAATAATTCCTTCAACACTGTCAAACTATTCATTAAGTCTGCACTACTATTAATCTTCTCATTGTTCCCATCACCCATCTCCTCCCACTTAGGACTGTATGACTGTAACTTTGTTGCTTGTATCCTTACGATTTATATTGATACTGTTTCCTGATTGCTTATTTGTACCCTATGGCTATCATTAAGTGTTGTACCTTATGATTCTTGATGAATGTATCTTTTCTTTTATGTACACTGAGAGCATATGCACCAAAGACAAATTCCTTGTGTGTCCCATCACACTTGGCCAATAAAGAATTCTATTCTATTCTATTCTATTCTATTCTATTCTATTCTATTCTATTCTATTCTATTCTATTCTATATTCTATATTCTATATTCTATATTCTATATTCTATATTCTATTCTATCCTATCCTATCTTATTCTATTCCATATTCTATTCCATTCCATATTCTATTCTATTCCATTCCATTCCATTCCATTCCATTCCATATTCCATTCCATTCCATTCCATTCCATTCCATTCCATTCCATTCCATTCCATTCCATTCCATTCCATTCTATTCCTATCCTATCCTTATTCCTATCCTTATTCTATATTCTATATTCTATATTCTATATTCTATATTCTATATTCTATATTCTATATTCTATTCTATTCTATTCTATTCTATTCTATTCTATTCTATTCTATTCTATTCTATTCTATTCTATTCTATTCTATTCTATTCTATTCTATTCCTATCCTATCCTTATTCCATATTCTATTTTATTCTATTCTATATTCTATATTCTATATTCTATTCTATCCTATCTTATTCTATTCCATATTCTATTCCATATTCCATTCCATTCCATTCCATTCCATTCCATTCCATTCCATTCCATTCCATTCCATTCCATTCCATTCCATTCTATTCTATTCTCCGTTCCCCATTCCCCGTTCCCCATTCCCCATTCCCCATTCCCCATTCCAATTTCCATTTCCTATTCCTATTCCTATTCCAAGTGGTATTAACGCTTGGATTAAAGAAGAAGCAGAATCCAGAAAAAAATGTCTCAGGAATATGTGGCCAGAGGGCTAAATCAAGATTTACCTGGTAAAATAAAAGTTCCTTTTTGAAGAGCTAGGAGGCTTTCGTTCAGCATGTCTTTCCATGTCAATCCCCTCGATTGCAAGTAATCCTAGAAAGAGAAACAGAGCTTAAAATGAAAAGTTCTTCAGAAGAACTTCAAGCGGAGATTTGAAACTCCTCGGGAAAGCGTGAGAAATGAAAGGGACGGCCCTTAAAAGCATAGAGTGGAGTTCAGATGTTCTTACAAAATGCTATCTCAAAAAACAAAACAAAAAAAAAACAACACCCCTCCCCACCCAAAATAATATCAGAATATTTATGAACCGGAATAGAGGCATGATAGCAAGGTCAGCCAATGAATAGGCATAGCAACTAAGTCAGCCAATGAGGGCTGTTTGGAAACTGAGACAGGAAGGAGCCTACATGTGGCTCTGTAGGTTGTGCTGAGAACTGAAACTGAAATTCGTCTGTCTGCTCTACTTTTTTTTTTTAATTTGATTTATATGCCGCCCTTCTCCGGAGACTCAGGGCGGCTTACAATGCATTAAGCAATAGCCTTCCTACTTTTGTATATTTATACAAAGTCAGCTTATTGCCCCCAACAAACTGGGTCCTCAATTTACCCACCTTAGAAAGGATGGAAGGCTGAGTCGACCTTGAGCCTGGTTGAGTTTCGAACTGGTGTAATTGCAGGCAGCTGGATGTTAAATGCTGCCTTAGTAGGAGGCATTAGCCTCCTACGCCACTCAGGCTCTTTGCTGGTGATTTGCTTATAACTACTACCATGTTGGAAAATCTGCCATTGGCATTGTACATTTATTCATGTGTTATATTGTCTATAAAGAGAAGTTAATGAATCTTGCTGAATCAGTTATCTGCGTGTGCTTTCTGGATGCGATTTCTGCCACAAACTTTTGACAAATAACCTCCTTGAACTTTTGCAAACTGTCCATACCTTTAAAATATCTGATTCATAGTTATTGCCGTTAAGAACGCCGTCTAAACACTTGTCACCAAGATTGAGCTCTGTTTAAAAAGAAAAAACAAAAAACATTTTAGTGCCCTGAAGAGGCTGCAGAATATTTACTGAATTAGGTAGGAGCTCTTAGAATTGAGCTGCAGTTTCCCAAAGCAGATGCTAGATCTGTGATGGCTAACTTTTTTGCCATCGCGTGAAAAAACAGGGGGAAGAGTGGGGGGGGGGGGTGTTGCGTGCGCATGTGCTCACACACATAATTCTATGCGCCCTGTCCCCTGTGCATGCGACCCCCACACGCTCCTCCCGCTTTTGGCATGCAATGGCACAGTGGGCCCAGTAGGCCCATTTTTTGCTCCAGCCTCCGGAGGGCCTTGGCGGAGAGGGAGGCCGTTTTTGCCCTCCCCAGGCTCCTAGAAAGGCTCTGGAGCCTGGGGAGAGCAAAAAACAGGCCTTCCCCACACATCCTTCAGGCCCACCAGAGGCAGGAAACAGCCTGTTTCCCTACTTCTGAAAATCTAGGCCTGAATATCAGCTGGTGGTGCTGAGCTCACGTGCCCACTGATATGGGCACACGTGCCATTAATTCGCCATCATGGTCCTAGATTAAGGAGCAGGGATTCCATTTATCTAGCTTTATTTACGGAAAAGGCTTACTGGTAGGAAGCCAACTGCCTCTTGCAGAAGGCAGGCGGGAGCCCGAGGAGCGGAAGAATATCAGAAGCGCCAATAAATTACAACAGGGTTTGGTTTTTGCAAAAGGAAAGAGAGGACGATGGCAAACAAGATCATACCGCAGAATGGAGCTAAACAGCCCAGGCAGGACACACGGGCACACCCCCAGTACAGATGGCAGAAGGACTGCAGACAAATGGTACCTGGGAAGACGGAAAGGAAAAAAAACATATAGATATGCCACTGGCTCAATTCCACCCCACCCCCCAAAGAAATAACAGCAGACTGAAAAAAAAAAAAACCTCTTCAGTCAACAACATTTTTAGGTGGGGCTAGAACTCCCAGTCTCCTGGTGATTGGCCCAAAGTCACCCAGCTGCAGGGGGGGCTGCTGGGGGTTCGGGAGAATCTCTAGCTAAGTGTCGGCATTTCACGCTGCGCTTACTCCAATGCTGACATAAGAAGCAGCAGCAGAGGCATCTGGAAAGAGACATTTGACCCTTCACCTACTTACTTTCCCTGGAGAGAATATCACCTAGGAGATGGGATGGGAGGGGGGAAATTCCTTTGAGTGGGAGCAGTAGATTAGGGGCAGAGTGACGGAGAAGATGGCCAATGAGTGCAGAGGAGTGGGGAGAGGAAATGGAGGATTTTGCCTGAGGAAGCCAGAGTTGGCTGCAATGAGTCGGAGCTAGAATGTTCGTGCTTAATAAATTAGAGCTTTTTTTCCAAAGACTTTGTTTGAAATGCAATTTATTTAAGACGACTTCGAAACTTGACACTAAGATTCTGTGCAGTTCGGAGAACCCCCAAATTCGACTCCTGGCTGGCCTTGCCCATCCCGCCCTGTCCCTCCCAGGAGTCCCCACGCAGCCCATTTTGGATCCCAGATAACTGCAGGGTGCGTACGCAGGCTCAGGGAGAGTGAAAAATGGGCCCACTGGAAGTTTGGGAAGGCTGGAAATGGGCCCGTTTCTGGCCTCCGGAGGGCCTCCAGAGCCCGGGGAGGGCAAAAACGACGGTGCAGGAGGCCAACTAGGCCATGCCCACCATGGCCACGCCCACCCAGCAACCGGGCAGAGAACCCCTTGCTAAAGTTTTTGAAGCCCACCCCTACCCAGCTGGCTTTTATTATGGCTAAGCCAGGACTAGAACTCACCATCCCTGACTTTTTAACTTGGTTCCTTAACCGCTAGACCCAACTGAAGATCTGACCACAGATGGAAGAAGAAACAGAAGGTTTCTATGAAGTTGGGCTGACCAGCCATGATGGTGTTCAAGACATCTGCTTCTCCTTCAAGTCCATTTGTGGTCAGGCTGAAAGGCCCACGTGTTCCCCAGGGAAGTTCTCTTGCTTACACTGCTGTGGGGCGACGTCCTGATTCTGTTCCCGGTCCGCTCTACGGTCCGGCATGGGCTGGAAACAGCAAGTGCAGAAGATGTGGCTTCCTTGAGCTGGACAGACATATTCCTGGACTGCTGTAGGAGGAGAAATGACCACCAACATGTCAGGGTAATAAAATTACAACGAGAATAAATCAGCACTGGTTTAGCCAGTTTAAGAATCTGAAGGGGTCCGCAAGAGTTTTGACCACTTTAAGAGGTGTTTATAAATTTCAGCCAGGAGAGGGCATATTCTCTCTCCTTGTGTCCGGTATTCGTTGCTGAGTTCTCCGTGTAGAGTTAAGAAGAAGATTGCTTGCTTGTCTGGTATTTGCCAAACATGTATATTTCTGTGTATGTCTTGCATATAAACCACTGTTAAATGTCTTAGTCTGTGTGTGCTGTGTTTTGCTCCTGGGTTGTCTCCTAATAGTAGTCACGCTGCAAACGCTCTGACACAACAAGTTGTGCTAAACAGTTTCAGATCCAGCCACTTATAAAACATTTAACATCACATAGATTAAAAGAGTTGGAAGGGACCTTGTCGGTCATCTAGTCATGGGTGTTATGGAAGGCTGCATCAGGGCTGTGGTTGACCTTGTTGGGGGGGGGGGCAGCGGTTGGGCGAAACCACTGGGTGGGTGTGGCCAACTGGGTGTACGTGGCCAACTTGACGCCACTCCCCAAACTGCTGGCTTTGCATTGGGTAGACCGGGCCAAAGCTACGCTAGTATGATTGCTCCTCTTTGCACACATATGTGCTAATTGTTCCCGACTCTAGGGGGCGGTGCTCATCTCCGTTTCAAGGAACCAGCGCTGTCCGAAGACGTCACCATGGTCATGTGGCCGGCATGACTCAACGCCAAAGGCGCATGGAACGCTGTTCCCTTCCCACCAAAGGTGGTCTCTATTTTTCTACTTATGTGCTTTCGAATGGCTAGGTTGGCAGAAGTTGGGACAAGTCACGGGAGCTCACCCCATTATGCAGCACTAGGGATTCGAACCGCTGAACTGCCAGCGCAGTAGAAAAATCAGGATTTTTTTCAGGGAAGCCAAGATCTTTGATATGCTCGTGAGAAAGGTACCAGGCCTACCTCGCCTTTTCAACCCCAGGAAATAACACCTGAATGCTCTCACCTGTTGGGAAGTTGGAAGAAGTCGATGGGGAATCTCCAGGAACCTGCCCAGGTTCTGTTTTTCCTTCCTGCTCAGGAAAGGTGAGAGGTGGGACAGTTTGCCGACGATAACCAGGACATTGCCGGCATAAAACATACGGCTGACTGGAAAAAAGGAGAGTCACTTTCATGAAATTGACAAGGTAATTGCTACAAACCAAGTCCTGATCCAGCCCAAATAGCTTTCAGCCATCTTGAAGTCTAACTGATTCATTACGGCATTAAGACAATTGACAATTACCATATTTTTCTGACTATAAGATGCAGCTGACTATAAGACGCACCTAAATTTAGAAGAGGAAAACAGCAACAACAAAAAAAGGTTTGGGCTTTCGCGCACACAATTTTTGTCCCTTTTTTCAGCCCTTTTCCGTTTTTAGGAAAAAACAGGCTGAAAAAAGCCTCGAAAATGGGCCGAAATAAGCCTTGAAAATGAACTGAAAAAAACCTTAAAAACAGGCCAAAAAAGCCTTGAAAACAGACAGAAAAAAGCCTTGAAAACGGGCCGAAAAAGCCTCAAAAGCAGGCTGAAAAAAGCCTCAAAAATGGGCCAAAAAGCCTCAAAAACGACCTGAAAAAAGCCTTAAAAACAGGCCAAAAAAAGCCTTGAAAACGGACAGAAAAAAGCCTTGAAAACGGGCTGAAAAAACCTCAAAAGCAGACTGAAAAAAGCCTAAAAATGGGCTGAAAAAGCCCTGAAAATGGGACAAAAAAAAAGCCTTGAAAATGGGCTGAAAAAAGACCCTGAAAAAAGACCCTGAAAACGGAGCATGCGGAGGCCAAAAAAAAAGGCCGGCGGATAGGTGGGGCTTCAGCAACATTCGGTCTATAAGACACACAGACATTTTTCACCCCCTTTTGGGAGACAAAAAAGAGTGCGTCTTATAGTCCAAAAAATATGGTAACCAGTGAAACAGCTTCCCTCCAGAAGTTGTGGGTGCTCCATCACTGGAAGCTTTCAAGAAGAGACTGGACAACTAACTGTTTGTCTGAAACGGTATAGGATCTCCTGCTTGAGCAGGAGAGGTTGGACTAGAAGACCTCCAAGGTCCCTTCCAACTCTGCCATTTTGTGAACAGCAACTTCAATTGTCAGTGTGTGTCTCCTTGTCTGGAAACTCTACAAGTTAGTCCTTGACTTACGACCGGTTGTTAGAGACCATTCAAGGTTATGAAGGACCTCCTCAGGTTTATGTAGGACCCAGATTTGAAGTTGTAGTGTCACCGGATTAAATTTGGGCAGTTGGCATCCCACTAATATTTATGATGCTTGTAGGTCCCGGGGTTATTTGATCATCAATTTGGGATCTTCCCAGACAGCTTAGTACAAAGCGAAGTCAATTTGGGAAGCCGTATTTGTGTAGCCATGGTGGCTAAAAAAAGATTGTCAAATCGGGGAGTTGTTCATTTAACATTTGCCTTGTTTAGCAACGGAAATTCTTGTCTCAACTGTGGTCGTAAATCAAGGATTCTCTCTCTCTCTCTCTCTGTAAACCTTTTAAGGAAGAGATTAAGACAACGCAAATAGAGCTGGATAATCAAGTAATTCAGGCTGCCAGACTTTAATTGAACTCTAATTTTCCTTTGATCTTCTCTTCCGAGATCACAAGCCGCACCCTGACATTGCAAAATGGAGAAACCTTCCTTTCAACCGGGCACCAACCAACTCATCAAAACTGCCCCTCCCCCCTTTTCTCAGCCAAGTTTCAATAAATAGAGGGAATCCCTGACATATGACCAGAATCGAGCCCAATATTTCTATTGCTAAGTGAGACCATTGTTAAGTGAGTTTTGTCCCATTTTATGTCAGATTAACAGAGTTGGAAGGGACCTTGGAGGTCATCTAGCCCAACCCCCCCCGCCCAAGCAGGAGACCCTACATCATTTCTGATAGATAGCAGTCCAGTTGCTTCTTGAAAGCCTCCAGGGATGAAGCTCCTATAACTTCTGAAGGCAACTTCTGTTCCATGGGTTGATTCTTCTCACTGTCAGAAAATTTTCTCCTTATTTCTAGGTTGAATCTCTCCTTGATCAGTTTCCATCCATTGTTCCTTTTCTGGCCTTTGGGTGCCTTGGAAAACAGCTTGACCCACTCCTCCTCTCTGTGGCAGCCCCTCAAATATTGGAAGACAGCTATCATATCTGCAGAGCCTGGTTTAGCTCTGCAGACTAAAGCATTGTGATTAACACCAGCTATCTGCAATTACACCAGTTCGAATCTCGCCAGGCTCAAGGTTGACTCAGCCTTCCATCCTTTCTAAGGTAGGTAAATTGAGGACCCAGTTTGTGGGGGCAATAAGCTGACTTTGTATAAATATACAAATATGAAGGCTATTGTTTAACGCATTGTAAGTCTCTCTAAGTCTTCGGAGAAGGGTGGCATATAAATCAAATTAAAAAAAAAAAATCTCCCCTAGTCCTTCTCTTCATTAGACTAGCCATGCCCAGTTCATTGTATGTTTGAGCCTCCTGTCGTCTCATCATCTTTCTTGCTCTTCTCTGCACTCTTTCTAGAATCTCACTGGTCTGCAACTAGTTTGCTTAGAGTCAAACGTGTCAGGACCGAAACCAAGAATGACATGCGGTGGGTGATTCTTCCAAGTTGAGTCCTTCTATTGTTTCGCACCTATAGACGGACTCTTGCCAGGCTTAACTCTTATGACTCTACAATATAGTCTGGGGACTGTTAGGAACAGGCTGTCTTCACTCTCTTTCTCCCACACATAATATCCAGTTGAATTCACCCCCTCCCTCCACCTCCTCACTGTATCCCATCACATCACATGGGTATTTACGATAGCCTCCCAGCGGCCAGTACGCTCTCACAGAGAAGGACTCCTCAGGGTGCCCGTCGGTCAAATTATGTCGACTGGCAACCCCCAGGGGGAGAGCCTTCTCTGTGAGGGTTCCCGCCTATGGAATGAATTGCCCCCGGAGATACGTAGGATCCCTGATCTCTGTATCTTTTGCCGTGCCTTCAAGACCCTACTATTCCAACAGGTTGGGCTGATCAAGTGAATTTTAATTGGGTATTTTAATTTTGGGCTTTTAACAAAACTGGGCCAAACTATTTAATACTTTTAAATCTTTTAAATTTATGGTGTATTGTGTTTTTACTCTGGCTGTACACCGCCCTGAGTCCTGCGGGAGAAGGGCGGTACAGAAATATAATTAAATAAATGAATGAATAAATAAAATAAAATCTAGAGAAAGCTGCAGAAGATATCGGAAGACTTGCTATCATGTCTCCCTGGTCCTTCTCTTCACTAGACTGGCCATGCCCAGTTCCTTTCTTGCCACTTTGTTAAGTCAAATCACTGCAGTTCTTAGTAACCACAATAAGTGGCTTCCCCATTGATCGTTGCTTATCAGAAAGTACAGAAAAAACGGTCACCATTCATTTTTTTCTTTCAGGGTCGTCGTAACTTCGAAAGGGAACTAAATGCACTGTTAGAAGTCAAGGACTACGTGTTTTGCTTTTATGAAAATTGTTAACGAATTTGAGGACATCAGCCTGGGTGTCAACACTGAAGTGAGCCTGACTGAGGCCAGCTTGGAGGCTTCGGTGTTGCCACACTGGTGAAGAGGGGAAAGGGAGTGGGTGCGGGAATAGAGATAGCTGGGGTTTTGTAGCCAAAACAAAAGAGGTTCTGCTGTGAACCAAGGACATTCCAACAGCTGGCTGGAGAGAGGAAATAACCAGGCAACCGACCAGCACCTAGATTGGACAATGTGACATTATTTGGGGGAAGTGAAAACTTTACTTTTTAATTTCTGACTTCATTTACTTCTAGGTTCTAGCATATCTCAAGACCTAAAATGCACACCTAACATCAAAAACGTCATCAGAAAAGCTCAACAGAGAATGTTCTTTCTGTGCCAACTCAGGAAGCTCAAATTGCCCAAGGAGCTGCTGATCCAGTTCTACAGAGGAACTATTGAGTCTGTCATCTGCACCTCCATAACTGTCTGGTTTGGTTCTGCAACCCAACCAGACAGAGACAGACTTCAGAGGATCATTAGAATGGCAGAAAAAACCATGGCTACCAACCTGCCTTCCATGGAGGACCTGTATATTGCAGGAGTCAAAAAGAGGGCTGTGAAAATATTTACAGACCCCTCGCATCCTGGACATAAACTGTTTCAACTCCTACCCTCAAAACGAGGCTATAGAGCACTGCACACCAGAACAGGGACAGTTTTTCCCTGAAAACCATCACTCTGCTAAGCAACTAATTCCCTCAACACTGTCAAACTATTCACTAAGTCTGCATTACTATTAATCTTCTCATCATTCCTATCACCCGTCTCCTCCCACTTATGACTGTATGACTGTAACTTGTTGTATCTTACGATTTATATTGTTTCCTAGTATGATTTGATTGCTTATTTGTACCCTATGACTATCATTAAGTGCTGTACCTTATAATTCTTGATGAATGTATCTTGCCTTTTTATGTACACTGAGAGCGTATGCACCGAAGACAAATTCCTAGTGTGTCCAATCACACTTGGCCAATTAAGAATTCTAATTCTAATTCTAGTTCTAATTTTTTTTAAAAAAATTAAATTTATATACTGCCCTACTCCCGCAGGTCTCAGGGCGGTGAACAGCCAAAGATAAAACACATAGATTACAAAATATAAAAACAATATAAAAACCGTATTAGATAATTTGGCCCAAGACAAATTAAGAACAACCCCCAATGCATGAGACAAATTTAAAATTTTCAGTTAAGAAGTTAAAAGGGAAAAGTTAGGCCAGGCCGGCCTTTTTGAAATAAAAATTCTAATTTTTATTTCTAATTCTAATTTTAATTAGTTCCATTCCATGTTCTGTTCTGTTGTTCTGTTCTGTTCTGTTTTATTCTATTTATTTTCTCTTCTCTTCTATTCATTTTCTCTTCTATTCCATTCCATTCACTCCACTCCACTCCACTTATTCTATTCTATTCTACTCTATTGTACTCTACTCTACTCTACTCTACTCTATTCTATTCATTTTCTCTTCTCTTCTCTTCTCTTCTCTTCTCTTCTCTTCTCTTCTCTTCTCTTCTCTTCTCTTCTCTTCTCTTCTCTTTTTTCTCTTCTCTTCCATTCCATTCCATTCCATTCCATTTCATATTTTCTATTCTATTCTATTCTATTCTATTCTATTCTATTCCATTCCATTCCATTCCATTCCATTCCATTCCATTCCATTCCCTTTCCATTATTCTATTCTGTTCTGTTCTGTTCTGTTCTGTTCTGTTCTGTTCTGTTCTGTTCTGTTCCGTTCCGTTCCGTTCCGTTCCGTTCCGTTCCGTTCCGTTCCGTTCCGTTCCACTCCATTCCATTTCCCTATTCTATTCTATTCTATTCTATTCTATTCTATTCTATTCTATTCTATTCTATTCTATTCCATTCCATTCCATTCCATTCCATTCCATTCCATTCCATTCCATTCCATTCCATTCCATTCCATTCCATTCTCCATTCTCCATTCTCCATTCTCCATTCTCCATTCTCCATTCTCCATTCTCCATTCCATTCTATTCTAAGTGAAAACCATGCGGACTCTCAGAATTGGTTTCCAGCAGTCTGTGTTAATATGTTATCTCCAGATAAAACTGTTCTTTGAGGAATCTACCTGCCTCGGAGTTCTGTTTGCGATGGGTGTATTACTGGGTTGGTTGCCTTACACCGGGGTTGTAAGGCAACCCACCCAGACATACCCACTACTGCCCACACAAGCTTTTTACCTAATATCAGACGATTCACTATCTACATCTGAGAGATCCAGTAGGTCTTCTGAACTTCCTTCTTCATCTGAAAAGGATCTTCGAACCTTCGGCTGTAGCATATCCTGAGTGATTTTGTTCCGGGCATCCATACTTCGGATGTCTTCTTCATTACGACACTTATCTAGAAAGATTTTAAAAAATGGACTTCTGTTATGGTTGAGATGTGGATCATAGAACTGTTGCTTAGTTTCAAAGGTGTTTTTTTTTTCTCAAAAGGCAACTGGACTTTTGGTTTTTAGAATAGAATAGAGCAGGGGTCCCCAACCTTGGCAACTTTAAGACTTTTGGACTTCAATTCCCAGAATTCCTCAGCCAGCTTTGGTTTGCTGGCTGAGGAATTCTGGGAATTGAAATCCAAAAGTCTTAAAGTCGCCAAGGTTGGGGACTCCTGGAATAAAATAACAGAGTTGGAAGGGGCCTTGGAGATCTTCTAGTCCAACCCCCTACTTAGGCAGGAAACTCTACACCACTTCAGACAAGTGGTTATTATTTATTTGTTTATTTATTTATTTTTATTTGATTAGATTTTTATACCGCCCTTCTCTTACTGGACTCAGGGCGGTGAACAGCCAAAGATAAAAAACAACACGTACAAAATTTAAATTTTTTTAAAAGAATTAAACAAGTATTGGCCCAATAAAATTTAAAACACCCCTACTAAAACCAATTAACAATTAAAAATATCTAAAGGGGGGGGGGGGTGTCAAGCCAGTCCAGCTTGATGAAAAGTTTTAAGGGCATAGTGAAAAGCCCGGAGATCTGGTATCCTACGTATCTCCGGGGACAGGTTGTTCCAGAGGGCAGGTGCTGCCCCAGAGAAGGCCCTCCCCCTGGGGGTCGCCAGCATCTTCTTAAAGTTATCCAACATCTTCTTAAAAACTTCCAGTATTGGAGCATTCATTTTCCCTGAAGACATTTCGCTTCTCAGCCAAGAAGCTTCTTCAGTTTCTGATGGAACGGTGGAGGATGGAAGGATTGATACTCCTTACAGCTATCTGGTCATTAGTACTCTTTCTGAGAATTGTTGAGGCCACTTGGAGGATTATCTGTGTCCTCAGGGTCACCTGAATCGTGCAAATGAGTGTGGAAACTTCTTGGAACTGCTGAAAGGATTGTGTTGTAAATGCAGGCGGCTTCACACTCATTTGCGCTACTTGGGTAACTCTGAGGGCACAAATAAATCTCCAAGTGGCCTCAATGACTCTCTAAAAGAATGCAAATGATGAACTGTCTGCAAGGAGTATAAATCCTTCTGTTCCCCACCATCCAGTCAGAGCTGAAGAAGCTTCTTGGATGAGAAGCGAAATGTCTTCAAAGAAAAACAAGAAAGTCCATCTTTGGGACCACCATGACCTGGATGTCTGAGAACCTCCATAAAAAAACTGTTGCTTAGGATCTCAATGGCACTTCCTCAGGATTAAATCCCAAAGCAGCTCATGATTTCAATAACGTTTGAAAAGGTACCAAAACGCTCCTCCCTGATTCATGCCTGGTCCTCGCACTTATGACCATCGCCGTGTCCTCGTGGTTATGTGATCAAACTTGGGGTGCTTGGCAACCTACCTGTACTTATGACGGTTGCAATGTCCTGGGGCCAGGAGGAACTTTGTGCCCTTCCCAACGAAGTCAATGGAGGAAGCCAGATCTGCTTAACGACCGCATGATTCGCTTAACAACCAGGGGTCTTAAATTTGGGTACAACTGCCTTTCTTAGCAACAGAGATCCTCTACCCGATTGTCATAGGTTGAGGACTATTCTGAGGTTGATTTGCTGGAATTCTTTTGCAAATTGTTCCTACTTTCATCTTAACAAATCTTGTTAAAGAAAACTCTTGAGATGTATACTGGGGAAAAAATTACTTTTGGTTCGGGCAGCTATCAATAACTTAATACAGACAGTCCTCGACTTACAACAATTCATTTGGCAACCATTCAAAGTTACGACAACACTGAAAAAAGTGACTTATGACCATTTTTCACATTTATGACCTTCATGCGATTTACATTCGGATGTAAACGACAACTGGCTCATATTTTAAAATGGTTGCAATGTCCCGAGTCTCATTTGATCCCTTTTTGTGACCTTCTGATGAGTAAAATCAATGAGGAAAAGCCAGGTTCATTTAATGACGGTGTTATTAATTTAACAACTGAAGTGATTTACTTAACAGAAGCAAGAAAAGTCACGAAATGGGGGCATTCTCTGTGGGTGCTCCCACCCTCTGGAATGAATTACCTACCGAGCTCCGGACGGCTCCTGATCTCCGCTCCTTTCGTTGGGAGCTGAAGACTTGGCTGTTCAAGCAAATAGGCTGACTCTGATTCTGGGTTTATTATTTATCATTAATTAGTTATTTGATTTAAAATGCGATTTTATTGTACATGTTTCTTAACTTGTGTTCGCCGCCCTGAGTCCTTTGGGAGAAGGGCGGCATATAAATACATGTAATAAATAAATAAATAATAAAACTAACTAACTGAATTTCTCACTTGGCAACATAAATTTTGAGGGCTCATTTATGGGTCGTAAGTCGAGGACTACCTGTAGTCCATTCCCAAAGTATTCCCAATTTTCCTTTTTTCGTCCATACATCACCCTACTACGTCCATGCAATGTTGAATTGTGAACAACGAAAAAAAAAAAACCACAAGTATTTTTTAACGACAAGAACGCTTGCAGAGATTCCATGTTCCTCACATGCCTGGGTGTTGGATGAGATACGCTTCGACCAAGTTGTTCAAAATGTGATTTTTACAGATCCGTTCCACGGGACAGCGGCACGTCGGACAGAGGGAAGATCGCTCCATCCACCCTGAGTAGCAAGCGGCGCAGAAAGTATGCATACAGGGCTGTAAACTAAAAACAGGCAGGAAGATGGAGGGGGAGAAACAAACAAACAAACAAAAAAGATGGATGAATTGAAGTAGGACCCTAGTGGTCAACAGTCTAAACCTGGGAGACAGGAAGAAAATTTTCCGGCCTCAGGTGGAAGGCCTCCTTCCGTCTCCCAAGGTCGTCCCCATAGACCAGTGATGGCTAACCTTTTTGCCATCGTGTGCCAAAAGAGGGTGGAGCGCAGCAAGGTTGTCCATGTGTGTGCCCCTGCGCCTGTGCCCCCCCCCCTTTTAGCACAGTGGGCCTGGTAGGCCCGTTTTTTCACCCTCCCCAGGCTCCAGAGGCTTTCTAGGAGCCTGGGGTGGGTGAAAACGTCCTCCCCTGGAGGCCCTCTGAAGGCTGGAAAAAGCCCATTTCCCAACTTCTGGTAGGACCGAAAGGCCCAAAAATCAGCCGGCCGGCGCACACATGCGCGCTGGAGCTAAGCTACGGCAATGCTCACGTGCCCACTGATACAGCTCCGTGTGCCACCTGTGGCATTCGTGCCATAGGTTCGCGATCCTGGCCATAGACCATTCAAAGCAAATCACCCATATTTCAACATTCAAAAATCAACTTATCTGTTTTTTAAAAAACCAATCTGGAAAATTGGTACTCACTGCGGACTCACATGTTCGTCAAGGTTCATGTCATAGCCATGTACAATGGACTGTGTATTTAATTTAGTCTTTCCAGGTTTCCTTTCCTCTCCTCTCCTCTCCTCTCCTCTCCTCTCCTCTCCTCTCCTCTCCTCCCCTCCCCTCCCCTCCCCTCCCCTCCCCTCCCCCCCCCCCTCCCCATTCTACTCTAGTTCTCAGAAGGTCTGGAGCTTTCTTTCTTGTCTCGTCCCTACCCGTTTCAACTGGAGGCATCTTGGTCCAACATTTTAACCACTACACCACGTTGGGTCTCACGACGTGGCTGATATATAACTTGGTGGTCCATTGGCTGAGCCAGAAGGCCCGTTTCAGAATGTTCCATGGCTGAAGGCATGGGACTGATGCAACAAGGGAGAAGGGCTATGAAGTTGCCACAGAGCCATGGAGCATTGGAACAGCTGGATGGGAAAGTGGAGTTTCGGGGAAACAAAGACCCTACAGAAAGTGAGGTGAGGAACCTAAGGGAGCTAAAAGCAGAAGGACCTAAACTGGACATATAGTCCAAGTGAAGAAAGGGGGGGATAACTGCTGATACGACGGGAGTCCTCAAGGAAAGTCAAAACAACCTCTGTGTGCAAATTTTAAGCCTTGATTAGAAGTTGAGAACTTGTGGCATTCCAAATATGGCTGGGCTACTACTACAGTCTTCTCCATGCAGCCTGCTTCTTCCAGACTCTGAGAGTTGTGATTCAGCAACATTCAGAAGTAACAGGTTGCTTTGCTTTAGACCTCAGCAAGCAGCATTTGGCTTTCTAAGCTCTAGGGTCACCAGGTGACTCGGGAAACCTGACTGGTTGCTCCCAAGAAACGTGAGTTCCACTTCTTGAGTTCAACCAGCTTGGCGCTTCTTGAGTTGAAACAACTTGACACTTCTTGAGTTCAACCAACTCAACGGTTCTTGAGTTGAACCAACTCGACGCTTCTTGAGTTGAACCAACTCGACGCTTCTTGAGTTGAACCAACTCGACGCTTCTTGAGTTGAACCAACTCGACGCTTCTTGAGTTGAACCAACTCGACGCTTCTTGAGTTGAACCAACTCGACGCTTCTTGAGTTGAACCAACTCGACGCTTCTTGAGTTGAACCAACTCGACGCTTCTTGAGTTGAACCAACTCGACGCTTCTTGAGTTGAACCAACTCGACGCTTCTTGAGTTGAACCAACTCGACGCTTCTTGAGTTGAATCAACTCGACGCTTCTTGAGTTGAATCAACTCGACGCTTCTTGAGTTGAATCAACTCGACGCTTCTTGAGTTGAATCAACTCGACGCTACTTAAGTTGAATCAATATTTGGCTCCTGGGCTTTAAGAGGCAAGCAGGGCAACCCTATTTCAATCACATTCAATGGCTACAAAGGTGAGGTATGACCAAGGTTCTCAATTGTCTTTCTCTCAGTCTACTTCTCTTCGAAGTCCTACTGCAGAGAAAATGAGCTAGTTCAGCCCTTTCCCTCCATTGAACTTTCTTTGCTTTATGTTTTCCACCAGGCATACGTTCTCCAGCGAGCCACCAGCTCATATGGACTACTCCCTTCTCTCTTAACCAACCTACCATCATTGTCCATCCACTCATACCTGACACAGTCATGAAGCAGTTCTTGGCAGATGATGCAGCTCAGGCTTTCTCCCATTTTGTCGGGCTTCATGGTTGCTGATTTGGCATCTCCAGGGTCAGGTTTCATTGCTTGTCCCTCTGGGGTGACCACCTGAAGGGCAGAGTTGGCTTCACCATCTGCAAGAGAGGTCCTTATGTCACATTGGGGAAGGCATGTAAAGGAAGAGACAGCATGGAACCCAACACATTGTTGCTCAACAATCAAGAGGTTGAGTGTTGGCACAGAAATGAGAGCAGCTCTTTAATGTTCACAACCTCGGATTAATCAGTGGAATAGCTTGTCTTCCAGATATGTGGGTGCTCCTCACTGGAGGTTGTCCAAAATAGGCCATTTGACTAGGATAGTATAAGGTCTACTGCCTTGAGCAGGAGAGGTTGGGCTAGAAGACCTCCAAGTTCCTTATGATTCTATGTTCCATATTCTAAGGGCTGTGTATTGTGGCCCACCAGCTGCCAGTGGAGCTGGCGGCAGACTCAGACGATGAGGAGGTTGAGGAGGAACTTGGGCCAGTTCTGGAGTCTGGGGAAGGCTCTGATGGATACTCTGCGTCGGACGCAGAGATAGAGCCAGGGCCGTCCGACAATTCTCAGCTACCGGAGAGGCAGTTGCCTTTGGAGGCTGAGATGAATGAGGAGGAAGAACAGCTGGGGCCTGTTCCAGATGCACGTTTGTGCAGAACAGTTAGGAGAGGTGAACAACGGAGGACAAGGAGCCGATTCGGGAAGCAAAGCACACGTGGATGCCGAATGGCCCCTCCCTGGCTGGGGAATAAATAGAAGGAAAGTGGAGCGGTGGTCGTAGGAGACAACCGTTTGGATTTCGGAAGATTTGGCTCATCGTGTTTCGTGCCTCAGAGACTGCTTGCCAGAACTTAATTTACAGCTTTGCAGCAGAAACTGATAAGGTCTGTTACTGAAGTTAACTCTCTGAAGGATTATTGCCTGGACTTTTCGGTGTGTGAATGCTATTAATTCACAGGAGATAAATAAAGAAGTTTTTCAGGACAATGAGTTTGTTTTCTTATTTCTGCTAAGGCTGGCTCAGAATAGTATCTTAGCTGCTGCTAAGAAGGTATCAAATCTCTCCCTGCAGAACACAAACAAACTTTGCCATATACCAACCTCTTCTGATTTTCTTCCTAACAGGGTAGGGTGAATCTTTTCCTTCCCTTCCCGAAAGCTGGAACATGGCTGTTTTCTCTGCGTCCCTCAAAGAAGCACCAGAAGTTTCTGAATTTACAACAGGCTGCCTGAGTTGAAGCAATGTCTCTGGTCCGGATGGTACCAATTTGAGCAAAGCGGGTGCAAAAATTAAGGTGCGAGGCTGGGATCCTGCAATCATGGAAAGAATGATGATCACGGTGAAGGATCTTTGGACTCAACCAAATGACTCTGGAGCAGGGGTCACCAAGCATGGCCACATTAAGGCTTGTGGACGTCAACTCCCAGAATTCCCCAGGCAGCACAGCTGGCTGAGGAATTCTGGGAGCTGAAGTCTACAAGTCTTAAAGTTCTCAACTTTGAAGATCGCTGCTCTGGAGGAACAGTTCCCGTTCTCTACTTCTTCAGCCAATCCGAAAGGTGCTTTTTCAGGAGGCAACTGGACTTGTTTTGAAGACATTTTGCTTCTCATCCAAGAAGTGTCTACAGCTCTGACAGGAGAGTGGGGAATGGAAGGATGAACCCACTTTGAATGGGGTGGGATTAGGAATAGATTTCCAGAGGAAAAATTGCAGACTACAGGAACCATTTGCACTACTCAGGTGACCCTGAGGACACAGAGAAACCTCCAAGTTTTTCATCAGGTTCGCCTGATTCGCCAGTTGCGTCCCTTTCTGGATCGGGACTCTTTACGCACAGTTACTCATGCCCTCGACACCTCCCGCCTGGACTACTGCAACGCTCTCTACATGGGGCTCCCCTTGAGGAGCACCCGGAGGCTCCAACTGGCGCAGAGTGCGGCCGCGCGGATGGTGATGGGAGCGACATGACGTTCCCATGTAACACCTCTCCTGCGCGAGCTGCACTGGCTCCCGGTGGTCTTCCAGGTGCGCTTCAAGGTCTTGGTTACCACCTTTAGAGTGCTCCATGGCTTAGGACCTGCTTATTTACAGGACCGCCTGCTACTACCAATAGCCTCCCACTGACTGGTATGCTCCCATAGATAGGGACTCCTCTGGGTGCCGTCGGCTAAACAGTGTCGACTGATGGCCCCTAGGGGGAGAGCTTTCTCTGTGGGGGCACCTACTATCTGGAACGAGCTCCCGCCGGAGATACGGAAGATCCCGGACCTGCGCACCTTCCGCCGCGCCCTCAAGACCTTTTTATTCCACCAGGTGGGCCTGGCCTAATCTTTTCCCTTTCAATTATGCAAATTTTAATTGGTTTTTAAATGATTAGGGTGTTTTAATTTGTCTGGGCCAAATGGTTTAATTTGATTTTATTCTGTTTTTAAATTTTGTTATTTATGTATTTTTACCATTTGGCTGTTCACCACCCTGAGTCCTTCGGGAGTAGGGCAGCATACAAATCAAATAAAGATAAAGATAAAGAAGTGGCCTCAAGGACTCTCTCAAAGGATGCAAATGACCAGCTGCCTGCAAGGAGTATCAATCCTTCCTTCCCCCACCATCCAAGTCAGAGCTGAAGAAGCTTCTTGGATGAGAAGCAAAACATCTTCAAAAGAAAAACCAAGAAAGGCCAGTTGCCTCTTGAAAAAGCAACAACCATAACCTGGAAGACTGAGAATCTCCACAGATTTCCTGAGGCAATCTTTGTCTATTCATCCCCTTTCACCACCAGCAATACTAGGGTCACCCTTCAAAGGAACAATTCAAGCTTTGGGCCAAAGAGGCTCAACCTTTACCAACTACTGAAGGGTTTGTCTTCTCAGTGGATGTGGACTCAAAGGGAGAGGTAGGAACGATTTCGAAGAGGTTTGACGTCGAAGTGGATGGCTGCGGTTCTTCGTAGCTTGTCCGAGAAGCTGGCGGCGGGAATGCTGTTGAGGTCTCATCATTGCTTTCTCTGGTGCTTGAGGTATCTTTGGTTGTGTGGCATGCACCGTCAAGCTTGGCTTCTGGAGATAGAGAGAGGGAGAGTGTGACCTCAACTTCAACGGATAATTGCAGAAAAAACCATGGCTACCAACCTGCCTTCCATGGAGGGCCTGTATACTGCACGAGTCCAAAAGAGGGCTGTGGAAATATCTACAGACCCCTCGCATCCTGGACATCAACTGTTTCAACTCCTACCCTCAAAATGACACTATACGGCACCCGCACACCAGAACAACTAGACATAAGGACAGTTTTTTCCCAAATACCATCACTCTGCTTAACAACAAATTCCCACAACACTGTCAAATAATTTACTAAGACTGTATTACTATTATTCTTCTCTTCTTTCCTAGTATCTATCTCTTCCCACTTATGACTATCACCATGTTGCTTTAATCTTTCAACGTATATTGTTTTTGTTTCCTAGTACGATTTGATAGTTTATTAGTAACTTTGACTATCACTAAGTGTTGTATCTTTTTATTCTTGATGAACCTATTTTATTCTCATTATGTACAAATGACAAATTCCTTGTGTGTCCAATCACACTTGGCCAATAAAATTCAATTGAATTCAATTGAATTCTATTCTATTTTCTATTTTCTATTTTCTATTTTCTATTCTATTTTCTATTTTCTATATTCTATTTTCTATTTTCTATATTCTATATTCTATATTCTATATATTCTATATTCTATATATTCTATATTCTATATTCTATATTCTATATTCTATATTCTATATTCTATATTCTATATTCTGTTCTATTCTATTCTATTCTATTCTATTCTATTCTATTCTATTCTATTCTATTCTATTCTATTCTATTCTATTCTATTCTATTCTATTCTATTCTATTCCTCCTTACTAGTATCTATCTCTTCCCACTTATTACTATAACCATGTTGCTTGTACCTTTCAATTTATATTGTTTTTATTTGTTTCCAAGTGTGATTTAGAATAGAATAGAAACTATCACTAAGTGTTGTATTTTTTATTCTTGAGGAATGTGTTTTATTCTCCTTACGTACACTGAGAGCATATACACCAAAGACAAATTCCTTGGGTGTCCAATCACACTTGGCCAATAAAAGAATTCTATTCTAAACAACAACAACAACAACAAGGCCAGGGGAGTTGCGAAGAGCTGAAATGTCTCCTTGGTAGGTCCATGGCTCAATTTCTTCCATGCTACTTTAACTCACCTCCTGGATCGTTAGCTCCATCCTTTTTGGGATGCAAAGATTCGTACAGGTATGCAACATCTGAAAGAAGAAAAGATAGTTGAATTCAACAGAGGAAAGCAAGATGGCTCTCCTTATAGGTTGTGGGTGCCCCATCGCCGGAGGCTTTAAAGAAGAGATTGGACAACCATTTGTCTGAAATGGGATATAGGCAGGGGGTGAAATGCTTCCGGTTCGAACCGGATCGCCCGATCCGGTAGCGATGGAGGCGGGTGGTTCAGAGAACCGGTAGCAAAAATCCCTGCCCCACCCCCATTGCCCAGCTGAACTGCACAATCAACAGCCCTAAAAATAGCCTGGAAAATGGCCAAAAACCAAACATGCGCACACCAGCCAGCTGGTCTGTGGTTTCCAGCACTCCAGCGTGCGCAAAGACCAGCTGACTAGCGTGCATGTGCATGCCAGAAACCTGAAGATCAGCTGGTAGGCACATGCATGTGCACTGGCCAGCTGGTCTTCGGATTTCTGATGCTCCGGCGTGCGCATATGCACACTCCCAGAATTCCTCAAGCCAGCAAAGCTCGAGGACTTCAACTCCCAGAGTTCCTTAGCCAGCAAAGCTCAAGGACTTCAACTCCCAGAGTTCCTCAGCCAGCAAAGCTCACGGACTTCAACTCCCAGAGTTCCTCAGCCAGCAAAGCTTGAGGACTTCAACTCCCAGAGTTCCTCAGTCAGCAAAGCTTGAGGACTTCAACTCCCAAGTTCCTCAGTCAGCAAAGCTTGAGGACTTCAACTCCCAGAGTTCCTCAGTCAGCAAAGCTTGCAGACTTCAACTCCCAGAGTTCCTCAGTCAGCAAAGCTTGAGGACTTCAACTCCCAGAGTTCCTCAGCCAGGAAAGCTCCCGGACTTCAACTCCCAGAGTTCCTCAGTCAGCAAAGCTTGAGGACTTCAACTCCCAGAATTCCTCAGCAAGAAAAGCTCACGGACTTCAACTCCCAGAGTTCCTCAGCCAGCAAAGCTCGCGGACTTCAACTCCCAGAGTTCCTCAGCCAGCAAAGCTTGAGGACTTCAACTCCCAGAGTTCCTCAACCAGCAAAACTCGCGGACTTCAACTCCCAGAGTTCCTCAGCCAGCAAAGCTCGCGGACTTCAACTCCCAGAATTGAAAGCTGGCTGAGGAACTCTACGAGTTGAAGTCCACTAATCTTAAAAGTTGCCAAGGTTGGAGACCCCCTGCCTTATTGTATAAAGCTGTTAAAGGGGACGGAATTAAGACTCTCTTACTGTTTTCTGGATCGTATTTCCTGTAAACGACATAGATCACGTCTCCAGTTTGCAAAGGGCAGGTCTGTCTCTTCACCACTTTCTGTTTATTGATCACTGTTCCATTAGTGCTGCAGGGGGAGGCAAGAAACACAGGTGGGATCAAGACAGAACTCTCTATTGGTCCTTGTGCGATTGAACACGCAAGGAATTTGTCTTCTGTGCATAAGGTCTCATTGTATATAAAAGCTGTAAGTGATAAGTCACGACCATAGTCGTTATAAAGGTGATAATGATCGTCCTAAAATGGCCATCGGTCTCCTTTCTACCACTGCTGACCTAGGTTTAAGGCCATCTCAGGTAGCTTACATTTAGTGATACAGCAACTTATAGATTTAAAACAGAGGTCTTCAAACTTGGCAGCTTTAAGACTTGTGGACTTCAACTCCCAGAATTCTCCAGCCAGCTGGCTGGCTGGAGAATTCTGGGAGTTAAGTCCACAAGTCTTAAAGCTGCCAAGTTTGAAGACCTCTGTTTTAAAACCAGAGCTATTCCTATTGGGCATCTTACCAGAGAAAACTAGTAAAGACAATATATATATATTTGATTATACATGTAATATCAACAGCAAGGATTATTTATGCACAGAAGTGGATAGCAGAGAATATACCTTTGGAGGGACAAGTCATTAAAAAAAAATTCTAGATTGCGCAGAAATGAATAGATTAACTATGACGATAAAGGAAAGAGAAGACACAGAATATTTTAAGATATGGAATCTATTTTACTCTTGGTTGGAAAAGAGATACGAATAAGTTTTTAAAAGAGATTTTTAACAAATTGGTTGTAATTAGAATAATATATTAGTGGAAAAATTTTTGTAATGGTGAGATTGAAGACAGAAGAGGAGAGAAGAAACTTTAGAAGATAACACCGAAATGTCACATGGAAGAAATGAATGATGTACTCAATGTTTGTTTGTCTTAAAAAATAAAATAAAAAACACAGTTCATTTAGTGATGGTTAGTGATGGTTCAAAGTTACAAGGGACTTCGGACCACGAGTGGGATTCAGCCGGTTCGGGAAAACAGATAGTTACGGTCAGTGGCTGGGCCACCCACACACCTCGGCGCTATCCCGTCTTATACGATCACCATGTTTTTGACGCAGCGCAGCGCGCATGAGTGAAGCTATCCCATCCTATACAATCGCTGTGTTTTTGACGCAGTGTGCAGGTGGGCAAGGCGGCACCTGCACAAGCGCGCTCACATTTTCGATTCTGGGTGAACCTGTTGTTAAATTATGAGAAGCCCACTCTTTACTTAGGCCCATTTTTCACCCTTATGACCATTATGGCATCTCCATGGTCAGGAGATCAAAATTTAGACGCTGGCTCATATTTTTTGACAATTGCCATGTCCTCAGGTCTTCTGGCCATTTTTCACACTTACGACCTTTGTAGCCTTCCCTAAGATCATGTGATCAAAATTCAAAAGCTTGACAATTAGACTCATATTTATGACGGTGGCAGTGTCCTGGGTGTGTGTGTGTGTGTCACCTTTTGTGGCCTTCTGACAAGCGAAGTCCATGGGGGAAGCCAGATTCAGTTAACAACCGGGTCCCTGACTTAACCACTGCAGTGATTCAGTTAACAACTGTGGTAAGAGAGGTCGTAAAGTGGGGCAAAGCTCCCTTAACAACAGATGGTTGTTAAGGAGCTTTGCCCCACTTTACAACCTCTCTTGCCACAGTTGTTAACTGAATCACTGCAGTGGTAAAGTCAACTTTTAGCAGCTGAAAAGTTGGGCTCAGTGGTGGGATTCTACAGGTTCGCCCCGGTTCGGGCAAATCGGTAGCGGCGGCAGCAGGAGGCTCCACTCACCCGCCCGGATGTCATCACAGACACTCTGTGCATGTTCAGAAGCACAGCACAAGAGCGCGCAACTCTCACAGTTCTGTAGCGAAGGTAAATGAAACCCAATATTGGTTGGGTTCAATTGTGGCCATTAAGTCGAGGACTCCCCATAATTAATACAAGGAAACTCACCCACCCAGCTTGTTTTCTGAAGAAAAATCAAGCCTTACGAAAGAGACACCCAAGAAATATTCGTTTTCACCCGCAAAACCGCAGAAAAAGGATTAAGAATGGCACACTGACCTGGTATCCTGTAGCAAAACCTGCCCCGAATTTTCATCCACTGTTATTTTACAGTGATAGCCAGACACCAGTTTATTGCCAGGAAAGGATAAGTCACAACCTTGGAAAGAGAGGGGGAGAAAAAAGAACATTGCTAAATTTGCTAATTTCACCTGAACACTCAACCAAGTCTCCTGCCATTTCTCCCCAATACCCCCATCATTTTGCACATCATTTCATAACTGAAGGGCAGTTATGTTCGTTTTTTACGAGCGCAAGACCTTTTTTCCTGCCAATGGTCCACTCGTTTTTCTGCAGCAAGACATGGGGCTCGGCTTGTTCCACCCCCAACCGGATCAGCTTCCCCCATGGTTGAGGCTTCCCGATGGGTTGTATGCGCCCTCCGAGGTCCATGTGCTCCATCTGGACTTCACATCTGCAAAGGGAAGGGAAGAAATACGTCGATGCAGGAGAGGGGTGGGTGATCTGACTTAGGCTTCCTTAGAATGCAAAGAGCACAAAGTTAGTGCCGGCAAACCGGGATTTTAATTCAAACGGCTGTGGATTATTGGCATTCCCAGTCCGAAAGGCTTCTCAAACAGTCTTTCAGGGGAGTGTTTACAAACACCCACCTTATCTCCCTTGGAATGCTGCCAGAGAACTAATTGCCACATGCAGGCCAAGGCCAAACAGAGTTTTTCCGAGAGCATAAGCCGAACAGATGAACTAATTGCTTCCTGCAAAAGCTCACGTCCCGTTCACTCCCCTTTTATGTCTTATGGGAGGGGCCAATCATCTCCAAGCCTTACTCCCAAGTCGACCCTGCTTTCTTAATTGTTTCTGTCTCCTGGCAGCTCTGCGCATGCACACAATGGGAACAGGCTCACGCTGTTCTTCTGCCTCACTGATGTCAGATTCCGGAGACAGCACATAACTCCCAGATGGCCTTGGCCCTCTCTCTGCCTCTGAATCAGAGCCCTCCGCCGAGCCTTCCCCAGACTCCAGGACTGGCCCACGTTCCTCCCCAACCTCCTCACTGTCTGAATCTGCTGCCAGCTCTGCTGGCCACTCGCGGGCCACAACAGTGGGTTAACAACAGATCTAAATGGGGTTGAAAAGTTGAGTTTTGGGGGGGCGGGGGGGAGGATGTTCAATTGTTTGTAAGCAGCCCAGACCCATATATATGGGAAGGGCAGTTATACACATTTGGAAATATATGTATTAAACATTTCCCTTCTGAGAATTATGTGTGGTTTCTGTCTTTGTCTCAGGTCCTCTATCAGGGGCTGGGAGTTGGAGGGTTCTGACCAATTCCTAGTCTTGCTCACTTTCAAACATAATTGCTCTCAGAATTATATTATCTCATGATTACATTTACATGATATTGTAATATAGGATAAAACTATCTCACAACTGCATTTTTATCCTGCCTTTTATACAAAGACACAGATATACGGTCCACTCCAGGCAGCAAACATGCCTAATGGTATTTGTCCATTTTCTCCACTACAATGCTGAGTGTGGGCCCAGCTTTTATATTTTATACACGTACACAACACACACTCAGGCACAACTCCCCCCCCCCACACACATATGCAATACATGTTCATCTGGAAAAAGAAACGACTTTGCACGGATCCAGCTAAGGAAATCCTGTCCCCGTATTCCTCAGTTACATTGGCTCCTCTACATCCCTTTGCGCGCTTCCACACTAGACTCCTTCTCCTTGCACGAGTGTGTACACACACACATAAACACAAACACAAATGCTTGGGGAAAAAAATGACTTCTAAGGAAGCCCCCTTCCTGATATTCCTCAGCTGCACTAGCTCTTCCACATCCTTTTGCACACTCGTCCCCCCTCCCTTTGCATGTGTGTGCATACACACACAACACACACACAAGCTTGGGAAAAGAAATGACTTTGCTAAGGAAGCCAACTTCCCATTATTCCTCAGCTGCACTAGCTCTTCCACATCCTTTTGCACATTTGTCCCCCTCCCTTTGCCTGTGTGTGCATACACACACACACACAAATGCTTGGGAAAAGAAATGCTAAGGAAGCCCCGTCCCCATATTCCTCAGCTGCATTGGCTCTTCCACAGCCCTTTGCACATTTGTACACTCGTCTCCTTCCCTTTGCATGTGTGCATGCACACACAAATGCTTGGGAAAAGAAATGACTTTGCTAAGGAAGCCAACTTCCTGATATTCCTCAGCTGCACTAGCTCTTCCACATCCTTTTGAACATTTGTCCCCCTCCCTTTGCATGTGTGCGCATACATACATACACACACACACGCTTGGGAAAAGAAATGCTAAGGAAGCCCGGTCCCCATATCCCTCAGCTGCATTGGCTCTTCCACAGCCCTTTGCACATTTGCACACTCGCCTCCTTCCCTTTGCATGTGTGTGCATACACACACACACACACACACACAAATGCTTGGGAAAAGAAATGCTAAGGAAGCCCCGTCCCCATATCCCTCAGCTGCATTGGCTCTTCCACAGCCCTTTGCACATTTGCACACTCGTCCCCTTCCCTTTGCATGTGTGCACGCACACACAAATGCTTGGGAAAAGAAACGACTTTGCTAAGGAAGCCAACTTCCTGATATCCCTCAGCTGCATTGGCTCTTCCACATCCCTTTGCACACTCGTCTCCTTCTCTTTGCATGTGTGTGAATGCACACGCACACAAACTGCTTGGGAGAAGAAATGCCTTTGCTAAGGAAGCCCCGTCCCCATATTCCTCAGCTGCATTGGCTCTTCCGCATCCCTTTGCACCTTTGCACACTCGTCTCCTTCCCTTTGCATGTGTGCACGCACACACAAATGCTTGGGAAAAGAAACGACTTTGCTAAGGAAGCCCCGTCCCCATATTCCTCAGCTGCATTGGCTCTTCCGCATCCCTTTGCACATTTGCACACTCGCCTCCTTCTCTTTGCATGTGTGTGAATGCACACACATACGCACATGCACACAAACTGCTTGGGAGAAGAAATGCCTTTGCTAAGGAAGCCCCGTCCCCATATTCCTCAGCTGCATTGGCTCTTCCGCATCCCTTTGCACGCTTGCACACTCGTCTCCTTCCCTTTGCATGTGTGCACGCACACACAAATGCTTGGGAAAAGAAACGACTTTGCTAAGGAAGCCCCGTCCCCATATTCCTCAGCTGCATTGGCTCTTCCGCATCCCTTTGCACATTTGCACACTCGCCTCCTTCTCTTTGCATGTGTGTGAATGCACACACATACGCACATGCACACAAACTGCTTGGGAGAAGAAATGCCTTTGCTAAGGAAGCCCCGTCCCCATATTCCTCAGCTGCATTGGCTCTTCCGCATCCCTTTGCACGCTTGCACACTCGTCTCCTTCCCTTTGCATGTGTGCACGCACACACAAATGCTTGGGAAAAGAAACGACTTTGCTAAGGAAGCCCCGTCCCCATATTCCTCAGCTGCATTGGCTCTTCCGCATCCCTTTGCACATTTGCACACTCGCCTCCTTCTCTTTGCATGTGTGTGAATGCACACACATACGCACATGCACACAAACTGCTTGGGAGAAGAAACGACTTTGCTAAGGAAGCCCCGTCCCCATATTCCCCTGCTGCATTGGCTCTTCCACAGCCCTTTGCACCTTTGCACACTCGTCTCCTTCCCTTTGCACGCCCTCCCGGCCGCCTGAACCGCCTTTTGCAAGCCCAGCTCGGCCCCCCCCCCCTTTCCAGGCAGGGGCCCCTACGAGTGGGCTGGCCTCCCGCTTCCCCTTCCCTTCCCTCCCCAGCCGGGCCTCCCTGACCCGCAAGCCCCTGCTGGCTGTGGATGCTGGGACCTGTAGTCCTGCCCCACGGGTAAGCGGGGGCGCCCGGTCGGAGCCTCCCCCTCGGCGTCTTCCGCGTTGCTAAAGAGCAGCCCGAGGGAGCCTCGCCGGGCTCCGCCGCTCAAGCCCCGCTCCGGCCGCCCGGGAAGCCGCCGCCGCCGCCGCCGCTGTCAACACACCCGGCCAGCCCTCAGCTGATCCGGAGGGGCGGGGCCAAGGGCGGGGACTCGACGCTGATTGGCCGGCGGGGCTGCGTGGCGCCGGCGGGGGGGGTGGATGGATGGGTGGGGCGGGGAAAGGAAGCGTCGACGTGCGCGAGGCGGCGGCTAGAGCGTCCCGCGAGGGCCATAGAGGCGGCGCTAGAGCGGCGTGCTTTGGCCGAAGACACGTGCTCTCTCTCTATATATACATACACATACATATATACATACATACATACACACACACATATATATACATACACACACACACACACACACACACACATATATATACGTATATATATACATACATATATATGCACACATACATACATATATATACATATACATATACATATACATACATACATAAATATACACACATATATATCTGTATCTTTTATATAGATATAATTACCTATATAGGTAAAGAAAATACGCATAAAGAAATTTATTTATACATATATAGTTACTTATTTTATAAATAAATATATATTTTACATTTTATAAATAAATAAACATTTATTTTTTATTTTATTTTATTTTATTTGGCTTATATGCCGCCCTATCTCTCAATGCACTCAGGGCGGCTCACAATAATAAAATGCACAAGCCACAATAGAAGTTAAAATCTAACAACCTAATAAAATTTAAATATACGTGTGTTTGTATATGTGTATGTAAATATATATAAATTCATAAACCATTGCAATATAATCCATGCAAAGTAGGACCACATAATGCTAATATAACCATTCCATACATTTTATATTGTACAATGTATTCAAATGGGCGATAGACATAACGAAAGATACATCTCAACACAGTACGTTGTGCCTGATAAATTGTGAATATATTCCCATAACATTTAGATAAGATGAACTATATCAATACCCCAAGAATTAGAAACCACATTTGTGGGACCATCGTTGCATCTTCTAACAGCCATAATCGCATGAAATACAACAATGGGCACTAACCGATTCCAAACGCCACTCTAGCCCACCGCTTCCAGTTCTCAAGCACCGAGAGAAAGATCCCACCATTCACTAATCTCAACTAGGATTAGCAAGGCAGGCTTTTTATTTAAGTATAAATGAAGAGTCCCATTCTCCCTGCTCCCTCATTGGCTGTGAAAATGAAAAGGAGGGACTTGAAATGAAAACAGCTGTTGGCTATTGCCAAGATTAATGATGGGGGCCAAAAAAGGAATGATTTGCAGGATCCAGGCAGGGGAACGTTGAAACGTTTCATGACCCAACTTGGTGATATCATCAGTTGTTAGAAGGGAGTGGGGTTTGTTCTGTTTCAGTGGCTTGCCCTATCAGTGTTGGTGGGAGAGTTCTTGGGGGTTCCAGTAAACACTCCCCACCAACACTGGTGCCACTGGAACAGAGGGCAAACCCCACTCCCTTCTAGCCCTGATGATGTTTCCTAGTTGGGTCATGAGATGTCTGCAGGAAAACCACGGCATCGATTCTAACTTTTGCAAGAGACAATAGCAATAAACTCCTTTTTAAAGCAAGAAAGCCACAGGAATAAAAAAATAAACGTAGAAGCTGACACGGGGAAAATGTATCTCTCTGATTGCTAAGAGTCAACAACAGCTCATAAACAATCAACAATTTTTTAGGATTGTAAAAATGGGCAGATTTCTCTCTGGGAAAATACCAGAAGATATTGTAAACCTTGAAGGACGATCCAAAATCAGGCGATTCCAAATTTTATTAAGCTTCTTCTTAAGGAATAAAAAAAATAAATAACATCCTAGTTGAATTCTTAAGCATAAACTACTGATTTTATGCTGGGATTGAGTCCAATTCCACCCACCCCTCGGGTGTTCTAAACTCAGCAAAGGGCTTGTAATTTTAAGAGTCCGGCAAGCTGGTAACTTATCTTTTAAAATATATATTCAGGGTGATCCCCGAGAGATCATAGCTTCTCATTTTATTATATCTAATCCATGGCTTTGCAGAACCAGGAAGGGCTGTGGGAGGGGGGCCAATATGGCTGGTTGTGATGTTTTGATGAATGGTTGAACTGTGTAAGGTTTTTGATGGATGGAGAAGAGGGATGCCAATGATGGCTTACTAATCAGAGCCAAACCTATCTGCTGAATACAAATCATGGCATTAAAGAGACAGCCTGTCTTTCTTCTAAATATAGTTCAGAGTTAACCTCTCTTTCCTTTACCAGGCTCTGGTTCACACATAGGCTGTGTGACCTCCTAGCTTGGTCAAATTCAGGCTTCAAAACTCTTGTTAATTTTTACAAAATCAGGTCAGGGCTCTTTTTTCCCCCCTCCCCTTTTATTAAAACCTCCAGCCGGTTATTTTTTTTTTTTTTGAAGAGCCCGGCGAAAGAAAAGAGATAAACCTGTTTCTGTGCTAATTTTTCTCCTGACAGAATCAATTTGTTCCCTTCCAACCTAAGGCTAGTCTTTTCCATTTGGTTTCAAATTGGATTTGGACCTCCAGGGATTTGGGATGTCAGCTTCCCTAATGTAGTGTCGGTCAGAAAGAGGCAAGAGAGATAAAAAGTCAGCTTCGGTTAACTGGAGATTTTTTTTCTCCCCCACCAGCCTGCCTTCCCTTCTTCCCTGGATTTTAACCTGGTTTATCCTTCTCCTTCTCCGTTGGTTGGCTGAGAGCAGCATAAAGAGATTAAGACTCACAAAAAGGAAATGGTTCTTTTTTGGGGAACGCTCAGATTTTGCTAAACAGGATTTAATCTAGGTTGCTGTTTTCTTTTCTTTCTTTTTAAAGTTCCATGTTGTAGGATATGAGAAAATTCAAAATTCAAATAATATGTAGCAGGTATACAGGTTAGAAATGCATATAAGTGAAGATTCATTTTCGCTCAGGCAGGGGGTTGGACTGGATGACCCCGCAGGACCCCTTCCAGCTATGCTACTCTGTTAAATTTCATTAGACATTATTCTGCTTTAAGATAGTTGGAGAACACTCTGAAAGCACACCAATATGTTGCATTAGATCTTCTTTTGTTTGAGGCCTGTTAGAAAGAGGCCCACCCTTGAATGCCAAGGCAATAGAGATAAGAAAGAGCCACCCTTGCAAAATATTTTATGGGTAGTTATAGGGAGGTGTTGATGAACATGTAATCAGAGAAAGAGATGTATGTTCTCTCTAAAAGGCGCTTTGGATTAGCCATGATCGATCCCTGGATGCGATGTGGGGGGGAAGGGGGGCATCAGGATAAGGAACTATAAAATGAAACTTTTGAAAACTATAAAATGAAACTTTCGAAACTTTAGGTGTGGCTTCCTGGCTCAAACTCCTTGTTGAGATCTGCTCGGATACCATCCTATTTATTTATTATTTGTTTATTTTATTGGTTTGATTTATATGCTGCACTTTTCCTGAGACTCAGGGCAGTTTACAATGCGTTAAGCAATAGCCTTCATACTTTTGTATATACCTGCTTAGTAGGGCTTTCGGCCCCCCTAAGCGGTGTTCTTTTTTATACAAAGTCAGCTTATTGCCCCCACAAACCGGGTCCTCATTTTACTACCTCGGAAGAATGGAAGGCTGAGTCAACCTTGAGCTTGGTGAGATTTGAACTTGCAGTAATTGCAGGCAGCTGGTGTTACTTAATAGTGCTTTAGTCTGCTGCACCACCAGGAATAGAATAGAATAGAATAGAATAGAATAGAATAGAATAGAATAGAATAGAATAGAATAGAATAGAATAGAATAGAATAGAATAGAATAGAATAGAATAGAATAGAATAGAATAGAAGTAGATTAGATTAGAGTAGAGCAGAATAGAAGTAGAGTAGAGTAGAGTAGAGTAGAGTAGAGTAGAGTAGAGTAGAGTAGAGTAGAGTAGAGTAGAGTAGAGTAGAGTAAGTAGAGTAGAGTACAGTAGAATAGAATGGAATAGAATGGAATGGAATGGAATGGAATGGAATGGAATGGAATGGAATGGAAGAGTTGGAAGGGACCTTGGAGGTCTTCTAGTCCAACCCCCTGCCCAGGCAGGAAACCCTACACCACTTCAGACAAATGGTTATCCAACATCTTCTTTAAAATTTCCGTGTTGGGGCATTCACAACTTCTGGAGGCAAGCCGTTCCACCGATTAATTGTTCTAACAGTCAGGAAATTTCTCCTTAGTTCTAAGTTGCTTCTCTCCTTGATCAGTTTCCACCTGTTGCTTCTTGTCCCGGGTTTTTATTATTGTTTTTCTTTTAATAAAGTCTCTTTGTTTTCATCGGCCCATGCTTGTTGGTTGAATTCATTCCCAACAACGTCAGAGATTGTTTCTGGTTATTAACCCGTCTTAGCTTTTTAGCCAAGTATTGAAGGTTATTTCACAGAGGTGGAGAACTTGTGTCTCCTCGTTGGGCATCTCTTTGCAGTTGCTTTGGCCAATACAGAAGGTTATATACTCCCAAGAGGCAGTACAGAGAGTCCCCAATGTGTTTAATGACGGTTTGAAATTACAGCAGCACGAAAAAGAAAACACATTAACAGTTAGAAGGGGACCTTTTAGGTCATCTAGTCCAACCCTCCACCTGAGCAGGAGACCCTACACCATTTCTGACAAATGGCAGTCCAGTCTCTTCTTGAAAGCCTCCAGTGATGAAGCTCCCACAGCTTCCGAAGGCAACTTCTGTTCCATCGGTTGATTGTTCTCACGGTCAAAAAATTCCTCCTTATTTCCAGGGTGAATCTCTCCTTGATTGGTTTCCATCCATTATTCCTTGTCTGGCCTTCAGATGCTTTGGAAAATAGGTTGACCCCCTTCCTGCTCTCTGTGGCAGCCCCTCAAATATTGGAAGACTTCTATCATTCTCCCCTGGTCCTTCTCTTCATTAGACTAGCCATGCCCGGTTCCTGCAACTCAGGTGCCTGACAACTACATGTTTAGGATGGATGTACCGTCCTGGGATCGTGTCTTCCCAGCCAACGTTTCGACCAGCAAAGTCACTCTGTGGTCAACAAATGTGCAAGTGTCACAGTGTGCGCAAGGCCTTAAGCTTAAGGCAAGGCTTAATGCAGCCCCTTGGCCACTAGATGGCACTGTGGGTCTTCTGAAACTCTCACCCATCCTATTTTGCAAAATATATAAATATATATATATATATATATTCCCCCTTTCTTTCTTTCTTTCTGGAGATTTCAATTTAGCCCTTTCTGGCTTGGCTGTGTTATCTTCGGCCTTCCCTCCCCTTCTTCTTGTAAACTCTTTGTAAGCCCTCTGGCAGTTTTACAGATAAAATGAGAACAGGGGAGGGGGTGGGTGGAAGGAAAGGAAGCCCCAGGCTGAATTTCTCAACCACCTACATTATCTGCACCTCTGTAACAACTACAGATTTCCTCCCCACCCTCCCTCCCTCCCCTACTTTTCCGAAAGCAGCTGCAACCTCCAGACCCCTTCCTTAATAGCTCTGCTTTTGGTGAGGACAAAAGGGGTACAAAGGAACTGCGTGGGATCCTAAGCATATGTTGATGTCGAGGATCTTTTGCAGCCTTAACAAAGCAATATAGGTACTCCTTGACTTACAATTCGTTTAGTGACCGTTTGAAGTTACAACAGCAGTGAAACAACTGACTTACGACCGTTTTTTCACCACCACTGCAGAACACACTGTTAGTTAGGATCGATTTGGGCCCCAATGATATACGGAGACACGCTTGGTTTGTTCCTCAAGGTGAGTCTTTATTCATTCATGTACATTTGTTTCTTTGCAGATATCATCAGGAACAACAGAAGCAACAACAACAGGGGAAGACCTTAAATACCCGGGAGGTGGAGCTACAGGTAATGGGAAGGGCGAGAAGGTGGGGTTAGGTTCTCTTGTGCTGGTTAACCCTTGGCATACCAAGTTACTGAGCAGGACATGCCCAGGGAGAAGATTTACTTGTAACAAATCCCCCTCTAAATGCTTATCCCTGGGGCTGACAGTTTCGACCTGGCTAATGTTTATGGGTATGACACATAGTTTGGAAGTAAGATATGAGTGTTGTTTAACAGGTAAGGGTTTAGTGAGTATGTCAGCGGTTTGGTGCTCGGTGTCACAGTGCGTGATGGTAACGAAGCCTGATTTGTGGTGTTGCCTTACGTGCTTGTTTTTGATGTCGATGTGTCTTGACCTATGACCTATAGCATCTGATGTGGAAATCTCTATTGCTGCCTTATTATCTTCAAAAATCTGGATTGGGTGTATGGGTTCGGTCCAGATGTTTGTCAGCAGTTCATCGAACCAAACTAGATTGTTTATGGCCTTAGACAAGCAGATGTACTCTGCCTCAGTGGTGGAGGTGGCCACAAGGTTTTGCTTTCCAGTGTACCAATATACTGGGCAATCATTTAGGAAGAGGACATATCCTGAGGTACTTTTCCTGCTTTTGGTGTCGCCTGCCCAATCAGCGTCTGCGTAGCAGTGTAGGAGAGGTTTCTCATTGGTATTGGGCTCTAATTTGAGGCAGCTATTAATGCTATACTTTAGGTACCTGAGTATTCTTTTTATTGCTTCCCAATGAAACACTGTGGGGTTGGCTACGTGCCTCGAGAGCAGGTTCACGGGCAGAGCAATGTCCGGCCGTGTCCAGTTAGCAATGTATAACAGAGAACCTATCGTGGATCTGTACAAGGTGTTCTCTGGGAACTGTGGTGAGTCACTGTGCACGTTTTTTTGAAAGTCTGTTGACATGGGAGTTTCACAAGGTTTGGCATTTGACATGTTACATTTGGCAAGGAGCTCGCTTATTTTTTCTTTTTGGCTTAGCAGGAAGCCCTTGGGTGATCTAGTAACGTGTACCCCAAGGTATTTGTTGATGCCCCCTAGTGACTTGAGTGAAAAATGTTTGCCTAATTCATTTGCAAAGGCATCGCAATCCCCTTTGTTCTTACTTATAAACAAAATATCATCCACATATATGAGGACATACTCCTTGCCTCTACTGCTCTCCTTGGTGAAGAGGCAGTTATCAGCTATGGTGGCCTTGAACCCCATAGATTCTAATACTTTAACCAGACAGTCATACCATTGTTTACCCGACTGCTTAAGCCCATACAAGCTCTTGTTTAGTAACCAGGTTTCGCCCTTGGTGGTGTCTTTACCAGGAGGAGCCCTTACGTAAATTTCTTTGTCTAACTTAGCATGTAGGTAGGCTGTCTGTATATCATACTGTTGCACCTCAAGACCCAGGGCGGCTGCAATGACCAGCGCGCTTTTGACACTTTCGGGCCTTACTGTTGGTGAGTACGTTTCTGTGTAGTCATCGGGGAATCTTTGGGCGAATCCCTGTGCTACGAGTCTGGCCTTGTATAGATTCTGGCCCCCCTCTAGAGTCTTTACCTTAAAGACCCACTTTGTCCCGATGGTGGTCTTACCCTCTGGTACCTTGGATGGTGTGTATACGCTCAGCTCCCTAAGGCTGCTCATTTCTTTCTCCATCGCTGCTTCCCACTTTTGCCTTTCCTCTAATGGTAATTTTGTTATGTCGCTGTATGTTTCTGGGGTAATGGGTTCTGTCTGCAGGTGCATGACGTAGTCATCGAACCTTTTTGGTTTTTGGTTCCTATTGTTTCTGACTGGCCTACCTTGCAGGGTCTCCGCGTCGTGCATGTATTTTGCCTCTTTATGGGTGAGCGAATCTACCTTGTGTTTGGGTTGGAGTGACCTTTGGGTGTGGTTGTTTTGTGGGTGATTAATTTGGTCTGTTTTCTGCTGGCTGTTTTCTACCTGGTGATGCAATTCATTGAGGTGTATTTTTGACCAATTGGCCTGTTCGTGGAATGTGGCCGTTCTGGAGATGATGAATTTGTTGTCACTGTCTATGAACCTATATCCTTTCGTGCCTGTCTCATAACCCATGAACCTAAGGCGTTTTGAAATCTTGTCTCCCTTCCTACGGAGCTGCTTGGGTATGTGCACGTCTGCCGTGACCCCAAAGATGTGGAGGTGGGATATCTTTGGCTTTCTATTGTACATCACCTCGTAAGGGGTCATGTTTAGTACGCTCGACCAAAGTCTGTTAATCGTGTAATTAGAATAAACCAGGGCTTCGGCCCAGAAGTGTTGGCCAAGCCCGGCGTCCTCGAGGACGCACCTCACCATTGTTTGGAGTGCTGAGTTCTTGCGTTCTGCCACGCCATTCTGGAATGGCGAGAAAGGAGATGACTTAAAGTGCAGCACGCCCTTTGACCTCAGCCAGCGGGAGAAGTCATTGGATAAGAACTCTGATCCCCTGTCTGTCATGATTTTCTTGATTTTTGTATTGTGTTGTGTCTCCACACGCTTATAGAATTCCTTAAATTTTTGGTAGGTCTCACTTTTGTGTTTCAGTGTGTACACGAAGCCGTAGCGACTGTAGTCGTCTACTATGGTTAAGAAGAACCTCTTGCCATACTTTATGGAAGGCCTGAGGGGGCCTACGAGGTCCATGTGTACCATTTCGAATAATTGATTTGTTGAGCGTGTGGCCTTTTTGGGTTTGGGGGCTACCTTTAGCTTAGAGCGTTTGCATACAGAGCAGTCCAAATAAGTTTCACAATTCTTTATTCTTGAGCCCTCAGTACAGTCGTTAGCCCTTTGAACAACAGGGAAGCTAGCGTGTCCTAACCTGCGGTGCAGCAGGTGTGCGCACTCATCATGGAGCGGCTTCCCTATGCTAACCTTTTCCCTACCTTGCTTGTCTTCCTTGCGTGGTTGGGTGCCCTCCCCCTCTTGCCCTTTGCTACCCTCGGTGTCTTCTTTGGCGTTAGTCTTGTCTATGTAGAGGAAGGGCAGGCCCCCTTTAATTGTGATTTTCCCTATGGTTATACTTCCCTTGGTCATGGTGATTCCCCCCTCCTTGATGTTAATTTCTATCCCTGCCTCCTTGCTGAGTTTCAAGGAGGCGAGGATGTTGTGGGGTATCTCGGGTACTAACAACACTCCTTCTAGTTTCCCTAATTTGGGGAGGGTTACGTTTCCTTTTCCTGTCACCCTCACGTCGTTTTGATTGGCCACTTTGATTAGGTAGTCCTCCTCGGTGAAGGAGGAGAGGAGTCCTCTCTCACACGTGGTGTGATTGGTGGCCCCTGAGTCGATGAGCCACCAGGACCCATTTTCGTAGGTCTTGTTACTTTGTGTGGCTCCTCCTACTCTGCATAGGGACCCGTCTTTGCTATCCCTGGAGTTGTCTCTGCTTTCTTTCTTCTCCCAGGGTCTGGGGGAGTCCCTTCGCCTGGCCCTGTTGTCATGGTGACGCTTGTCTGTGTGCCTTTCGCGTGGCTCGTGTTTATATCTGTCCCTGTGCCCCCTGGTGCAGTCTCGTTTGTAGTGGCCTTTTCGCCCGCAGTTATAGCACTCGGGGGAGTCTCGGGTGGTGTCAGTGAAGGCCACTCTTCGTGTTGGTTTGTGTTCCCTGGGTGTCACCTGGTGTTCCCTTCTGTGGTTGTCCTCTGCTATGAGCAGGTTGGACAGGCTTTCTATGGTCATCTGGCCTAAGCTAAGTATGTTTAGCTGCGTTAGGAAGGTTCGCCAGGAGGGGTCTAGTGAGTTGAGGATGACACTCTTCATGGTCTGCTCTGACACTATTTCCCCCCTCATTTGCAATTCTGCCCTGGCTGCATTTAGTCCCATTAAATGCTCTCCCATTGACATCCCTGGTTTAATCCTGGCTGAATAGAAGTCCTTGGAGATCTTAGTTGTTGTGGCTACGCTATCGCTATAGTAGTAACCGAATATTTTTTGAACCACATCATGCACAGTCAGGTCATCCTCAATGCTATAGTAAATAGCGGGTGAAATGCTGGAGATGAGGAGACCAAATGCCTTGTGATGCATGCAGTCCATTTCAAATGTCCATGGTGTATCAGGTGGGTCAGTTATGAAAAACCTTAAATTTTCTTTTAGGAATAAAACTTGGAGTTGTTGATACCACTCCATTAGGTTTGAACCCTGCATTTTTAAAATTGGAAACCCATTTGGTAAGTTCCCTGTGTTATTTTGTGTATTACTCACAGGTGGGTGTTGCTGTCCATGGTACTTGGCATGCTGGAAAAAGCAGAGTGGTTCAGGAACGCTTGAAGGTAATTTAAAAATCCCTCCTTGCATTTTTTTTTCTTTTTTTGTCCACAGGAGCTCCTGCGCATGCGCGGCGTTCATTCCGGCTGAGACTTCGTCGTGGAAGGACCTCTTCATCTCTGCTCCGGCCAGGCTGTCCGTCCAAGATGGTAAGGCCTCCGGTCCGGCTCCGGGTGTCCAGCGGCGGTCGAGGAAGGCTGTCCTCTCAGCTGGGCGGCTCCAGGTCTCTCTCTGCAGCGGCGGCGGCGGCGGTGAGTATTCTCGCCATTCGGTCCGTTCCGGTAGTCGCGGCTTGGGAGTGGGGTGGCGTATCGCTACCGGGGGGTGCTGCGGCATCGGTGGGTCCCCAGCGGTGTCCGCGCCCCTTGGTAAACAGCTGGGAGGTCTTCTCTTGTCCCCTTTGGTTTTTTTAGCATTTTTTTGGGGCCCCTTTAAAATTTTTATTTTTGTCCCGAAGGCGGCGGTGAGCGTTCTTATCGCCTCTTCCACCGCTTGATCGTCGGGGATGTCCTCGGGGGGTGATTCCTCACTTTCTTCCGAGGAATCATCATTATTTTGGGGTTTTCGGGGTTCGGGCACCTCATTGGTTGGCGGATTAGCATATGCTAATTCGTTTTTTTGGAGGTCGGCCATCTTTTTTGGCCACGTGTTCCAAGATGGCCGCCAGTCTTGATTTTGGGCGGGAATCCCCCCCTCAGCCTTTGGAAAATAACAGTTCTGGGGGGTTTTTCTTACCGGGCTTGTGTCCGGTCGCCCTGTTTGTCGTCCTTGAGTCCTCCTGGCCTCGTTCTGGCTTTGGATGAGGTAGCTGATCCCGGCCAGGAGGTCTTCGTCGGTGGTAGGGGTTTCTAGCAGGCTCATCATTCCTCTTCTGAGTCTGCTGATTTCCCTCTGTTGGATTTTTTCTTCATTTATGTCCTTTTGCCCCCTTTCATCGTCCGATGAATATTCTTCGGGGGTGTTTTCTTTTTCTTCCTCTGAAGTTATTGGCGTTGCCATGTCTTCAGTTGGTTTTCGTTGTTTTTCTCTCCTTTTGGTCTCTGACCTTGTTTGAGGTTTCTTTGGCATGTCTTCTGATTATTGGGTTGCCCAACCATCGACTGCTACCATTTTGTTAGTTAGGATCGATTTGGGCCCCAATGATATACGGAGACACGCTTGGTTTGTTCCTCAAGGTGAGTCTTTATTCATTCATGTACATTTGTTTCTTTGCAGATATCATCAGGAACAACAGAAGCAACAACAACAGGGGAAGACCTTAAATACCCGGGAGGTGGAGCTACAGGTAATGGGAAGGGCGAGAAGGTGGGGTTAGGTTCTCTTGTGCTGGTTAACCCTTGGCATACCAAGTTACTGAGCAGGACATGCCCAGGGAGAAGATTTACTTGTAACACACACACACACACACACACACACACGGGTCACATAATCAAAATTCAAATGCTCAGCAACTGACTCATATTTATGACGGTTGCGGTCAGCAGTGAAATCCATTTACCTTCGCTACCAGTTCGGGAATGGGAATGCGCCGTCCTGGCGGGTGGGCGGAGCCTTCCAACGCCGGCGCTACCAGTTCGGCGAGCCGGATAGAACCAGGCGGATTTCACCGCTGGTTGTGGTGCCCCATGTGGCTCCCCTTCTTGCGACTTTCTCACAAGCGAAGTCAATGGGGGAAGCCGGATTCACTTAAGAACCGTGTGACTCACTTAACAACGGCAGTGATTCGCCTAATGACGGTGGCAAGAAAGGTCGTAACATGGGGCAAAACTCGCTTAACAACAGTCTCGCTTAGCAATGAAACTTTTGGGCTCCATTGTGGTTGTACGTCGAGGACTGCCTGTAGTGACAGGATGCTGGTTTGCTCTCTGGGTTAGAAACTAGGAGTCTGGGAGTTCTAGTCCTGCCTTAGATCCAAAACCAGGTGGATGACTTTCTCAACTCTATGAAGAAGGTAAGGTAAAGGTTCCCCTCTCACATAGTTGTTCCCAACTCTAGGGGGCGGTGCTCATCTCCGTTTCAAAGCCGAAGAGCCAGCACTGTTGGAAGACGTCTCCATGGGGATGTGGGCGGCATGACTCAATGCCAAAGGCGCACGGAACGCTGTTTCCTTCCTATCAAAGGTTGTCCCTATTTTTCTACTTGCATTTTTTTACGTGCTTTCGAACTGCTAGGTTGGCAGAAGCTGGGACAAGTCACGGGAGCTCACCCCGTTACGCGGCACTAGGGATTCGAACCGCTGAACTGCCGACCGTTCGATCGACAAGCTCAGCGTCTTAGCCACTGAGCCACCGCATCCCTTTTCGAAGAAGATAAAAAGGCCGAATCCTTTCCAGAAATGTTGCCAAGAAAACAGTTATCAGACAGGAATCAAGACAGACTCAAAGGCCCAAAGACATTTAAACGTTTAAAGCCAATTGTGGTTCATGCAATAAACCACAATTAAAGCAGGTCATAGTTTAGTGTGATAGATCGATCTAACCAAGATACCTTGATTATTTTTTGGCATTGCAAACCAACCTTGCTCTCCTCCTACAATCATGGACTATAACCAATACACATACTCCATTATTCTTCATTCCAATATTCTATTCTATTCTATTCTATTCTATTCTATTCTATTCTATTCTATTCTATTCTATTCTATTCTATTCTATTCTATTCTATTCTATTCTATTCTATTCTATTCCATTCCATTCCATTCCATTCCATTCCATATTCTATTCTATTCTATTCTATTCTATTCTATTCTATTCTATTCTATTCTATTCTATTCTATTCTATTCTATTCTATTCTATTCTATTCTATTCTATTCTATTCTATTCTATTCCATTCCATTCCATTCCATTCCATTCCATTCCATTCCATTCCATTCTAGGTATTTTCCCTCTACCCTGGAAACACTATCGATCTAGGCGTAAATAAAGCTATTTAAGAGTGTTGTATATATATACATAAAAAAAGTCAACAGAAGCTCGGCCACCGGTATTCTTACACAGATGATGGAGCCCAACCGTTTCACAACTGCCCTGCATTTTCGGTAAACTACTGCCTGGTGTCTCTATTGGCTATTTAAACACACCCACAGGGGTGTGCAAGCCGTGTAGCGTATCTCTCAGTGTGTGGGAAGATGGCCTCTGGGGACATCATCTCATCTCATCACACACACACACACACACACACACACACACACACACACACACACAACCTGGTCATGGCTTCTAGCTTTCAGTGTGAGTCTGTACAACAAAACAGATGTCTGGCTTTGCCGATGTGGTTTCTTTGGCTTGCTGTTTGCGTAGCAAGCCTCAGCGGATGAGCTGCCTTGTCCAGAAGTTAAGCCAGGCCAGGCTGGGTTAAAAGTGGGATGGGAAAAACCAGGGCTGGGGGCCAGAGGGGTGAGTTGTTTGAAGAAGCATGCCTGGCCTATCTGAGATTAGGGGAGAAAGACCTGGGATAGATACAAGGAAAGGAGGAGGCAAACAGAGGGAAGGAAGAAGGGAAGAAAAGGAAAGAAGGGAAAGAGAAAGGGAAGGAGGGAGGGAGGGAGGGAAGGACGAAGGAAGAAAGGCAAACGGAAGGAAGAAAGAAAAGGAAGGGAGGAGAAAGGGAGGAAGAGAAAGGGAAGGACGAGACAAACAGGAAAGGATAAAGGAAGGAAAAGAAAAGAAAGAGGGAAGGAATGAGAAAGGGGGAAGGAAGGGAGGGAGTTGGGTGGAGGGAAGAAAGGAAGGGAGGGGAGGGCAAAGGAAAGAAGGCAAACGGAAAGAAGAAAGAAAAGGAAGGAGAAAGGGAGGGAGGAAAAGAGGGAGGGAGGAGACAAACAGGAAAGGATAAGGGAAGGAAAAGAAGGAAAAGAAAGAGGGAAGAAAGGGAGGGAGAATGTTGGATGGAGGGAAGAAAGGAAGGGAGGGGAGGGCGAAGGAAGGAAGGGAAAGGGAAGGAAGAAAGAAAAAGAAGGAGAAAGGGAGGGAGGAAAAGAGGGAGGGAGGAGACAAACAGGAAAGGATAAGGGAAGAAAAAGAAGGAAAAAGAGAGAAGGAATGAGAAAGGGGGAAGAAAGGGAGGGAGGGAGTTGGAGGGAAGAAAGGAAGGAGGGAGGGAAGGACGAAGGAAGGAAGGAAGGAAGGAAGGAAGGAAGGAAGGAAAGGAAGGAAGGAAGGAAGGAAGGAAGAAGGAAGGAAGGAAGGAAGGAAGGAAGGAACCAAGGAACCAACCACAAAGACTTGGACCCTAGTTCACACAATCTGGAGGCTGACACTAGAGCAGTATTCCTCAACCACAGAAAATTTAAGATCTGTGGACTTCACCTCCCAGAATCCCCCACCCACCATTCTCAGGCTGGGTGAGTCCCCAGGGCAGAGCGTGTGAATCACACGCCAGAATATTATTCCCAACCAGGAAGAGGGACCTCATTCACACCCCAGCTTGACGGAAGACAACTGGCAAGAGAGAAGACGACGGGCGCCTGGCACCTCATTCCGTTTGGCGATTGCAAGCCGTTCAAATTTCCTGTCTTGAAACGGGTGAGGCTGCTGGGGGTTCGCAGGGGTTCGGGAGAACCTCTAGCTAAGATTCTGTGCAGTTCGGGGAACCCCGGAATCCCACTCCTGGCTGGCCCCGCTCACCTTACCCCGCCTCGCCCAGGAGTCCCCACGCGGCCCCCTTTTGGACGCAGGTAAGTTCGGGGCGCACACAGCTGATTGGGAAGGGTGAAAAACAGACCTACTGGAAGTTTGGGAAGAGTAGAAACAGGCTTGTTTCTGACCTCCAGAGAGCTCTAGATCCAGGGGAGGCCGTTTTTGCCCTGCTGGAGGCTCAAGAAAAGCCTCTGGAATCTGGGGAGAGCAAAAATGGTGTAGGAGGCCAAATAGGTCACAGCCACCCAGCAACCCGGCAGAAAATCCCTTGCTAAAGTTTTCGAAGCCCACCTCTGATCTCTTCCTTCTCTTCCCCGACCCCTCTGGAGATGGAGGGTCCACCTATCCCTCCCTCCCCCGAGAAGGGCAAAGGCCTGGAAAGATGGGTAGTAATCTGGGTGGGCTTGTGGAAGCCATACCCCAGAGGAGAGCTTTAACCGTAGTAGTCCCAGCGATTGCAGGAACTCCTTTCCGTTCAGCTCCGCGGTGCATTTGTGTTTTGACGGTGCTAAGTAGCTGTGGCTTTCACACCCCAGCAGGTGCTAAAACAAATATAATTTCTGGTGACAGTACAGGAAGGTGATGGAGAATGTCAGGCGGAGGGGAGGGGACACCCGGGGGGGAGACGAGGGAGAAGAAGACGCGCCGTTATTCATCCTGGCAGGCAAAGACGTCGCTGGCTGCATCCCGGCTTGGCTGTCAGCATGAATTTAAACATCTCGGCCTGGTGATGCCTCGCAGTCAGGCTGACGGACTCTCTCAAAGTCACTTTCCCCGCTCGGAAAAAGGACGCGCCTCTTTCTCGCCGCCGCTTCGAAGGCGGTGGAGGTCCTCACGAGAGGAAGGGCACCTCTGGAGAACTGCCAAGGCCGGGGCCTGGAATCGGTGTGGTCCTGTTCCCGGCAGGCTCTCGGGCTGGGGCAAGAGAACTCCAGTCATCAAGGGTTTTATTGTGTTTTTTCCCCCCAATGATTGAAGCATCCTCGTCTTCCTTCTGCTTCTCCTCTTCCTCCCCTCTTTCTCCCACTCTTCCTCTTCTTTTCCTTATCATCCTTTCTCCTCCTCCCCTTTCTCCTTCACCTTCTCCTCCTCCCCTTTCTCCTTCTCTTTTCCTTCTCCTCCTTTTCTTCCTCCTCCCCTTTCTCCCTCTCCTCTTTTCCTTCTCATCCTTTCTCCCTCTCTTCTTCCTCCTTCACTTTTTTTCCTTCTCCTCTTTTTTCTCCTCCTCCCCTTTCTTCTCCACCCCTTTCTCCCTCTCCTTTCTCCCTCTACTCCTCCTCTTCCTCCACTTTTCCTTCTCCTCTTCTTCTTCCTCCTTCTCCCCTTCTTCCTTCTCCCCTCCTCCTTTCTCCTTCTACTCCTTTTCTTCCTCCTCCCCTTCTTCCTCCTCCTCCTTCTCCCCTCCTCCCCTTTCTCCCTCTCCTCTTTTCCTTCTCATCCTCTTTCTCTCTCTACTCCTCCTCTTCCTCCTTCACTTCTTTTCCTTTTCTTCTTCTTTCTCCCCTCCTCCTCTTCCTCCCCACTCCTCCTCCCCCCCCTCCCCCTCACTCTTTCCTCCTTCCCGTACATGGCACCTGAAAGGGAATCCCTTTTCAGAGATGGTTCTCGGGCTCAGAAAAAACGCCTCTGTTCCCTTCCATTTCCATCACGCTTTCTTTGTGTCCACCCAGAAGAGAAGCCCTCTTTTCAGGAGTTGTCTCCAGTTTGCCGTCGTTTAACTCGCTCCGAGCTCCTTTGTGCTGAGAAGGAGCCTCCAACACATGTTTTCCAAAATTAGATAATGGGGAATGACTGTGGGAAGGGGAAAGAAAAAACAAAAACCACACAGGAAAACCTTCAACAATAACAAGAAAAACCCAGCACGATTAAAATGTCTCTGGGGGCCAGCGGCAATCTCCTGGAGGGCTTTCTTTGCTCCAATAACCACACCTTTGAAATTGCTTTATTGCTTTAATAATGCGGTGGTGAAAAGCGAGAGGGTGGGGACACATTTCTTATTTACAGCTTGCAAAAGATGAAAGCGGCCAATTACAGCCTTTTAGAAGGAACTGGGGTTTGGGAGAATGGCCTGCCCTGTGTTTGGGTGTCTTTTTCTAATGGCCTCCGTCATTACCTTTCAACATTTCTGGAGTTCTACGAATGGGTTAGTCTGGGCCCAGCGTCTCTCCAAAAGGCAGGCAGATTTAGTCAATCTCCTGACCCTCCCATTGTGGGGAGGCCTGAAACCCCTGTGGTTGTCAGGCCCCCAAGAATCAAGTAAGCACATGGAGTAACTTCTAAGCAGTTTCCTAGATTGTTCCCCATCTATAGATTGAAATCTTGCCAAAGTAAAGCAACTGGGTATATGTTCTGGGAATTGCCAGGGAGGAGTCTCCTTAACTCTTCCTTTTGGGGCAAACAATCTAAGTCACACACACACACACACCTTCCCTCCCGGGAATCCAGGCTACATTCTATCACAGTTGTGGAGAGATGGTTGACCTTTTGAACTCTTGTGGAGATGTTTGATTAGTCTCCTGAATCTCCTAAAGTGGAGATACTTAGTTGGTCCCCTAAATCTCCTAAAGTGGAGATACTTAGTTGGCCTTCTGAATTCCTGTTGTAGAAATGCTTGCTTGCTCTCCTAAATCTCCTAAGGTGGAGATACTTAGTTGGTCTCCAGAATCTCCTAAGGTGGAGATACTTAGGTGGTCTCCTGAATCTCCTAAGGTGGAGATACTTAGTCGGTCTCCTGAATCTCCTAAGGTGGACATACTTAGTTGGTCTTCTAAATTCCTGTTGTAGAAATGCTTGCTTGCTCTCCTGAACCTCCTAAGGTGGAGATACTTAGTTGATCTCCTGAATCTCCTAAAGTGGAGATACTTAGTCGGTCTCCTGAATCTCCTAAGGTGGACATACTTAGTTGGTCTTCTAAATTCCTGTTGTAGAATTGCTTGCTTGGTCTCCTGAATCTCCTAAGGTGGAGATACTTAGTCGATCTCCTGAATTCCTGTTGTAGAAATGCTTGTTTGCTCTCCTGAATCTCCTAAGGTGGAGATACTTAGGTGGTCTCCTGAATTCCTGTTGTAGAAATGGTTGCTCTGTCTCCTGAATCTCCTGTTGTGGAGGGAGGAGGTGGTCTAGTGATGGACCTCATCTTTCCGGCCCTTATCATCTCCAGCTGCAAGAACCCAGCGGCAGCTAAGGGGGGGAAAGGATTTCATCCCAAGCGATGATGTCATTTGTCTGTTTTAGCCATCATGGGTTGGGCCATTCAACTGGTTTGGCTTAGCTTGCTTAAAAATAAATCAGTTGCTTAGTGCTCTGAGTGAACCCAACCTCTCATGGCATCAGTGCCCCCAAAGAGTTGGGGCGAAATGAAAAACAGGCTGACCTTGGTACGGTTTTTTTGGTGTCCTAACCTGGTTCTCAAAAGCAAACCGTCAACCAATGCAGCTGACCACCCAAGAGGTGTCATAGGCGCTGTTTGGCTGTTGCATTTTTTAACCGGCTGGGTTTTCCCCCTTGCCAACAGCCAATTTTCCGCCTCTGGTTTAGCAAAGCTGTGAAAAGAGCAGGCACCGAAGGCGCCCATCGAGCATTCATCACCCCCTCTCTACCGAGAACCAGGTTTTGCAAACAGAGAATTGCAAAGCTCTAGCAAAAAAAAAATAATGTTTCCCTCTCTCCGCTAAATTTCCATTCAGCAGCGGAGTACAAGGTAAGAAAGTCTGCACTGGCTGGGTATCGTCAAGGGCCTCACTTGACCAACGCTACGAGAGTCGGGGCTGAAGTTCCCACTCGAGGCTCTGCTTGAATGAGCTGAAACCCCCTCCCCCCTCCAATTGTTTCCCCAGTAATTCGACGCTGCGGAGAGAAGGAGGAGGAAAACGTTTAAACGGGCACCTGGGGAATGATGGAGGAGTTTCTTGGTTCCTACCGAGTGTTATGAACAAGACTGTGCGGTGTTTGGGTTCGGTGTAGTTTAAGGTGGCTGATGAATCATGGATTATGGCTGGGTTTAATGGTGTCAAGGATCTGTATGGGACCAAGGCAATAAGCCACTCCATCCATCCATCCATCCATCCAACCATTCATCCATCCATCCATTTATCTATAATCTATCTATATATCATCTGATCTATATCTATCATATATCTATTATTTATGACTTGTGCAATGTGTAACATCTATCTTTTCTGCAATTCTGTCTACATCATCATCATTTCTGTCTGTCCGTCATCCATCCATCCATCCATCCATCCTCCATCCATTTATCATCTATCTATCATCTTATCTATATCTATTTCTCTATCATATATCTATTATTTATGACTTGTGCAATGTGTATCATCGATCTTTTCTGCAATTCTGTCTACATTATCATCATATCTATCTGTCTATCATCTATCCATCCATCATCCATCAACTATATCATCTATCTGGCTGGCTGGCTGGCTGGCTGGCTATTTGTCTTGTCTGTCATCTATCCTATCATCTACTTTCTCTCATATCTATCTATCTCTATTATTATCTATCTATCTATCTATCTATCTATCTCTATCTATCTATCTATCTATCTATCTATCTATCTATCTATCTATCTATCTATCTATCTATCTATCTATCCCTCTCTCTATTCTCTCTACCCTGCAATTATGTAGAAAAAGACACGGGAAAAAATAGGCGTTATCTTTTTCTGGATAGTGCTGATACAGACAGTGGTTGAGTTTTCTCTCCAATCCAAGCAATCCTGGTGCCGTGTGTGTGTGTGTGTGTGTGTGTGTGTGTGTACTGTATCTATCCAGCTGTGCTGAGGTTGCTGTCTTGTTACCCTTTAATCCTGCTCTCTATCTTGCTCCTGTTTAAGGAAGCCTTCAAGCAGAATGCCAAGATTAATTTGACTCTGCTTTCTTTCACACAGAGAAGGAGAAGCAGACATACGTGCTGGAACAAACATTAAAGTGGTTTTCCACAGCAGCATGTGGGTTGACTTTGGGAGAGCTCAAAAAACATCAGCCAGGCCGGTCAGGCTGGTTAGCCCAGTGTTGAAATCCAAATTTTTTTTTACTACCAGTTCTGTGGGCGTGGTATGGTTGGTGGGCATGGCTTAGTGGGCGTGGCAGGGGAAGGATACTGCAAAATCTCCATTCCACCCCACTCCAGGGGAAGGATACTGCAAAATCTCCATTCTCACTCCACTCCAGGGGGAAGGATACTGCAAAATCTCCATTCCCTCCCCACTCCAGAGGGAAGGATACTGTAAAATCCCCATTCCATCCTCACTCTGGTATTTGCCGGTTCTCTGAACTACTCAAAATTTCCACTACCGTTGGTTCGAACAATAAATTCAGTGACCCCAGCTGTCTGCAATTACTGCAAGTTTGAATCTCACCAGGCTCAAGATTGACTCATCCTTCCATCCTTCCGAGGTAGGTAAAATGAGGAGCCAGATTGTGGGGGCAATAAGGTGACTTTGTATAAAAAAGAACACCGCTTGGGGGGGGGAGGTGAAAGCCCTACTAAGCAGGTATATACAAAAGTATGAAGGCTATTGCTTAACGCATTGTAAGCCGCCCTGAGTCTCCGGAGAAGGGCGGCATATAAATTTATTTATTTATTTATTTATTGAATTTCTATACCGCCCTTCTCTCAAAGGACTCAGGGCGGTGAACAGATTAAGATTTCATTTACATATAAATATATTTTATAAACAATGTGAATTGAACCAATTGATCAATAAATAAATAGTGTGTGAATTGCACTCAATATCCTTTTTCACATTAAGCTGCAACAAGCAGCTAATGAGCTACAGAGCTACATACGAGGCTGCCAGAAATTCAAGAAAGAAAGGGGGGGAACAAGAAAAAGATTGAGAAATGGAGTCCAGTTTAACGCCGCCAGGATAAATAGCTGGGTCTCCCAAGCGGTTGTGGTTGTGTCAGGCGGATAGTAAGAGGCTAAATGGTCTGTTTGATTTGGGTGTCTTCAGTCCAGGAGTTGGGCCTCATACCAACTGCCTGATTCTTTGAAACGTTGAGGTCAATAGAAGGAGGGATAAAGTATCAGCTGCTTATCCTGTCCTGGTTATTTTGGATAAGATAAACCCTTGCGTTTCTGTCCCCAAATCCAAAACACCAACTCAAGAGACAGACCAAATCCAATATCCACACCTATGATTCTTCCTTCAGAGTCTTCAGAGGGTAATTAGAACCGCAGAAAAAACAATTACTACCAACCTGCCTTCCACTGAGGACCTGTATACTACACAAGTCAAAAAGAGGGCTGTGAAAATATCTACAGACCCCTCGCATCCTGGACATCAACTGTTCCAACTCCTACCCTCAAAAAGGAGCTGAAGTAGAATAGCAGGGGGTAGGGAGACAGCTGTGCCGCACAATTTAGATTCGCTAGAAAATAGGATTTCCTGCTTTCTAGCAAATATAAATTGCACGGCGCAGCTGATCGTCGGAAATACTAAACCAGTGTGAACTGGTAGCATTTCACCCCTGGTTTGGGTCCATCCTTTCAAGACCTGGTATGGAAGTCAAGATAAATTTTGCAATTGACAGGCAGGAAAGATCAATTCCAGCCTGAAGGTCCAATTAAATTGATTTATTGCTACTCATGCTTATGCACATTAATCTTCTCAACTAGCATTTATCACCTGCTAGGAGTTAAATAAGCATCAATGGAATTCAGGGGAAGTGGGACTTAAGTCTGCTTGTGGCTACGTAGGGATTCTAGGCTGATTTTTCTCTTGACGCCGCCCTCAGGTTTTGTCAATCCTTCCCCTAGAGTAACTTACAGAAATATGTGGGTGATTTTTCAGAAATGTCTTGGCTGGATAGCCAATCAAGATCTAAAGAAGAGTCGATTGATGTGCTTTAAAAGTGTTAACAGGGGTGGGATTAAGCCGGTTCGGGAAACCGGATGTTAATTTTAATCTGGTTTGCCGAACTGGTAGTTGCAAGGACCCGCCCACCCCATCCTGCCACTCCCAGGAGTCTTCATGCGGCCCGTTTTGGATGTCAGATAAGTGCAGTGCTCGCATGGAGGCTCTGGGAGGGTGAAAAATGGGCCTACCGGAAGTACCAGAAATGGGCCTGTTTCTGGCCTCCGGAGCCCAGGGGAGGCTGTTTTCACCCTCCTGGAGGCTCAAGGAAAGCCTCTGGAGCCAGGGGAGGGCGAAAACGCCCCCCCCCCCGTGGTGCTGGAGACTGAATAGGCCACGCCCCTATGGCCACACCCACCCAGCAACCAGGCACTGCACTTTTTTCAATCCCGCCCCTGCCCAGAAGGCATATCGGCTACTTGTAGATGTGGCCACAGATGGGTCAGTGGAGTAAACCTTGGGTAAAATTATGCTCTTCCTTAAAAAAAAATTGCCTTCTGCATTCTTGAATTGCACTGTCAAAGGGGAAAAAACCGGCATCCTACGAGTAAGCAAATAATTGCTTCTCTCGTTTCGGACTTTGGAAAGTCCTACATTGTACAATTTAGAAATCTTCTGGAAGGCGAGGTGACCCCTTTTCTGACTCGTCATGCTGCAACATCACACTGTACTAATGATGCTCAGATTTATGTCCGTCTTTTGCTCAAGTCTTGCTTGCTCAGCTCTCTTAAGGGCCTTTCTGGACAATTAAAATTTGATTTTTGTGCAGCCCCCATGCTTTCTTAACTGGGTTTTTTTTTTGTCTAGCAAGTCCAACAACTGTCTTTGTTGGCCATCTGCTGGGGGAACAAGCTTCATCTTTAAGCTAGTAATTAATTTTTCTCGGTTGGTGTTGAAGGAATAATGTTCAAGAAAATCGTCTCAGCTACCTGGTTTCAAAGTGTGTCAAGAAAGATACCATTTGGGGGGGAGGAAAAATAGTGTTGTGTTCTACGTTTTTGTTTGTCATTTGACCACAGGCCTTGTGTTTTTGTCCCAAAATCCAAAACACCAACTCAAGAGACAGACCAAATCCAACATCCACACTTATGATTCTTACTTCAGAGTCTTCAGAGGATAATTAGAACCGCAGAAAAAACAATTACTACCAACCTGCCTTCCATGGAGGACCCGTATACTGCACGAGTCAAAAAGGGGGCTGGGAAAATACCTACAGACCCCTCGCATCCTGGACATCAACTGTTTCAACTCCTACCCTCAAAACGAGGCTATAGAGCACTGCACACCAGAACAACTAGACACAAGAACAGTTTTCCCATCACTCTGCTAAACAAATAATTCCCACAACACTGTCAAACTATTCACTAAGTCTGCATTACTATTACTATTAATCTTCTCATCGTTCCCATCACCCATCTCCTCCCACTTATGACCGCATGACTGTAACTTTGTTGCTGGTATCCTTACAATTTATATTGATTGTTTCCTAGTATGATTTGATTGCTTATTTGTTCCCTATGACTATCATTAAGTGTTGTACCTTATGATTCTTGATGAACATATTTTGTCTTTTTATGTGCATTGACAGCATTCCTTCACTCTCTTTTTATTTTTCTCTCTTTCTCTCTCCCTCTCTTTTTCTCTTTCATTCTTTCTCTCCTTTTTGTTTCTCTTTCTTTCTATTTCTCTCACCCTCCCTCTCTCCCTCCCTCCCTCTCTCTCTTTTCTCTCTCTCTCTTTCTCTCTCTCTATCTTGTGGAGGCAGTGAAGGTGAAAAATGGGCCATTGTTACCTGTTTTTTGCCTCTTCTAAAACCTACCCCCACCTCCACAAGCCTTCTTTAGCCTAAAATCAGGTAAACATGACTCTTTTTTTGGCCAAAACCGGGCCATTTTTGCCTATTTTTTGCCTCTTCTACCCCCCCCCCCAGCTCCACAAGCCTTCTGCATGGTAAAACCAGGCAAAAATGGGTCGTTTTTTGGCCAAAACCAGCCATTTTTGCCTCTTCTAACCCCCCCCCCCACCTCCACAAGCATTTTGCATGCTAAAACCAGGCAAAAATGGGTCGTTTTTTGGCCCAAAACGGCCATTTTTGCCTGTTTTTTGGCCTCTTCTAACCCCCCCCCCATGTCCACAAGCATTTTGCAGGCTAAAACGAGGCAAAAATGGCTCGTTTTTTAGTCAAAAACGGGCCATTTTGCCTATTTTTTGCCTCTTCTATTCCCCTCCCCACCTCCACAAGCCTACTGCATGCTAAAACCAAGCAAAAATGGCTGGGTTTTTTTGGCCAAAAACGGGCCATTTTTGCCTGTTTTTTTGCCTTTTAACCCCCGCCCCCACCTTCACAAGCATTTTGCAGGCTAAAATCAGGCAAAAATGGCTCGTTTTTTGGCCAAAAACGGGCCATTTTTGCTTATTTTTTGCCTCTTCTACCCCCCCCACCTCCACAAGCCTTCTTTAGCCTAAAACCAGGTAAAAAGGGCTCGTTTTTTGGCCCAAAACGGCCCATTTTTGCCTCTTCTACCGCCCCCCCCATGTCCACAAGCATTTTGCATGCTAAATCAGGCAAAATGGCTCGTTTTTTGACCAAAAACGGGCCATTTTTGCCTATTTTTTGCCTCTTCTAAAACCACCTCCCCCACCTCCACAAGCCTGCATGCTAAAATCAAGCAAAATGGGTCGTTTTTTGGCCAAAAACAGGCCATTTTTGCCTATTTTTGCCTCTTCTATTCCCCCCCCCCACCTCCACAAGCATTTTGCATGCTAAAACCAGGCAAAAATGGCTCATTTTTTGGCCAAAAACGGGGCATTTTTGCCTGTTTTTTGGCCTCTTCTAACCCCCCCCCCCACCTCCACAAGCCTTCTGCAGGCTAAAATTGTTGACTTTACCTTTTGGTTCTCACCTGCAGGTCTCCCGAAGGCAAGTCCTGCGCTCTGCTATGGTGCTCCGCGGGCCGGATTAATGGGTTCAGCAGGCCGCATGCGGCCCGCGGGCCGTAGTTTGAGGACCCATGGTTTAAAAGGCATGCAAGAATCCGCCAGCCTGCACTGCACTGCAGAGATTAGATAGTCCTCAATTTACAATCGTTTGTTTAGTGACTGTTCAAAGCAGGGGGTGAAATGTAAAATGTGTTACTACCGGTTCTTTGGGCGTGGCTTGGTGGGGGGGGGGCGTGGTAATGTGAGTGGGTGGGCGTGGCCAACTTTTTTTAAAAAAAACTTTGCAAAGCAGTTTTTCTAATGCTTTGAAAAGCCTCTCTGCCGATCAGGCAACTCAGCTGGGATCGTCAGAGGCTTTTCAAAGCCTTTTTTTTACCTCTTCAGCCAAAGAGGTTGTAGAAAAAATGGTTTTAAAAGGAGAAAAAGCCTCTGCCGATCAGGCAACTCAGCTGGGATCGTCAGAGGCTTTTCAAAGCATTTTTTTTAACCACCTCTTCGTCCAAGAGGTTGCAGAAAAAAAAATGCTTTGAAAAGCCTCTGACAATCCCAGTTGAGCCGCGCGATCACCAGAGGCTTTTTTTTAAACTTTTAAAAGCATTTTTTCATCAGAAGAAGTGGTAGAAAAAATGCTTTTAAAGTGAAAAAAAAAAAAGCCTCTGATGATCCTGCAGCTCAGCCGGGCATGGGAAGGTGGGGGATTTTTGCTACCGGTTCTCCGAACCACCCGTCGCCATCGCTACCGGATAGGGTGATCCGGTCCAAACCAGGAGCATTTCACCCCTGGTTTAAAGTTACATAATTATGTATTTATGATGGTTGCAGTGTCCCAGGATCCCTTTTTGCAAACTTTTGACAAGTGAAGTCGATATGGGGAAGCCAGTTTCACTTAACAACTGTGTTATTATCTTAAGAATTGCTTAACGCATTGTAAGCCGCCCTGAGTCTCCGGAGAAGGGCGGCATATAAATCAAACTAATAAATAAATAAATAAATAAATAATTGCAGTGATTTCACTTAACCACTATGGTTAAGAAAGGTCATCAAATGGAGCAAAGCTGACTTAACCACTGTCTCGCTTAGCAACGGAATTTGGGCTCAATTGCGGTCATAAATCAAGGACCACCTGTACAATGCAACCTGCTTTATAATGCAGGAAGTGAAACTTCCTCTGCTTAAAACTGCATGCAGCTCTCACGTTTTTTTTTTCCTTTGACGTTAAAAGCGCTGAAACACGTTTGGCTTCCTGCTCTTTTGTTCTTCCCCAAGTTCGGATGTTCCACTACTTTTACAAATTGGAAATCTGTAATTTTATCCTTGCTGCCTCTCGCCCGAGTCCTTTTCTTCCCCCGCTAACACAGACCGCTTTTGCTAAAAAACAGCGTGAGCCTGATAAAATATCGATCTTGGCAGCTTTTTATAAGGTGGCGGATTCAGGCTCCGGCAATGGTCTTTGATGTGCTCCAATTTCCTTCGGGGTTTTTTTCTTTTTCTTTTTTTTTTTTTTTTGGGAGGAAATTGGAACAGGCAGCAGACGGAAAATTGCTCAGCCGGAAAATAAATAAATAAATAAATAAAATCCTTGTTTTGGTGCAGCGTTGCCCTGCTCTAAATTCAAGTCTCCTTTCCTTGCTCTGCATTCGACGGCGGTGAACTAGATCTCTTTTGGTGAATTTTTGCCTTTGAATAAAGGTAAAGGTTTCCCTCGCACATTTGTGCTAGTCGTTCCTGACTCTAGGGGGTGCTGCTCATCTCTGTTTCAAAGCCCAAGAGCCAGTGCTGTCCAAAGATGTCTCTATGGTCATGTGACCGGCATGACTCAACGCCAAAGGCGCATGGAATGCTGTTCCCTTCCCATCAAAGGTGGTCCCTATTTTTACTACTCGCATTTTTTACCTGCTTTCGAACTGCTAGGTTGGCAGAAGCTGGGACAAGTCACGGGAGTTCTCCCCGTTACACGGCACTAGGGATTCGAACCGCTGAAGCTTTCGATAGACAAGCTCAGCATCTTAGCCAGTGAGCCACCGCGTCCCTATTGCCTTTGAATAAAATGGGTTAGTTGGGGAAAAAAAGAGACAACCACTCTTTCCAGAGCTGGTGTACGGAGCCTCGCGAAAATCTGGAGGATGATTTGATGATGAATTTTAGTTGCAATGGATTGATTCACATTATGCAAATTCTTTTTTGGCTCGGTCTCTGGGAGCGGTTTAAAAAAACAACAAAGAACTGCTGGGATCCCCTCGGCCTCTGCCATCAAAATAAGGTTGCTTTTCCTTGTCAAAGAGAAGAGGCAGCAATGTGGATCATATGAAGCCCCATGGCTGGTTAATTTTGATATGCCAGAAGGATCAAATCTCTGCGATGCTTTGGATTTGACTAAAGCTCTGTATAACAGGATAACAGAATTCGGAGAAGAGCTGTAATTTGAGAAAGAGTCTCAGACGAGACCCTCTCTAGTTTTCACGGAGGTAAACAGAGGGTGGGGAAATGGTGGAAAAGCACATTTAAACTTGCCAGATTAGGTTAATCTTGGAATAAAAATAAAAATCAGGGTTTATAACTTTGCACTGATGATGTTACCCACTTGGGTCATGAAAAGAAAACAATCAAGCTCAGAGAGCATCACGGACCCCACCGTCCTCCACATCCTCCTTAAACCCCACTCCCTTCTAGCACTGATGACGTTACTTAGTTGGGTAATGAAACCTCTTGCAATAAAACCACCAAGCTCATAGAGCACCAAGGACCCCTCATTCATAACTCTGGTTTCCTAGCCAGGTCTCCCGCAAGAGTTGACATGCAACCGTATCAATAACACCCAGATAACTGACAAACGGCACCAGCTAAATAATCCAGGAAGGTAGAATAACCGTCAAGGAAACCACACCCTGACCGAGACTAAACAGGGGCAAGCTACCATATGTAAACACCTGTCAAACTTCACTTTCCCACGCCCGGAAGATGTTACCTAGCTTGGGCTTGGAACGTCTGCCAGAGAACACAGAGAACCTGAGAAAACCGGTTGCACCAGTTATCCCAGTAGGTAGATCAGGGGTCAGCAACCCGCAGCTCTGGAGCCGTATGTGCCTCTTCCATCCCTCTGCTGCGGCTCCACGATTGATCGGGCTTTCAGTTAGGACAGGTAAAGGAAAAAGGATGCCATGCTAGGAGGAGACTCTATGGTGGGGGACTGGACTTCTGGTTGGCTCCAAAATTGAACAGGGGATTTCCGGTTAGGACCTTTGTGGCTCTTTTAAGGTTGCCGACCCCGGAGGTAGATGACGAGTTCTGGCACATGGGTCAGACAAGACCCATGATCCATGTGCCCCTCCAAACTGCATGATTCTTTCATGATCCACATCCGTCAAAGGTCTAGCAGCGTTAATCGATAAGAGCATGTTTGTCTGCTCAATAAGCCATTTATTTTCCCTTTTTTTTTGCCTCTGGACAACTCCTCTGCTGTGATTTGTTTCACTATCCCCCCCCCCCCCCATTCTGAAGTCAATGCTAGTTTATCTTTGGGAAGTGGAAGGTTTTAGATGACAGGGGAGGAGGTCGGAAAAGGATGCTTGCAATGGAGCAAGGAAGGAAAAAAAAAACATTGGAAAGAAAATAGGAGAACAGATTTGACCAGACAGGTAAAACACCAAGTTGCTGCGGCTTTTGGTTCACTCCAGGGTCTTTGGTGGGAAACTCACACACCAAGACACAAATGTTGAGTCAGTGATATTGTTGTGGCCCAGCGGAGCTGGTGGCAGACTCAGACAGTGAAGAGATTGGGGAGGAACATGGGCCAGTCCTGGAGTCTGGGGAAGGCTCTGATGAGTGCTCTGCATTGGAGGCAGAGAGAGGGCCAGGGCCGTCTGACAGTTGTCACTGCCTTCGGAGTCGGACATCAGTGGGGCAGAAGAAAAGCTGCAGCCTGTTCCCAGTGTGCGCATGCGCAGAGCTGCCAGGAGAAGGGAACAGCTAAGGAACAAGGGTCAACTCAGGAGTAAAGCCACACGTGGATGGTGAATGGCCCCTCCCAGAGGGAATAAAAGAGGAGCGAAAGGGGAGGGGAGTTTGCAGGAGACAATTAATTCAATTCATTAAGACTGAAGGTCTCTTCATGACATCTTGTCAAGTATTGTCTGCTACTGCTACGGCGTTTGGAAGATATCGGCCTGGCAGCTCTCCAAGCCTGATAAAGGTCTGTAGTTGGCCAGAACTTTTGCTGGAGAGGAATTCCCTTTAAACTAAATAAAAGGGGTTTTATCGGGACGAGGAATCGGCTTTGTGCTTTTGGGAAGCCTAGGCCAGAACAGATACTGCTGGGGGCGGGTGGGCGGGTGGGTAGCTGAATCAGATATCCCTTTAGCCACAGATCTCAAAATTGGAGACCCTGCAAAGGTGCAAGTTGTGTCTTCACCAGGCTTAGCATCACACCAGTCAGAAATTAACTCCGTCAATCAGCAGTGCTGCAACTAAGAACAGCCTATAAAAAAATCTCCAAATGGCCATCGAGTTGGTTGGGGGACGTTGGCACAAAGAGTTGAGTTTGCTCCCCAGATTAAGATCCCCTCCAAGGTTCTTACATATGCATACAATTAGGGTATACGCTCTAATTAATCCCTACATTGCATTTTTATCAGCATGAGCGGTGCGGTGGCCTAGAGGTGGAGCTCTTGCCTCACAATCAGGAGGCTGTGAGTTCGATTCTAGGTAGAGGCAGATATTTCTCTCTCTGGGCACAATGAGATTATATCTCCTGGGAGAAAAAAAAAAACCCAACAACTCCGCATTGGCGACAGGAAAGGCATCTGGCCAGTAAACACTCAGCTCTGTTCCGTTGCCCAGACTCCACACCGCAAGGGATTATGGGGTCGTGAAAAGAAGACGATTGCATTTGTATCAGTAGTTCTTTTTTTCCCCCTAGACACTGAAGCGTTGTAATAACGTTAACCAATAACCAGAGAGTGGTTCTAGAAACCTTTTTTTTTTTTATAAAGTCTACCTATGTTAAGAATTCAATATTGGTGTACATTTATATTAACAGAGTATTTACATGTTGCTTTCCTTTGTTGCTGTTTTTAAAACAAGAAGTCAAAAAACTCTAATTTTCTCCATAATATAAGGCAAAAAACAAAACAGTTTTTGTACATTATTATTAATTATTATTATTAATTTTTTTTTAATATATATCTGTAACTTCAATTTCAAAGTACCAGAGAAACCAGTGGCCTCGATTCAGGAACCTCACAGTGGGCTGTATGAAACTATAGTTATCTCCATAAATAATACTTTTAAGAAACCCTGGGTGTATGTTTTTTTTTTGTTTTTTTTTTACTTAAGGATCTGAGGCCACAAAATTGAAACTAGAAACAAAAAACCTTCTTTTTCTTTTCTTTTTGCGTGTGTGTGTATGTGTGTGTGTGTGTGTGAACAAAGAGCACAAAATTAAAAAAAGAAATACATTCATTAAAAATGTTCCTGGCATTTGGGGCAAAAAGAAAACATAAAATAAAATATACAAACCTGATAATAGTTTAAAACTCAGCACAGAAGCAAAAGGGGGGAAAAAAAAAATAAAACAAAACCAGGAAACGAGAAAAACCAAAGACCTATATATTAAAATTTCCATATTTTTTTTTTCTCAGCAACCTTGCGGGTCGAAAGGTCTGTCCCCTCGGATGCCCCCTTCTGCGCATTCCCCCGTCCCTTCCCTTCCATCGCTTTCGCAACTGTGCTTCGTGTCTACAAATTTTACAGTTTTTTCTTTTTTTTAAAAAAAGTTTACAGCAGTGCATTTCTTTTTCTTAAAAAAAAAAAAGGGGATTTTCCCCCACCATTCCCCATCCTCCTCCTCCTCTATTTATACAGGCGAGTTTTGGAAAAAAAAAAAATCATCTTGCAGGCGAAGCCATTGGGAACTATCGTGCCTCGACTTCTTTGGCATTTCTAGAAGGGGAATAGTCCCGGGATTCCGGGTTTGTGAGCGGGGTAGTCCGACGAGGAGACGAGGGTCTCGTACTACTCGCCGGGACCAATGGGGGCGGAGCGCTGAGCGCGGCGGTGGGCGGGTTCCTGTTCAAAATCCCATTGTGCATGGCGGCCGAAGGGCTCAGTCTGGGGTAATGCATGCTGCTGAGATGAGACATGAAGGAAGGCATGTGGGCCAGGTGGCTTTCAATGGGGGACGTGTGCAAGTGATGTATTCGGGCACGCTCAAGTTCTTCCCGTAAGTGCAACCTCTCCCTCTCTTCCGCTTGCCGGAGCCGCTCCTGTTCCCGGCGGGCTTCCAGAAGGTTTTCGTGGTTGTAGTCGTGGGGTTCGCGGTCCCGGTAAGAGCGCTCGTGATCGTAAAATCCCGAGGCAGCAGGAAACCTGTGGATGGGATCTGCTCGGAGCTGGAAGTCCATCCGGCGATGTAGATCTAAGCTCCGGTAGGCATCGCGTAAAGGGTCCCTCATGGGGTCCCAGGAAAACCCTGGGTGGGGTAGCCTCTCCCGTCCCGTAAGTGGGTTCATGCCCATGAGCGGAGTCATCATCCGGCTACGTTCCAAAACGTTCATGTTGTTCATCTGGTGGACGCTGCCCATGGAGATGGGCATGGCGGCCGCCATGGTGTGGGGCAGGGGTAACCCGTGCAGAGAAGGGGGCGGTGGGTGCTCGGCGCTTCTGGGATGCTGCGAAGTTTCCGAGCTCACCACTAAGACATCGCTCTCCTCTTTGCGCTCTTCTTTGACTTTGATGTCGTTCTTGATCTTCTGGAGGTCCGTCAGTAACTCCGGCTTTCTCTCCACGTCCTTGTTCATCAGGTTGCTGAGTTTCAAGCTCTCGCTCAAGGCCGGTTTGCTGTAGGGAGAGACCGACTGGATTACAGGCTTGGTATTGTCCTCCAGTGATTTCTTTTCATGGCTTGGAGGTTCCTTCACCGGGGAGCGGCTTTCTTTGATTTTCTGGTCTGCCACTGGAGGAGGATCTCTGAGCCGGTCAGGAATCTCTCTCTCCAGTTCTTTAGATCTGTCTCGGTCCAGGAGGGCAACTTGCCGGCTGGAATCGCTCACAGACTGGCTGTTGCTACGGATGAGGTTGCTGATCTGGTGAGTCACAGGAGCCGAAGCCGGCGAGGATCGGTTTGAATGCCTACTTTTATCCAGAAGATCCCTGGAGGGAAAGAGATTGAGACTATGGGTGTCACCGTACAATCATTTTGCATTGTTATTCAACAGAGTTGGCAAATGTGGTTGTAGATCAAGTATGTAGAATGTATGCCAGAAAAAAATAAATAAAAAATAAAAATTCACCAGACGTGCCATGTATTATTATGATACCACTTTGGTGGCTTGATTCATACCACAGGCTAAGTCGCTCTAGTTAGTGAGATGGATGGCATGAAAAGAGAGAGAGAGAGTGGAAGGGAGGGAGGGAGGAGAGAAGATAAGCAAGATGGGGATAGAAGAAAAGAGGGAGGAAGAAAGGAAGAGAAGAAGAGAGGGAGGGAGGAAAGAGAGAGAAGAGGTGGAGAGAGAAGAAGGAAGAAAGGGAGAAAAAGAGGGAGGGAGGGAAGAGAGAGAAGAGAAGGAAGGAAGTGTAGAGAAAGAAGGAAGGAAGAAAGGAGAAAGGAAGGAAAAGAGGGAGGGAGGAAGGAATTGAGGAATAAAGGAACCAAAGAGAAGGAAGGTGGAGAGAGAAGAAGGAAGAAACGAGGGTGAAAATAACACCCCCAATGAAAGAAAAATCCAAGGCTTGATTTTCAATGAAAAAGATGGCTTCCAGGGCTGACAGAGGGAGGAAGGAAGGAAAAGAGGGAGGGAAGGAGGAAGGAAGGAGAGAAGAAGGAAGGAAGAAAGGAGGGAGAAAGGAAGGAGGAAGAGAGAGAGAGAGAAGAGAAGCAAGGTGGACAGAGAAGGAAGGAAGGAAGGGAGAAAGGAAAGAAACAGGCTAGCAAGCAAGAAGGTAGGTAGGTAGGTAGGCACTGGGTGGGCTTCTACAACACACTGGACCTCCAAGCCATGTCCGCCAGTCCATTTTGGCCAAATGTCACCCCTCCCTCACCTCTCCTTGTCTCTCTCTTCTTTACTCGAGGAAAGCTCCCTCTTCTCGGAGTCTCGGTCTCTGTCGTGATTCGTCACCGAAGAACTCCGCTCGGCGTCTCCCGGCTTGGGCCACTGAGGCGGCGTGGGAAAAGAGGGCGGCGTCCGGTGCAGCCGGTTCCAGGGCTCGTGGGGGCTGCCAAAGCTCTGGACGTTTGGCCCGTCTTTGTGAGCAAAGATGCTGCTGTGACCTGAGAACCGAGAGAAAGTGAGAGAAAAGATTGGGTTTGCTCCCAGATGACAGAAAGGACATTCTGTTTTATATAGGATTGTGCCCCCCCCCCACCTCCTCAAAAAAGGAATAAAATAAAGGCTAATTGCTTTATTTATCTTTTTCAGCCTGGAAACAGAGAAAGGGAAGGGGGAGGATGAACAAGTCCAGGGGTGGGATTCAGCTGATTCAGACCGGTTTGGGCAAATCAAATGTTTATTTTAATCTGGTTCGCCGAACCAGGTTAAACCAGTTGTTCCAAGGACTGGCTGATCCCACTCACCCTGCCCCTCCCCTCCCCGGAGTCTCCGTGTTTTGGATGCCTGGTAAGTGTAGGGCACGCACGGAGGCTCCGGGAGGGTGAAAACCGGGCCTACTGGAAGTATCAGAAGTCTGGAAATGGGCCTGTTCCCGGCCTCTGGAGAAGCTCCGGAGCCTGAGGGAGGCCATTTTCACCCTCCTGGAGGCTTCAGGAAAGCCTCCAGAGCCTGGGGAGGGCGGAAATGTATCACCCCACCCTCCCTGCCGTGGTGCAGGAGGTCGAGTAGGCTCCTCCCGCATGGCCACGCCCAACCAACAACTGGGCAGCGAACGGTTGCTGAAATTTTTCAATCCCACCCTGAACGAGGCCTTTGGAAATAACAACGGAGAATCGGCTCCGTGGATGGAAAAAGGAGCCATTGAAAGCCTCTGCCGGCAAAGAAAATCTGCATAACTACATGGACGTAATAAGGGTGTTTGGCCTAAAACGTGGCAGGGGAACCCCAGATCATGCTGCTGTGACACTCGGAGCTAAACTGAGCCTATTGTGACGGCTAAGGACGGTTTATTGTGAGAAAGCAACTCATTAAAGAGGATCAGCTGCCTACCAGATAAAGCGGGCATGGAGATCTCTCCATTGGGGCATGAACAGGCTGAACGGAAGCATAATCATCCAGATCTCTCTCGAGTGAGAGCATCTCTCTCGGGTGAGAGTCGTCAACGTACAAATCGGTGGATTCCTCGGTGCTCTCTGAACTGGGTGGTTTTTTCATGCAGATGTTTCATGATCCAGCTAGGTAACGTTGTCAGTGCTAGAAAGGAATGGGATTTTGCTCTCTGTTCCACTCCCGTCTAGCACTGATGGTATTACCTAATTGGGTCATGAAACGCCTGCAAGATCAGAGAGCACCAAGGATCCCACATTCTTCCTCCTCCTGTCTAGAAATCCCACTCCTTTTTAGCACTGCTGATGTTACCTAATTGGGTCCTGAAACGCCTACAAGCTCAGAGAGCACCACAGCTGAATCCTGAGCTACGAAGACTCTCTTTGATCGGTACTCGTAATTCTGTTGGCCACTCAGCTTGGCGTGCCCCAGTTGTGTTGGGAACGCCACTCCCAAATCCGTAACTGGGGATAGGTACTGGACTTGGCAATGGACAATGTTGGGAATTCCTGTCTCCCTGCATCTCAAGACGGGTTGAGGAAGGGGATAGAGCTTCCTTGAAGAACATCAAGATTTACTAGAAGTTCTTTGCATTCATGAAATCGTCCCCATGGATGGAGAGATGATGGCTTTGTGGCATGTGCTCTGGTTTCTTTGGGGTGGGCTACTGAAATAAATTGGATGCTTTTGAAAATTCTGGATTTTGGGTCTGTATTTACGACGGCACACAAAGACACAATCCTGAAAACATGTAGACAGTTCCAGTCTCAACACTCATAGCAATGCATGTTCTAGTGCCGTGATGGTGAACCTATGGCACGTATGCCAGAGGTGGCATGCAGAGCCCTCTCCTCTGGTTTCCTGTGTGCACAGCTGGTGTGCACGGGCGCCAGAGAACGGCCCGAAAACAGTCAAAAAACACACAGTTTTTGGGGCCATTTTTAGGCCATTTAGGCCAAAAAATGGCCTGAAAATGTCCCAGAAACAGCCAAAACCAGCCAAAAAACAGGTATGTGCACACTGGGCAGCTGGTCTCTTGGTTTCCGGCATTCCAACGTGCACAACTTGCGTTCCGGTTTGGGGACTTGGTGCCGAAAAAGTTTCGCCATCACTGTTCTAGTGTCTTTTTGATCGCGCTAACTTCCCTTCCGCGAAGATTCAGCCCTTCAAGTGACTTCTTGTTTCTAGTTTTATGAGACCTCAACCCAGCAGGCCGTCTCTCCAGGAAGCTGGGCCTAGTTACGGAAAACCCTCAAGTGACTTCTCGTGATGCTAATGACCTCCCGGGATATGTTTTTGGAAGACGGAGGAACATTGGAGCAGCCCTACGTTTTTGCAAAGGTGGAATTCAAGCCTGTGAGTCTATGTTTAGCTACGCTTTTCGTGGATGCAACAATCAGGCCCTGCAGCTATTTTCCAAAGGACCACGTGATTATCTGGGAATAAGAGGGATGACACCCTTCCATCAGCCAGGACGTCGTGGCCTGAAGGAAAAACAGAACGTCCCAGCGTTCCTCAGGTTGTTCTGTCCTTCCCTGTCATACATTTTGCACGTGCTGGCTGAAAATGACGTTGGAACAAGTGAACTGGAGTAGAGTTCAAGCTGTCTGGGTCAATCATTCGACGTTCACACTTCTATCTTGGGATCATTAGATCTTGGCTGGTCCACGCAGGCCTCTGCTTGGCAACCAGATGTCGTCCCCCTCCCCCCGCCCCAAATGTCAGCTCCATTCCTTTATGAATCTCACTCCAGCAGATCTTCTCTTCAGAAAGCTCAAGCCAATGAAGGAAGCATCTCGGCACGCACAGTCCAAAATATCTCGGGATCATCCAGTTCCCTCCCCCTCCAAAATGGAGTTAAGAGAGGATGATGCCTTGACTGGAGCTGCAGAGTGGATAATCTGCATCCCTGCCTCTCTCTCTCTCTCTCTCTCTCATCATATCTATCTATCTGTCTTGTCTTGTCTGCCTACCTGTCTATCTATCTCCATCTCTCTCACCCCATCTCTTTCTCTCTTTCTCTCTCATTCTATCTATCTATCTATCTATCTATCTATCTATCTATCTATCTATCTATCTATCTATCTATCATCTATCTATCTACCTACCTACCTACCTACCTAACTCTTAGTCTTTCCATCTATCCATCCATTTATCTATCTATCTATCTATCTATCTATCTATCTATCTATCTATCTATCTATCTATCTATCTATCTATCTATCTATCTATCTATCTATCATCTATCTATCTATCTATCTATCTATCTATCTATCTATCATTATCTATCTATCTATCTACCTACCTACCTACCTACCTACCTCTTAGTCCTTCCATCTATCATCTATCTATCTATCTATCTATCTATCTATCTATCTATCTATCTATCCTATCATCTATCTATCTCTTATCTATCTATCTATCTATCTATCTATCTATCTATCTATCTATCTATCCTATCATCTATCTATCTCTTATCTATCTATCTATCTATCTATCTATCTATCTATCTATCTATCTATCTATCTATCTATCATCTATCTGTCTGCTATCTATCTATCTACCTACCTACCTCTTAGTCCTTCCATCTATCATCTATCTATCTATCTATCTATCTATCTATCTATCTATCTATCTATCTATCTATCTATCTTATCATCTATCTATCTCCTATCTATCTATCTATCTATCTCCTATCTATCTATCTATCTATCTATCTATCTATCTATCTATCTATCTATCTATCTATCTATCTTATCATCTATCTATCTCCTATCTATCTATCTATCTATCTATCTACCTACCTACCTACCTACCTACCTACCTACCTACCTACCTACCTACCTACCTCTTAGTCCTTCCTTCCATCCATCCATCCATCCATCCATCCATCCATCCATCCATCCATCCATCCATCCATCCATCCATCCATCTACCTACCTACCTCTTAGTCCTTCCTTCCATCCATCCATCCATCCATCCATCCATCCATCCATCTACCTACCTACCTACCTACCCGTCTCTCATCACTGGAGATGACAGTAGATCATCTAATCCTACCAGTGAGGACAATTAACCAGCAGAACAGCTGGCCTTCAGAAGTTTGTGGGTGCTTCATCACTGGAGGTTTTAAAGAAGTCTCCTGTCTGAAATGGTAGAGGGTCTCCTGCTTGAGCAGGGGGCTGGACTAGAAGACCTCCAAGGTCCCTTCCAGCCCTATTCCGATTCTGATTCTGATATTGCTAAGAAGAGATAGGACAGCCACTTGTCCAGAATGGTATAGGGTCTTCTGCTTGAGTAGGGGGTTAGATTAGAAGACCTCCAAGGTTCCTTCTAACGCTATTATTCAATTATCATTCATTCATTCATTCATTCACTCACTCACTCATTCAATTGGAATAGCTGCCCATCTCAAACCAATGACTCCAGGTAGCAAGCATTAATAAAAACAACGAGAACATGATACGAAAAGAAATTAAATACAAACAGCAGCCAAGAAATATTACAATCTATCGGTATCAGTTTCCCCAGGTAACATTCCTGTATTTGGGACTCCAGGCCTGGGCACATAAACAAAAACCTTCCATAAGACTAACAGGATTGGCGCCATCCTAATCTCGGAAGGATGTTTCAGAGCGCAGTCTATGGCAGAAGAGGCAAACTTCCTAGTGCCCACCAGCCAACATTCCTTGACTGATAAGGAGTGGAACATGTCCATCCTACTGGACAGGTAGAAACGACTGGAAGTGACAGAGTCCCACAGGTAGACCCCGTACCAAGCCAATGTCTTTTATGTTCTCTTGCCTCAACAGTGATGCCATTTAGTGGGTGCTATGGGCATCTGCCTGATGTGTCTCTGGAGGTCCTCAAATCTTCCAGGTTGTCCCAACGGTGCTTCTTCTCAAGAGGCAACTGGACTTTTTCGTTTTGTCTTTGAAGACGTTTCGCTTCTCATCCGAGGAACTTCTTCAGTTCTTGGATGAGAACCGATTTATTCATGAACCCGAAGAAGCTTCCTGGATGAGAAGCGAAACGTTTTCGAAGGGGGGAAAAAAACAACAACCAATCCCCAAGAAAATCCAGTTGCCTTTTTGGAAAAAGCACCTTTGAGATCTTCCTGATACCTTCTCCAAATTCTTCCAGGTAGATCCTTGAAAAACCACTCATGCTACTTCCTCAAACTTTGGACTTGAGACACCTTAAACCCCCGCCCCCCCCCTAAAACATGGATAGTTAAAAGGGGTGGGAGAGATTTTACTGGGCTCCCTTCGCCCACCCTTCTCTGGAAAGTGAGCTGAGGTCACCATTCTTGGTGGACCTGGGACATCGATTATGGAAAGTCCTCTACGGGGAAACTCGGAAGATTTGTAGCCTCAGTTTCCGTAGTTTGGGGAAAATGTTTTAAGAAGCTTGCCTTGCTTCAAACAAATGGCCAGCGGTTGCTTTCGATAGGAACGTGGCTCTTCACTGGGAAGGAAGCTAGTCTGAGGAACCCATCCGTACTTACTCAACGTATGACTGCCTAATCCGCCAAAGGCATTGCTGCTTAAGTTTCCAAGGCCGCTGAAGGTGCTTGACCTTGTAAACGGATCTGGAAAGGCAAACAGGGATTAAGCCGGCATTTAGCCAAGAATGCAGGGAAAACTAAATGTACCCCCTTTTTTTTCCCCCTTTACCCGCCCCCTTGTATATTTGCTTTGTTTATTTCAGGGTTTTGAATCCCGAGTGGGATTAAGGCCAGACTTTCCGCTAATCCTTCTCCCTGGTAGGGGCCTTTGCGCAGAACATTCTCAACGGGTTAAAAACGGCGAGGACTTGCTAACATGGAAAACAGGTGCTGGAGTTTTAAGCGTGCCAGGAGGAAACCAACTGTTTGAGGCCAAAGAGCCAGGAGGACCTAAGGAGGCCACCGAGCTGAAATCTGAGCAGCTCAGATTTGCGAGAGCCAAAGAAGAAGATGGAGACTGGTTTCTGGTGGGACGTGTTATGGAGCAGGGGGTCTCCAACCTTGGCAAGTTTAAGACTTGTGGACTTCGACTCCCAGAGTTCCTTAGCCGGCAAAGCTCCCAGAATTCCTCAGCCAGCAAAGCAAAGCTGGCTGAGGAACTCTGGGAGTTGAAGTCCACAAGTCTTAAACATTGTCAAGGTTGGAGACCCCTATGATGGAGGACCTGACAACCGGAGGAGACATCTCATGAGGAGATCTCAGGAAGGCCTAATGGGGACATTTGAGATACAGGTCGCCCTCAATTTAGGATCACAGTAGAGCCCAACATTTCCAGTGCTAAGCGAGACAGTTGTTCTTTGCCCCATTCTTGCCGCAGTTGTGAAGTTACAGGGTTGTGAAGTGAATCTCGTCAGAAGGTCCCCATAAGGGCCTCACACAATCCCAGGATACTGCAATCGTCATAAATATGAGTCGGTTGCCAAGGGGCAGGGGGTTGGACTAGAAGACCTCTGAGGTCCCAGCTCTGTTATTCTTCATCTGATTTTAATCAAGTGAACATGGGGGCGCTCAAATCGTCGTTAAGTGTGAAAAACGGTCATAAGTCACTTTTTTCAGTGCCGCTGTAATTTTGGATGGTCACTAAATTAACTTTTGTAAGTGAGGGCTACCTATATTGATTCTTTCTCTCTCCCCAGCCCACCTCCTGATGGTTTTGGTTAAATTACAGGTTGTGGGCCCAAGGAACAAGAACTGGACAGAATCTACAAATGATACTTGGGGGGTGGCAAGGACCAGTAGCATCACCTTGAAACTCCATTTCTTGAATTAAAATCGGATCCTTGTACCGTCTACCTCTTCTTCTATCGTTTTAAGTTTTGTCTGCATTTGGACGTTCGGAGTCTACTTTAAAGATCCTTTGGTTCCCTCCCAAAGAGCTAAATTCTTGTTTGGGCAACACAAACAAGAGGCACCCATGTGCGATGGAGTCACGTTTGAAGCTCATGTTCTTGGTTATGAGTGTAGCCTTGCCTCATCTTCGTTTAACAAGCCAATCATCCCTTGTGGGGTGAAATCTCAGCAACTGAATGGAGCTAGCAGAGTGTTTTATTGGCCCGATGCCCTTCCTGTCACCAATGCAGAGTTTTGTTCGGCAGATAATATTCTCATCATGCCCAGACAGAGAGAGAGAAATATCTGCCTCTACCTAGGATTGAACTCACAGCCTCTAGGCCACTTAAGCCACTCCAATGAGTGTAGCCTTGCTTGACCGGCACAAACTAACAAATTGGAGCTTGTGAAAATGAAGATCGGGGTTCTCTCGGGGAGTAGACCAATTAATAATTTAATTAGGCCGAAATGATGTCCCTCCTAAGCTTAATTTAAAGCCAAGCCAGATGGTTAGGGCCGGTGTTGCATTCTTGATAAAAGTCTGTGAATTATATCATAAGAGACTCTGAGCCACAAAAAAAATACTTCTGGTTAAACGACCAGCTGGGTTGAAATGGATGTTGGCTTTTTTTTTTTTTTTTTAACAAGCTGCATCAACAACCTTCCTTAATGTTTCTGGATTGTGGATTCATTATTGTGTGTCCTTCACCTGTCCTAACAATGGTAGTTGAAGATCTATTATTTGCTATGCATCTACAGTAAAGGTTCCCCTCGCACATATGTGCTAGTCGTTCCCGACTCTAGGGGGCGGTGCTCATCTCCGTTTCAAAGCCGAAGAGCCAGCGCTGTCCGAAGACGTCTCCGTGGTCATGTGGCCGGCATGACTCAACGCCAAAAGCGCACGGAACGCTGTTCCCTTCCCACCAAAGGGGGTCCCTATTTTTCTACTTGCATTTTTTACCTGCTTTCGAACTGCTAGGTTGGCAGAAGCTGGGACAAGTCACGGGAGCTCACCCCGTTACGCAGCGCTAGGGATTCGAACCGCCAAACTGCCGACCTTTTGATCGACAAGCTCAGTGTCTTAGCCCCTGAGCCACCGCGTCCCTTTCCGCTATGCACCTAGCTTGTCCTAACTTGCTTACCCAAAGAAGCCGGATAACACAGTTTAAAGCAGAAAGCGTGTTCTACAAAAGGGATGGGTGACTTGGCTGAAGGTTGGGACACCGCTTGTTCAAATCTGTGTCTCCCCCCACCCACCCACCCCCCTCCTTGGGAGGACTCAAACTTCAGAAACATGATCAAGGTTTTCAGATATGGCTGGGTTTTTCCAATGGCAAATAAACCCGTTTTATTTAGAAGGAAGCTCTGTTTGGGTGAGTTTTTTTTTAGCTTAAGAGGGTAATTTTATTTGGATTCTATTCTATCCTAAGCCCGATCTATAAACGTATTTTCCAAGCCAGGAATGTTACGCAGCAATTGCTCTTCCAGTAGATAAGATTACCACCGTCCTTCTGCACACCCGTCTTCCTTCCCAGGTCCTGATAGCAACAGCACTTAAAGACTTATATACTGGTTCATAGTATATGTAGTTTATGACAGTGAGAGCAATCAACCGATGGAACAGAAGTTGCCTTTAGAAGTTGTGGGAGCTTCATCACTGGAAGCTTTCCAAGAAGAGACTGGACTGCCATCAGTCAGAAACGGTGTAGGGTCTCCTGATTGGGTGGGGGGGAGGGTTGGAGTAGATGACCTACAAGGTCTCTTCCAAATCTGTTAAATAATGCTTTACAGCCCTCTCTAAGCAGTTTAGAGTCAGCTTATTGCCCTCAATAATCTCGTTTTGCCGACCTCGGAAAGGAGGGAAGGCCGAGTCAACCTTGAGCCGGTGAGAATCGAACTGCTGGCAGTCGGCAGAATTAGCCTGCACTACTGCATTCTAACCCCTGCGCCACCACGGGTATGATGCAGGAGAAGTCGAGACATCTATCAAAAGGCTAGTAAATCGGAAGAATAAGGGTTTACTTACACCTACCTGCCAAATGGCTGGTGGGCAGGAAGCTGCTATGATGAGGCGTGGATCCAAATGGAGTGGAGTTTGGATGAGCGGATCCTGCAACAACAACAACCACACAAAATAAGCCTCTGAGAATCATCTTTACAAGCCTGGTAACTTAGGGAAGGTCCTTCCTGAGCTTCTTGCTGGACCCATTTGTACAGCTGAGGGCTATGCTGTCTCTTATCTCACCATTCTATAGGCAGCATCTCCTCCCTCCTCATCCTCATTTAACGACCCCATAATCCCTTGTGAGGGGGGAAGGTGGAATCTGGGCAACTGAATGAAGCTGAGTGTTTAATGGCCGGATGCCCTTCTTGTTGCCAATGCAGAGTTTTTTTTCCCAGCAGATAAATTCTCAGTGTGCCCAGAGAGAGAAATATCTGCCTCTAACCTAGGATCGAACTCACCGCTTCCTGATTGTGAGGCGAAAGCTCCACCTCTAGGCCACCGCACCACTCATCTCCTCCCTCCATCTCCCAAGGCTTTTCTCACAAGCATTACAGGCGCTTCTTTCACAGGATAAGAAACTAGGGGGGTTCCCTTTCACAGGATAAGAAACTAGGGAGGGTCTCTCTCCCCACCCATTATGCAGCTGTGGCAGTTGGTGAAATTAAAAAAAATTCCATACCAGTTCTGTGGGCGTGGCTTGGTGGTGGTGGTGGGTCATGTGATTGGGTGGGCGTGGTCAACTTTTTAAAAAAACCTTTTAAAGCATTATTTAACTAAAAAGTTTTTTTAAAAGTTGACCACGCCCACCCAACAATCAGCTGTGACAAGATCGTGGAACCTTTTTTTCCACTTTTCTAAAGCATTTTTTACAACCAGTTCGGGCAAACCGGCCTGAAACCGGTAGCATTTCATCCCTGAGCTGTGGGCTGCAGCTGTCTCTTATGTGACTATTCCCTAGACAGCATCTCTTCACCCTGTCTCCACAGGTCATTCCCACCTACCATTGCAAGAGTGAACCATAACAAAGCAAAAAACGACTCCCGCCCATGCTCAGAGACCCTTATCTGCCATTGCTTCACTCCCCCATCCGTCTTGAAAACCCTTCCTAAGATTCGGAAGGGATTTCGAGAAGGCTGGAGAAAAGGGTCAGGCCGCTCTTGGGATTTGCTCCTGGCATTGGTCTCTCTCTCTCTCTTTTTTTTTTATTGAAAAAGTTTTACAATACAAATTTTATCATTTCTCCCCCCCCCCCATTTTCCCCCCTCACCCCAAGCCCCCCTCCCCTCCCTTCCCCCCCTTGGCTTCCCTTACAAAAAATATTGTCCTTATATGTCTATCAACATTAAACAAAAAATATAGGTGAAATCCAAATAACGTATCAAGTATTTTTAACATTAAATGTTAATGAATCCCCCTTATTACATAATAAAATCCAAAAAATTAATAAAAATTACTTATTTCTACCAATTACTTATTTTACCTAAACATTAACTAATCCCTATATAACATACTGTAATCAAATATATGCTGTCAATCAAACATGTATATAAACATATCAAATATTTTTTAACATTAAAATTTCCCCACATGTCAATAGAGTAAGTCTGGCATTGGTCTCTTCATCATTGGAGGGTCAGAAAGGGATTGAGATTGAACTGGTTCTGAACAACTCAAAAAAGTAATCGTGGTCTCTCTCTCTCTCTCTCTCTCTCTGTGTGTGTGTGTGTGTGTGTGTGTGTGTGTGTGTGTTGGAAGCAGCCCTGGAGAATGGCATCCATTGTTATCGATGTACTTTTGCAACTCGCAGGCCTTCCTTGAGACGGATGGAGGCTGTCACCCAGTAAAATCCTTTAGGAGATCAGAAGGCACATAACAAATGAGCAATTTCTCCGAAGAAGAAGGCATCTTTCCACCTTGACAATTCCAGGCTGATCATCGTAAGGAGGAGGAAAGAAGACGAGGCTTTCTCAAGAGTAAAACCAGGAATGTAGCCGTAGGTTGCCAGGAAGCTATTAAACCCAATGTTCGCCAGCAGCTGTACATCCATTCCAGGGACAAGGAAATCCGAGATAACTTATGTGTTTTTGGCGGTAACGTCAACAGCCTGGAGAAGCTGGGTCTCTCAGTGCCTTTGCGTTCAACCAGGCCAGGAGGAAGCCTCAGATCCTGGCAATCCACAGATTTATGCCTCTTTCCGTTAAGAGTAACCGCGTTCGTTCCGCCTCTTCTCTGCCGATAGCCAACTTTATTAGGATTTACTGCCCGATGCAGCTTTGGGTATTCACAGACGGAAAAGGCATTATTTATAAGCCGCACGGGGTTTCGGATTTGATTCCGAGAAGATATTTCAGATAGAGCATCAGGAACACACCTGCCAAACTCATTAAAGATGCTGTATTCGTTTCCTGAAGGATCTAGGGGTTCCTTCCGAACCCCCAGGTCCACGGTCCAGCAGCGGGCTGCGGCATGCCAGAAATCTGGCTGTGCAAACAAGCAAAACATTTGCGGGATGCAGACAATGCAAGAAATCAGGCTCTCCCCAGTCCACGGAAAAAAAACTCTCTGCACGGAACCAGTGCCGGTGCCCAAACGGTTGATCTAGGGCACTTCTTTTTTGCAACTGAGTAGACATGTGTGTGGGACACGGTGGCACAGTGGCTAAGATGCTAAGCTTGTCGATCAAAAGGTTCAGCAGTTCGAATCCCTAGTGCCGCGTAACGGGGTGAGCTCCCATTCGTTGTCCCAGCTTCTGCCAACCTGGCAGTTTGAAAGCAGGTAAAAAATGCAAGTAGAAAAAATAGGGACCCCCTTTGATGGGAAGGGAACAGTGTTCCATGCGCCTTTGGCGTTGAGTCATGCCGGTCACATGACCATGGAGACGTCTTCGGACAGCGCTGGCTCTTCGGCTTTGAAACAGAAATGAGCACCGCCCCCTAGAGTCAGGAACGACTAGCACGTATGTGCGAGGGGAACCTTTACCTTTTTAGACATGTGTGCATCAACAGCATTTTCCCTCACCTGTGCTGGAGAAGAGGGGTCGGGCAAGATCTTGAGAATAATGGAAACCAGGAAAGACGCCGGGAGCCGGCGGTCTGCTGAAGAGGTCAAGTTTTCCGCCGATTTCGAGCTTGTGGGGATCCAGCTGCATTTGCTGTCAAAAGAAGAAAACAAAACCAAAACAAAACCTCATTATCCATTTCTATTTTCTGGGGCTTGGTGATGCACATGTTGGTTGCAACCCCTGTTTGGTTACCACCGGGTTTAAAACCAGACGTGGTTGGAATCATCGGTACCAACAGTTCTGTAATGCGGAATCTTGTCGAAAAAGCCGAATTGAGGTATGTCTAGTTTTTCATCATCATCATCATCATAACTTTATTGTCATTGTATTTGTATACGCAATATACCCATACAACGAAACTCACTTAACACCCAAAGACCAGGTCCAACACAAATAATCCCCAAACTCACTCCTACCCACCACAAATTCTCCACCCCTAAACCACCCAAACATCCACACAACAGACTAAGTAATGCTGTCCAAGAGCTCACTGATGGCGCCCCTTTAATTCATTGTTGACTGCAATTATAACTCTGGGATAAAAACTATTCAGAAAATGTATGGTCCGAGTTTTAGCTGTTCTGTATCTTCTGCCAGAAGGCAACAGTCCAAAAAGATTGTAAGCAGGATGGGAAGAGTCTCTGAGAATGTTATGCAACCTCAAAAAGCAAGATTCAAAGATGTCGTCCAGGCTGATAGCTGGAGCCCGATGATCATGCCTACAGAAGAGTTCAAAGCACTTCCTAGGCCAAAGGATCACTCTCCAAACTCTTCCCATGGGAAGCAAAGCTCCATGGAAGCCAGAAAAGAACCTCCAATGATTCGTAGAAAGTTAGTACCCACCCCTCTCCCTGAACAATGAAATACCGTATTTTTCAGCATATAAGACGCTCCACAGTATATGACGCACCTTAGTTTTTGGGGAGGAAAATAAGAAGAAGAAAAAAATTCTGCCTCTGCCTACCGGCATCCATCGGTATTCATCTGCCTAGCATTCTCGCAGCAAACAGCAAAAAGCCAGGTCAGATTCAGCACATTATTGCAGCCTGATTCAGCATAAGCAGCTGATTGGTGGGTGGATCGGCAATCCTGGAATACCTCCAATCAGCTGTTCCAGGCTGCAGGGATTGCCACAGATCATAGCCGCCCTCTGTGCCTCAGGTTTTTGGCCTCTGTGCCTCAGGTTTTCAGCCTCCGTTTCAGACCCGTTCAAGGCTGCGGGGATTGCCACAGCACGTCGCCGCCGATCGCTGCCTCTGCACATTGTGTTTTTGGTCTCCACTACCCCCTGTTTTTGGCTTCTGTGTGTCGCTTTTTGAGCGATGGTTTGTGGCAATCTCTGCAGCCTGGAATAGGTCTAAAATGTGACGTGCGGAGGCTGAAAATGGCCAAAGGGTGGAGGCTGGTGGGCGGGTGGGGCTATAAACAGGGCTATTATTCAGTGTATAAGACACACCCAAATTTTCACCCTCTTTTAGGGGGGAAAAAGTGTGTCATATACTCCGGAAAGTATGGTACTTTGAGAAATATTTTTTAAAAAAGGCAGAATATCATATTTCTCCTAAAAGAGAAATAGAAATCTTAAAAGGAAACGGAAACTCAGAGCAGGACAGTTCCCTGCCCTCAAGCAGATACTAAACTGAGGCCAGCTTTTAGAAATGCAGATTTGGTATAATCCATTCAAGACAGGATATTTTGAACAAAGGCAGAATTAGGTAGAATGGTAGGATAAGCCCTTACTCAGGATCCAAACCAGGAAAAGCCATTAAGACACAAGAGGAATGGCCTGACACACTTTCAGGACACAAGCCTTCTCATTACATCATCTCAGAGAGACTAGGCTTCAATCAAACTTAATTCAGACCACCTAAAAAGTTAAGCTATGACCCCTGCATAACCCCATGGGAGTCTCACAACCAATAGAACACATTTCTTGCACAGGAACAGGAAGCTCAAGGGCAAGGCCCAAGAGAGGGTATAAATACCTCTCTCTCTCAACTCCGTGTCTCAAACCAGTGTGGTCCTGTCCATCAATAAACCATTTTTCCAATCCATCAGCCGCCATGTTTCCAGTGTCTTTCTCCCCGCTTGGAACTGAAACCCAGATGGATATTTCTTCCAACAATTCAATACGGAAGGAGACCAGGACCAATTTTCTGCTTCTCTCCCCTCCCCGCTTGTGGTTAGTCAACTAGAGCAGTAAACAATGGGGACGAACCACCGAACAAAACACAAGATTGCGGTGATCACAATAGGGAGGGAGGATGTCAAAGCAACTTCCTTGACTGTCAACCTCTTTGGTTCAAGTAATTTAGAAAGCTGTAGTTCTGCAACCACCACCCTCTTCACAAAACATCTGGGCGTTGTCCAACCGAATGGCTTCTACAACAACCAACAGCCAACCACAGGGCGTTAGTTGTTGACTTCTGTGGTTGGGGCTAAAATTCTAAATTCCGCCATTTGCAGTGGCAGATGTGCTAGGTTTGTCTCAAGAGTTTCTCCCTCACCATAGAAAGCATTCTCTTTAACATCTCCTGATGAGAGATATCTCAGTTTCGGAGAGGCTACCACAAAGTTTCTCTTGGCTTCACTCTGTAGGTTCTCCAACCTGTAATTCTACCATAGGGTAAGGACACTTGGCAACCGGGCCTGGTGGCTCAGCAGACTAAAGCATTGTGATTAACACCAGCTGTCTGCAATTACTGTAAGTTCGAATCTCACCAGGCTAAATGTTGACTCAGCCTTCCATCCTTTCTAAGGTAGGTGAAATGAGGACCCAGTTTGTGGGGGCAATAAGTTGACTTTGTATAAAATATACAAAAGTATGAAGGCTATTGCTTAACGCATTGTAAGCCGCCCTGAGTCTTCGGAGAAGGGCGGCATATAAATCAAATTTAAAAAAAAAATCTCCAAGTGTCTTCTAATATTTGAGAGGCAGTCGTACAGAAGAGGGGATGACCAATTCTCCCAAAGAGGTCCACCCCCATTTTGTCCTGTCTCAGGGAATAGAATAGAATAGAATAGAATAGAATAGAATAGAATAGAATAGAATAGAATAGAATAGAATAGAATAGAACAGAACAGAACAGAACAGAACAGAACAGAAAATATGGAATGGAATAGAATGCAGAATAGAATAGGAGAGTGGGAAGGGGCCTTGGAGGTCTTCTAGTCCAACCCCCTGCTTAGGCAGGAAACCCTACACCACTTTAGATAAATGGTTATCCAACATCTTCTTAAAAACTTCCAGTGTTGGAGCATTCACAGCTTCTGGAGGCAAGTTGTTCCAGGTTGCAGGAACTGGGTATGTCTAGTTTAATGAAGAGAAGGACTAGGGGAGACATGATAGCAGTCTTCCAATATCTCAGGGGCTGCCCCAAAGAAGAGGGAGTCAAGCTATTCTCCAAAGCACTTGAGGATAGAGCAAGAAGCAATGGGTGGAAACTAATCAAGGAGAGAAGAAACCTAGAACTAAGGAGAAATTTCCTGACAGAGAGAACAATTCATCCGTGGAACGACTTGCCTGCAGAAGTTGTGAATGCTCCAACATTGGAAGTTTTGAAGATGTTGGATAACCATTTGTGTGAGGTGGTGGAGGGTTTCCTGCCTGAGCAGGGGGTTGGAGTAGCAGACCTCCAAGGTCCCTTCCAATTGTGTTATTTTGTATTCCGATCTTGTGGGTTGTGTAGGATCGGTATTACTTCTACAGTGCCCTGCCCCATCAGAGAAACACAGCCATTTCAGATTTCTAAGGCAGATATTCAAAGTTAGAAAGGCTTAATGAATTCCACGCTTTACAGAGGGAAAGCAACAGTGTGAAAAATCGGCGCCTTAGGAAATCAGGGGTGGTGAGAACGGGAATGTCAGCCTCAAAACCAGAGGAGAAATCGGCTGGTGTTCTGAATAAATCTGCCTGATTACCTTTATCTTCTGTTGGTGATGGTAGATTTGCCAAGCGATCTGTACATGAACAGCACACCATTTTCCGGGCTTCTGTAATAAAATAAGGACCGGAATTTCATTTTAAGCAGCTGTCGTGTTCCACTGCTCTCTCTCTCCTTCGTGCAACTGACTACGACCAGAATTTGGCCCCAAATTTCCGTGGGTAAGTGAGACATTTTGCTCAGTGAGTTGGCAACAAACTCATATTTATGATGACAGTTGCTAGGATCCTGGGGATCACGCGATCCCCTTTCTGCGACCTCCTGGCAAGCAAAGTCTGTCGAGGGAGCCCAGGTTCACTTGTGTTCCTCACTTTGCAACTGGCAGAGATTCGCTTAACGACAGTGGCGAGAAAGGTCGATAAATGGGGAAGTGAATCTGGCGTCCTCATCGACTGTGCTGGTCAGAGATCACAAGAGGGGAATCCCCCTGATTCCCAGCAACCGTAAATATAAATAGGAGTTCATCGCCAAGGGTCTGAATTTTGATCCCGTGACCATGGCAACGGTCGTAACTGTGAAAAACAGTGGTTTTTTTCAGTGCTGTTGAGACTTCAAACGGTCACTAAATGAACTGTCGTAAGCCGAGGACCACCTGAAATTATTGATTTGATTTAAAGGGTGCTCTAATGTGTATATGAGGGATGCAGTGGCTCAGAGGCTAAAGACGCTGAGCTTGTCGATTGAAAAGTCGGCAGTTCAGCGGTTCGAATCCCTAGTGCTGCGTAACGGGGTGAGCTCCCATGACTTGTCCCAGCTTCTGCCAACCTAGCAGTTCAAAAGCACGTAAAAAAAATGCAAATAGAAAAATAGGGACCACCTTTAGTGGGAAGAGAACAGCGTTCCGTGCGCCTTTGGCGTTGAGTCATGCCAGCCACATGACCACGGAGATGTCTTTGGACAGCGCTGGCTCTTCGGCTTTGAAACGGAGATGAGCACCGCCCCCTAGAGTTGGGAACGACTAGCACAATATGTGCAAGGGGAACCTTTACCTTTAATGTGTACATTAGACTTGCCCAATATTATCCATTTACAAAAGTGCGTTCCGTGAAATTGATGAACGGTAGGCTGGCAGCCATCTTATATAATCTCACCTGTCCTTTTAAGGCAAGCATTACAAATACTTTTTGTCATTCCCCCCACCCTTCAAATTTTAAAAATTAAAAAATAGATTTTAAAAAAAGTAAATCCCTGACAAACCTTACTTACTCGTACAGGAGCCCGATAGGCGTCAGCTACCTAGGGGAAAAACATCGGAAAAAAAATTCAACCTTTTTTGTAACCTGGATTATAAAAAGGATTTTTTAAATTCAGGGTATGGAGCATGAAAAGTGTTCTTTATTTATTTTAGTCTTAAGAACATAATTGCATGAAGACTTGGGGAGGGGGGGGGAAAGAGAGTTCTCAGCATGCAATTCCTTTATTGCAGCTTATTCCTTAACTCGGGATTCAGAACCTGTTTTAAAAATGATCTAATTTTCCTTTTTTTCTCAGGGCAGGGTTGACATTTCCCTAATTTTGATGTTTTTTGAGAGAAAGAAGGATGGGTCTGGTTAAAAAAGAAAGAAAGAAAGAAATACAGCTAGTCCTTGAGTTAGGACCACAATGGCGCCCCAAATTTCCGTTGCTAAGTGAAACAGCCGTTAAGTGAATTTTTACCTCATTTTTATGAGGTAAAAATGGTTGAGAGAACCCTTGCCGTTGTTAAAATGAGTCAAACTTAATGGTTGTTAAGTGAATCTGGCTTCCCCACTGACTTTTGCTTGTCAGAAGGTCGCAAAAGATGGGGCATGTGACCCCAGGACCACTGCGACCGTCATAAGTATGAGTCGGTTGCCAAGCGCCCCGAATTTTGATCAGATCACCATGAGGGATTATGCAACGGTTGTAAGTGTGAAAAACGGTCGTAATTCACTTTTTTCAATGCCGTTGTAACTTTCAACGGTCACTAAATGAACTGTTGTAAATGGAGGACTACCTGAGGTTGTCAAGTTCATTTAGTGACCGTTCAAAATTACAACGGCACTGAAAAAAAGTGACTTAGGACCATTTTTCACACTGGTGACCTTTCCAGCATCTCCATGATTACGCGATCGCTGTTCAGACGCTTGGCAACTGGTTCATACTTACGACCGCTGCTGGGTCCCGAGGTCACGAGATCCCCTTTTGCATCCCTTTGATGAGCAAAATCCATAGGGAAGCCAGATTCACTTAACAACCAGGTTAGTAACTTATCAACTGCAGGGATTCACTTAATGACTGTGGTCAAGAAAGGTCGTAAAATGGGGGCAAAACTCACTTAAGAAATGTCTTGCTTAACAATGGAAATTTTGGGCTCCATCGTGGTCATAAGTCGAGGGCATAACTCTATATATCTCTGTATCTCTATATCTGTCTGTCTGTGTCTTAACTATCTATATTGTTCTGTCTGTCCGTCTTCCTGCCATCCATTCACCCATCTATGATCTTTCTATCTATCTATCTATCTATCTATCTATCTATCTATCTATCTATCTATCTATCTATCTATCTATCTATCTATCCTCTCTCATATCTATCATCTACTCTTTCTCTCATCTGTCTGTCTGTCTATCCATCATCTATCATCTACTTTCTCTCATCTGTCTGTCTATCTATCTATCTATCATCTCTCTCTCATCTATCTATCTATCTATCTATCTATCTATCTATCTATCATCTATCTATCTATCTATCTATCTATCATCTATCATCTATCTATCTATCATTACTCTTATATCTATCTATCATCTACTCTTTCTCCCATCTATCTACCTATCTACCTACCTATCATCTCTCATATCTATCATCTACTCTTTCTCTCATCTATCTCTCTATCTCTCTATCATTACTCTCTCATATCTATCATCTACTCTTTCTCTCATCTATCTCTCTCTCTCTATCATTACTCTCTCATATCTATCATCTACTCTTTCTCTCATCTACCTACCTACCTATCTATCATTACTCCCTCATATCTATTTATCATCTAGTCTTTCTTTCATCTATCTATCTACCTACCTACCTATTTACCTACCTACCCTCTCTCTCATATCTATCAACTACTCTTTCTCCTATCTAGCTATCTATCATCTATCTATCTATCTATCTATCTATCTGTCTGTCTGTCTGTCTGTCTGTCTGTCTATCTATCATTATTCTCTCATATCTATCTATCATCTACTCTTTCTCTCATTTACCTACCTACCTACCTACCTACCTACCTACCTACCTACTGTTGTAAATCAAGGCCAAAAGGAGAAAAATAGTCCTTTGTAGGCCAACGTTTATCGTGCGTCAGCCCCAAAGAGGAGCCGAAAGAAACTCACTGGGCTTGGTACCTACCCCTGGTGTCTTCTGCAGAAGCGTGTGGTGCACTGTGCTAGGCCTGCTGGCCACGTCGATCGGATTCGAAGTCTAGAAGAACAAAAACGAAAACGTTGGTGAGTTTAGCAATGCTTCGATACAACGCTAGCAAACAGGAAGGACCATTCGATGAGCAATACAACCACAACTGAGCTCAAGATTTCATTGTCCTTCCTTCCTTCCTTCCTTCCTTCCTTCCTTCCTTCCTTCCTTCCTTCCTTCCTTCCTTCCTTCCTTTTTCCTTCTTTCCTTCCTTCTTTCCATTATCAAATAATTCTTTCTTGGAAATATAGCTGTGCACCAGTGGTGAAATCGAAAATTTGTTACTACCAGTTCTGTGGGCGTGGCTTGGTGGGAGAGGGGGAGGGGTAATGTGACTGGGTGGGCGTGGCCAATTTATTTTTATTTTTTTACTTTTAAAACCATTTTTTCTGCAACCTCTTCGGTGAAGAGGTTGTAAAAAAATGCTTTCAAAGGGCTCTGACTATCCCAGCTGAGTTGCCTGATCGGCAGAGGCTTTTTTCCTTTTAAATGCCTCTGACGGTCAGGCAACTCAGCTTGGATCGTCAGAGGCTTTTAAAAGAAAAAAAGTCTCTGACGATCAGGCAACTCAGCTAGGATCTTTGACAATCTCAACTGAGTTGCCTGATCGGCAGAGGCTTTTTTCCTTTTAAATGCCTCTGACGATCAGGCAACTCAGCTTGGATCGTCAGAGGCTTTTAAAAGAAAAAAAGTCTCTGACGATCAGGCAACTCAGCTAGGATCGCCAGAGGCTTTTAAAAGAAAAAAAGTCTCTGACAATCAGGCAACTCAGTTAGGATCTTTGATGATCCCAGCTGAGTTGCCTGATCGGCAGAGGCTTTTTTCCTTTTAAATGCCTCTGACGATCAGGCAACTCAGCTTGGATCGCCAGAGGCTTTTAAAAGAAAAAAAGTCTCTGACAATCAGGCAACTCAGTTAGGATCTTTGACGATCCCAGCTGAGTTGCCTGATCGGCAGAGGCTTTTTTCCTTTTAAATGCCTCTAACGATCAGGCAACTCAACTTGGATCGTCAGAGGCTTTTAAAAGAAAAAAAGCCTCTGATGATGCTTTTTTTTTTAAAAAAAGCCTCTGATGATCAGGCAACTCAGCTTGGATCGTCAGAGGCTTTTAAAAGAAAAAAAGTCTCTGATGATCAGGCAACTCAGCTTGGATCTTTGATGATCCCAGCTGAGCCGCGCAATCATCAGAGGCTTTTTTTAAAAAAAGCAGTTTTTCAGCCGAAGAGGTTGTAGAAAAACGCTTTTAAAAATTAAAAAAAAAAAGCCTCTGATGATCGTGTGGCTCAGCTGGGCATGGGGGGGGGGGCAGGGATTTTTGCTACCGGTTCTCCGAATCACCCGCCTCCATCGCTACCGGATCGGGCGATCCGGTCCAAACCGGGAGCGTTTCACCCCTGGTGTGCCCCAGGTAAATCCAGGTGAATTTCTTTTTAATTCATTCGTTACATTCATCCCTTTTAATTGCCACGTTGGCTGGCTTCATCTTGGCATCCGCGCAGAACGGGTTTTATCCTTTCTTTCATCCGCGGTTTCTTCTTTTCTCCCCTTTCGACATCTCAGCCTAGCCTGCAGGCCCTTCTGTGCCTACTGGAAGATGCCAACCGAGGGCTAATCGGGTTTGATTTGCTGAGCTCTTTAGAGATCAACCCAGGTCAGCTAAATGCAGCCATGCTCCGGAGATGTTAATTCCTTCCAGGAAAAAAAAGCTAAATGGACACAGAGAGGCTCAGTTCTCCTTCTGCTTCCTTGTTTTAATTAAAAATAAAAGCGTTAAGTACATCAGACTTCCGCCTTTAAAGTTTTGTTTTTTTTTAATTGAAACGTGGGCGTTTTAAGAGTTTGCAATAAAACAAATAATTGGGGGAGAAATAAGGGCTCTCGGGGAGGGGGGGGGTCACAAATGGTCAAATGCTGTGACTAAAATTACTCAACAAGGCTGTGTTCCCGGAGGGGGGGGGGTCACCCCGTCAAAGTTGGCCACGTCAGGAACTTAGCAACTCTAAGAGGTGTGTGTGTGTGTGTGTGCACTTCAATTCCCAGCATTCTTTGCTGGCTGGGGAATTCTGGGAGCTGAAGTCCATGCCATGTGAATGATGTAGGTTAAAATAGCAGAAGCTTGGAAGTTTGTCTGAAATTCCTTTGTCTTTTCTTACACCCACGGAATCCAGGTGTGGGTATTTTACCTGCCTGCCTGCCTGCCTACCTTTCTTTCTTTTCTTCCTTCCCTCCAGTTGTCCTTCCTTCCTTCCCTCCCAGTCTTTCTTTCCTTCCTTTCCATTGTCCTTCCTTTTCCCTCCCAGTCTTTTTCCTTTTTTCTTCCCATTGTCCTTCCTTCCTATTGTCCTTCCTTCCTTCCCAGTCTTTCTTTCCTTTCTTCTTTCCTTGTCTGCCTTTCCTTCCTCCCTCCCTTCCCAGTCTTTCTTTCCTTCCTTCCCATTGTCCTTCCTTCCTTCCTAGTGTTTATTTCCTTCCTTCTCTCCCAGTCTTTTTTCCCCCTTCCTTCCCATTGTCCTTCTTTCCTTCTCAGTATTTCTTTCCTTCCTTTCCTTCCTTCCTTGTCTTTCCTTCCTTCCTTCCTTCTAAGTCTTTTCCTTCCTTCCTATTGTCCTTCCTTCCTTCCCTCCCAGTCTTTCTTTTTCTTTCCTTCCTTCCCATTGTCTTTCCTTCCTTCCCAGTCTTTCTTTCCTTCCTTCCTTCTTTCCGTCTTTCTTTCCTTCCTTCCTTCCCATTGTCCTTCCTTCCTTCTTAGTGTTTATTTCCTTCCTTCTCTCCCAGTCTTTTTCTTTCCTTCCCAGTATTTCTTTCCTTCCTTTCCTTCCTTCCTTGTCTTTCCTTCCTTCCTTCCTTCTCAGTCTTTTCCTTCCTTCGTATTGTCCTTCCTTCCTTCCCTCCCAGTCTTTCTTTTTCTTTCCTTCCTTCCCATTGTCTTTCCTTCCTTCCTCCCTCCCTCCTTCTCTCCCAATCTTTCTTTCCTTCCTTCTCATTGACCTTCTTTCCTTCCCAGTATTTCTTTCCTTCCTTTCCTTCCTTCCTTCTCAGTCTTTTCCTTCCTTCCTATTGTCCTTTCTTCCTTCCCTCCCAGTCTTTCTTTTTCTTTCCTTCCTTCCCAGTCTTTCTTTCCTTCCTTCCTTCTTTCCCAGTCTTTCTTTCTTTCCTTCCTTTCTTCCCATTGTCCTCCTTCCCTCCCTTCCAGGACTAAACTGTTTCTTTGCAGCTCCTGCAATCATCCCTCAAGGCTACCTCAACCATCTTTCTCCTCCTACCTATGTGCCATTGCCTTGTTGACGGATTGCACCGGTTAACCAAGTCCTTCCCAGGGCACTGTGTTTCATCTCTGGAGCCGGCAGTCACTGTAACCCAGTGCCAGCTTTTTTTTTTTTGAATGGAACAAGGACTCGGAGCCAGCTGCTATCTCCTCCTTGCCCTGGCCCAGCACCTGTTTCCCTCCAAGACGAGAGCCGCTTAAGTTCTCCTAATTCCCCCTAGCTAGACGTTAAAAGCTGCAAGACAAGCCAAATCACTCTCAGTTTTCCAAGAGGAAGCCTTTTGGAGTGGTCTGTCAACCAGGAGGGATCAAGGGTTGTTTCCAAAAATAGGACGGCTGGGGAAGGAAGGAAGGAAGGAAGAAAGGAGAAAGAAGGAAGGAAGAAAGGAAGGAAGGAAGGAAGAAGAGAGAAAGAAAAGAAGGAAGGAAGAAAGTAAGAAAAAAGAGAGAAAGAAAAGAAAAAAGAAAGAAAGAAAGAAGAAAGAAGGAAGAAAGGAAGGAAGGAAGGAAGGAAGAAGAGAAAGGAAGAAAGAAGAGAGTAAGAAAAGAAGGAAGGAAGAACGGAAGGAAGAAAGAAAAGAAGGAAGGAAGAAAGAAAGGAGAAAGAAAAAAGAAAGAAAGAAAGAAGAAGGAAGGAAGGAAGGAAGAAAGGAAGAAAGGAGAAAGAAAAGAAAAAAGAAAGAAGGAAGGAAGGAAGGAAGGAAGAAAGGAAGAAAGGAGAAAGAAAAGAAAAAAGAAAGAAAGAAGGAAGGAAGGAAGGAAGGAAGGAAGGAAGGAAGGAAGGAAGGAAGGAAGGAAGGAAGGAAGGAAGGAAGGAAGGAAGGAAGGCAGGCTTCCAAACTCTGGGTGTGGTCGACCTTCAGCCTCCATTGCCCCACCGGAGAAAAGCCCCATCAGACCCTTCTCCAAACTGACGGACAGGGAGGCCAAAAATAACAGCTGCAATGTGTTTTTAAGGTCACGTTACATTAATAGTGTGAATGATAACAGAGCCCTCCTGGTCCTCTGTTCACCCCACCCCCCACCCCCCCGCCCCTCCAAGACAGATGGGAAAGCTTCCTTCTGCAAAGCAAATTGAATACTTTTGACCTTTCCCGAGTTCTTAGCTTTTGGGAAAGCAACTCCGAGGTCTGCAGCCTGGACTGGGATCACGCCGGCCAGGATTTACAGACGAGGCCTTGGGGACACGACACCAAAGGCAGGGAAATCAAAACAAAGTCTTTGCTTTCGGAGGGCAAGTGGGGGGGGGGGGGAGAAGAGAGAATTCATTACACACACACACACACACACACCACAGCCCCAGTCAGCTCTCCCGGACATGTCTGTCACGATGATCTAGAGCTTAAGCCATGGGCCGCAGGGGAGGAAGAGGGAAAGTTTTGAGCCTTAAGAAAGGTTAGAATGATTTGTGCAGAGTTTGGCTCTGCTTGGAAGATTTGCATTCTGTCTCTCTTCCAAGGAGATTAATCACGATCTCTCTGTCTCTCTCTCTCTCTGTATTTTTCTCTTTCTCTTCTCACTCTCTCTTTCTCTCTGTGTGTGTTTCCCTCTGTCTCTGTTTCTCTCTCACACTCTCTTTTTCTCTTTCTCTCTCTGTTTCTCTCACTCTTTCTCTCTTTCTGTCTGTGTCTCTATTTCTCTCTTTCTCACTCTCTCTCTCTCTCTCTCTGTTTCTTTCTCTGTGTTTCTCTCTTTTTCTCTTTCTCTATCTCTCTTTCTCTCCGTTTCTCTCTCTGTGTTTCTCTCACTCTTTCTCTCTTTCTGTCTGTATTTTTCTCTTTCTCTCTCTCACCCTCTCTTTCTCTCTGTGTGTTTCTCTCTCTCACTGTCTTTCTCTCTTTTTCTCTCTCTCTCTCTGTTTCTCTCACTCTTTCTCTCTTTCTGTCTGTATCTCTCTGTTTCTCTCTTTCTCACTCTCACTCTCACTCTCTGTGTTTCTGTCTTTCTTTCGCTGTCTCTGTTTCTCTCTGTTTCTCTCTCCCTTTCTCTCTGTTTCTCTCTCACTCTGTCTTTCTCTGTGTGTTTCTCTCTGTCTCTGTTTCTCTCTCTCTCTGTCTTTCTTTCTCTATCTCTCTTTGTGTTTCTGTTTCTCTCACTCTTTCTGTGTCTGTCTGTTTCTCTCTTTCTCTGTTTCTCTGTCTTTCTTTCTCTGTGTCTGTCTGTTTCTCTGTTTCTCTCTGTTTCTCGCTCTCTCACTCTCTGTTTCTGTCTTTCTTTCTCTGTCTGTTTCTCTCTCTCTCTCTCACTGTCTCTTTCTCTCTCTGTGTGTGTTTCTTTCTGTTTCTCTCTTTCTCTCTGTCTTTCTGTCTCTGTTTCTCTCTCTGATTCTTTCTTTCTTTCTCTCTCTCAGTTTCTCTCTTTGTGTTTCTCTCACTCTCTGCCTCTCCCTCCCTCCCCGAGTTAAAGATAATTTAGGTGCGGCCGGTTTCTCCTAATTCTGCCAAATATAGCAGGAAAAAAAGAAAAGGAGGATGGGAACTCTCAAGGCAAAAGATTCATGGGCAGTTAAGAGAGGCTTGTGAGGTGATGTATCTTCCACAATGCTGAACAGAGGGTGGGGTGGGGTGGAAGGAAGCATCCGTTGATTGAGTTCACACATTTGGCTTACTAGTGGGTTGTTTCCATCCCAGGAAAAAAACCGTCTGTGTGGTCGCTGAAGAACCGAAGCTGAAACATGTTGGTGTAAAAAAAAAAATCAATCCTAATCAACTGGGTTGTTTGGAGGGCCAAATCACCATCTCTCTCTCTCTCTCTCTTTCTCGTTTCTTAAGCCCTGATTTATTTTTACTGTGGTGTGCCTCCACCATAAACCATGGTAAGCAGAACGTTACACAGCATGTGTGAAACCAGCCATCTCTTGTCTTGGATTTATGGGCCGGCTGCAATCCGACATGGCTTCTGGAGGATTTGAGTTGAGTGAGAGTTTCTTTGGCCGACACTGGAATGCATCAAAACTGGATTTTTAGTCCTGTATTTCTTCTTTCATCTCTTTTTCCCTTAGCTTTATGATTATTTCCCATTTGCTGGCAGGCCTGAAGGCCCAATGCAAAAGTTGGCATCGTTGGTGTTACTTGGAACCCTGACACATGCATTGTTTTCAGTACAATAGAAAATCTACCTACCTACCTACCTACCTATCTCCATCTATCTATCTATCCATCCTATCTATCTATCCCTCTATCCATCCAATCTATCCATCCATCCATCTCTTATCTCCATCTATCTATCCATCCATCCATTTCTATCTCCATCTATCCATCTATCCACCCATCCACCCATCCATCCATCCATCCATCCAATCTATCCATCCACCCATCTCTCCATCCATCCATCCATCTCTATCTCCATCCATCCATCCATCCATCCATCCATCCATCCATCCATCCATCCATCCATCCATCCCTCCATCCAATCTATCCATCCATCCATCCCTCCATCTCTATCTCCATCTCTCCATCCATCCATCCATCCATCCATCCATCCATCCATCCATCCATCCATCCATCCATCCATCCATCCATCCATCCATCCATCCATCCATCCATCTTATCTATCCTCCTATCCATCTATCCATTCATCAATCCATCTAGCTACGTAAGTATCCATCCTATATCTCCCTCCCTCCCTCCCTCCCTCCCTCCTTCCCTAAGAAGTCTAAGAAGTTCAGAAGCCATTTCTTGGTACGTTTTTTAAAAATTTGATTTATATGCCGCCCTTCTCGGAACACTCAGGGCGGCTTACAATGCGCCAAGCAATAGCCTTCATACTTTTGTATATTTTATACAAAGTCAGCTTATTGCCCCCACAAACTGGGTCCTCAAGGATGGAAGGCTGAGTCAACCTTGAGCCTGGTGAGATTCGAACTTACAGTAATTGCAGACAGCTGAATGTTAATAACAGGCTTTAGTCTGCCACGCCACCAGGCTCTTTTCTGTCTCTTTTGCTGTTACATTTTCCTTCTTGTGCTTTTAAGCTTTTTCTAAGATTTCTTTCTTTTTCTTTTATTTTTCTCCCTTACGTTATATTTGTTGGTATTAGTTCTTTTGACTTTCGTTTAAATTTCTTAAATAAAATTATTAAAGAGGGAGAGAGAGAGAGAGAGTCAGAGAGGGAAGGGTTAATGGGAAACAGGCTGCTGTTAACTGATCAGTTTCACAGATGGCCTTGTGTTTTTGGTTGGTTTCACTGCAGCCATCAATTTGATGGCTGACTTGAGAGCTGCCGGAGGCCTCTTGCCCTGCAAAACCCCCAGTCTCATTAAGACTCTGGCCGCATGCGTTCAGAATCGACTCCTGGCTTCCTTCCTCCTCCTCCCTTTCCCCCTCTCTCTTTCCCTTCCCTTCCCTTCCTTTCATTCCTACCTCCTTTCCTTTCTCCCCCCCCCTCCTCCTTTTCTCCTCTTCCTCTTTTTCTTCTCCATTATGAATGAAACTCAGAATAACAGAAACCCCCTCCTCTTCTCCTTTTTCTCCTCCTCCTCCTCCTCTACTCCTTCTGTTCTTCATCTCCTTCTCTTCCATTAGGTATAAAAAAAAATCTACTTCTCCTCCTCCTCCCTTTTCCTCTCTCTCCTTCCCTTCCCTTCATTCCTACCTCCTTTCCTTTCTCCCTCCCTCCCTCCTTTTCTCCTCTTCCTCTTTTCCTTCTCCATTATGAAAGAAACTCAGAATAACAGAAACCCCCTCCTCTTCTCCTTTTTCTCCTCCTCCTCCTCCTCTACTCCTTCTGTTCTTCATCTCCTTCTCTTCCATTAGGTATAAAAAAATCTACTTCTCCTTCTCCCTTATTAAAAAAAAAGAAGTAAAACTTCTTTCTCTTCCTCTATCCCCCTCTAATAAATTCGTTTTGGGTTTTAATATGAAGAGGAAATCCTCACTTTTTGGTTTGGCAACGTGTGCAAACCAGGTCACTGCAGCTTGTTAAAAAAAATAATGGATAAAACGAACCCCCTTGTTTCCATGTTATGAACAAAAACAACTTGTCAGCAGCCCAGGGCAACCACAGGCTCAGAGAATGAATATTGGATTCAGGAAAAAGACAGGTGAGCATTTTTAAATAAACATTTTTGGAACACGCCAGTCCAGTCTCTGCCCCGATTTCAGTGGTGAAATTCAAAAATTTTCCCTACTGGTTCTGTGGGCGTGGCTTCATGGTGGGGGTATCATGTGACTGGGTGGGCGTAGCCAACTTTTAAAAAACTGTTTTTTAGCATTTTTTAAACTTAAAATTTTTTTAAAAAAAGATTCCGGCGATCAGCTGTGACGATCAACTGTGCCCCGGTGGGAACCTTTTTTTTTTTTACTTTTTTAAAGCATTTTTTAAACTACCTATTCATCCAAACCAGTAGTAAAAAGATGCTTTAAAAAAGTAAAAAAAAGATTCCGACGATCGCGCGGCACAGCTGATTGTCACAGTGGATTGTTGGAACCGTTTTTTAAATGCATTTTTAAACTACCTATTCGCCAGAACTGGTAGTAAAAAAATGTTAAAAAGTTTTAAAAAGCTTCCGACGATCAGCTGTGATAATCAGTTGTGCTGTGCGATTGTCAGAATCTTTTAAAAAAACTTTTTAAAGCATTTTTTTTTACTATCGGCTTGGATGAACTGGTAGCATTTTTTAATTAACGGTTCTGGCGAACCGGCCCGAACCGGTAGCATTTCACCCCTGCCTGATTTGTTTGGAGAAAGAACAAAATAAATAAATAAAAATAAAAATAAAAGCAATTTGACGAAGAAACCCAGTCAATATTTACCTTGGGTTGGAAAGCTCCTTGGAGGGACCCGAAAGGACCTGGGTGGGGTAGCATGGAAGGCATTCCTGGCACGTTGGGTGGGTAACTTGGAAAGAACTGAGGGGAGGGAAAAAAAAAGAGAGAATTTGCATTAAAGATGGATCAGAGAACAGGGCGACACATCTCATGCCACTTTTCATTTTTTCGGGAAGCGATAATGAAGCGGGCACCAAAAAAAGCAAGATTTCAAAGGCACCTCCCTGAGTCCAAATAAAAATAAAATAATATCTACAACAAGATGATCTCTCTTTAAATGAGTCTCTTTCTCTCTCTCTCTCTCTCTCTCTCTCTCTCTTTCAGCTCAACTGCCCTCATGGGGTTGATGTTTCGGGGAGAGGAGGAGGAGGAAGAGGAAGGAGAATTATGAATGTTTGTTGCCTTGAGTTACTTACATAAGTAACAAAGGCCAGATAAAGTATTATAACCAGCTTTAAGATCAAATAGATCAAAAGAAATAGAGTTATGTGATCTCCTTCCTTCCTCCCCGTCCCTCCCTTTTCTCTCCCTCCCTCCTTCCATCCTTCCCTTCCTTCCTTCTCTCTCTTTCTTTCCTTTTCTCTTCTTCCCTCCTTTCTTCTTTTCTCTCCTTCCCTGTCCTTCCCTTCCTTTCTTCCTTTTCTCCCCTTCCCTTCCTTCTCTCCCTCCCTCCTCTCCCTCCTTCCCTCCTTTTCTCCCCTTCCCTCCCTCCTTTTCTCTCTCCCTCCTTCTCTTCCTTCTCTCCCTCCCTCCTTCTCTCCTTCTTTCCCTCCCTCCCTCCTTCTCTCCCTCCCTCCTTCCTTTTCTCTCTCTCCCTCCTTCCTTTTCTCTCCCTCCTTCCATCCTTTTCTCCCTCCCTCGTTCCTTCTCTCCTTCCCTTCCTTTTCTCTCCCTCCCTCCTTCCTTTTCTCTCCCTCCCTCCTTCCGTCTCTCTCTCCCTCCTTCCCTTCTCTCCCTCCCACCTTCCCTCTGTCCTTGCCTTCCCAATTTCTACTGAAGCAGCAGTTCTGCAGCCACTGAGGCTCTTTTGACGTAAGCCAAGATGACTTCACTTGACCACTTTTCTCCAAGCGGTTGGCCTTCACAAGCCTCCCGTGGAACAGCCCCCTTTAATCTTCACCCCCCCTCCCGATTCACACGGGGCCAAGCCAAGAAGCTCAAACTTTTACCCAACTACAACTTGCTCTGCTTTGATGCTGCTGTGGATGCAGCCAGCAGAGAAAACAGACAGATAGAAAACAAGGAAGGAAGGAAGTTCTGGACTGAGAGCGGCAAGATGCCCACGAGGTTAAAAGATGTGGAGGCGTGTCTGTTTTTGAGAACTCCTGGCCGTCTTTCTCAGCCAAGTTCTCTGCAAGCCAGAATGTTCTAAGTTTTCCTGCTTGTGATTAGAAGATCTCTAAGGTTCCCTTTCAACTCCCGTTATGTTGCAATTCTGATAAGCTAGCTTCTCTCATACGGTTGTAAAAAAAAAAAAAGATAGGGATATCCTTGAGATAAGCTCTCGGAGATGACATTGTGCAGTTTTATTGGCAGCGAAACTGAAGTGTTTTGACACTGTCTTTCTGTGTGATGTTCTTTTTTGTTTTTTCCCCTTCAGCCTCCCAAGGTTAGTCTACAGCCTTGGGCTTCCCTCCAGAGGTAGTCTCCCGTTCAAGGATGATCTGTGACCAATTCCAGAAACATCCAAGGTTGCCCAGGCGTTGCCAGCGACCAAAGCCCATCCAAGTAAAGTAACAGAAATAAAACAATGTCAGAGCTGTAATGATCAGCCTTGTCTGGCCAACCAATGTCCTCGAGATTGATGATGATGATGATGAGTAAATCTTAAGAAGATACTTGGTTGATACCAAGGACCCTGGCAGCAACCCATATCAACCATTAGCACTGTTCAATGGTATTTGTGATGCATTTCTGAATGTTCAGCTGACGGAATTTCATGTTTAATGAATAAAGTAAATAATGATGATGATGATGATGAGTAAATCTTAAGAAGACACTTGGTTGATACCAAGGATGCTGGCAGCAACCCATATCAACTATTAGCACCGGTCAATGGTATTTGTGATGCATTTTTGAATGTTCAGTTGACGGAGTTTCATGTTTAATGAATAAAATAAATAATGATGATGATGATGAGTAAATTTTAAGAAGATACTTGGTTGATACCAAGGATGCTGGCAGCAACCCGTATCAACCATTAGCATCAGTCAATGGTATTTGTGATGCATTTTTGAATGTTCAGTTGACGGAGTTTCACGTTTCATGAATAAAATAAATAATGATGATGATGATGAGTAAATTTTAAGAAGATACTTGGTTGATACCAAGGATGCTGGCAGCAACCCGTATCAACCATTAGCATCAGTCAATGGTATTTGTGATGCATTTTTGAATGTTCAGTTGACGGAGTTTCATGTTTAATGAATAAAGTAAATAATAATAATAATTAATAATAACTGCCGAAGTGTACAGTTTATTGATATCCCTGTACCAGGAGACGCCAGAGTCGAAGAAAAAGAACTGGGGGAAAAAAATATCACAAAATATCACGACCTGGCCATCGAAACTACACGGCTATGGATGAAAGATGTCACAGTGATACCCGCTGTCATCGGGGCACTTGGTACCACGTCCAAGAATTTAACAAAACACATTAAGAAATGGCAGCTTCCTGCAATAAGACTAGAGGAACTGCAAAAAAACTCTGCTACTCGGAACATCGTAAATTTTAAGAAGGTACTTGGTTAGTACCTAGGATGCTGGCAGCAACCCATATCAACCATCAGCGCCAGTCAATAATATTTGTGATACATTTTTAAACATTCAGTTGACCGAGTTTCATGTTTAATGAATAAAAGTTTATAATAATAATAAATCACTGAAGATTAGACCAGCGGTGGGTTTCAGCAGGTTCTGACCAGTTCTGGAGAACCGGTAGCAGAAATTTTGAGTAGTTCGGAGAATTGGTAGTAAAAATTCTGACTGGCCCCAAGCCCCCTCTATTCTCTGCCTCCCAAGTCCCAGCTGATCGGGAGGAAATGGGGATTTTGCAATATCTTTCCCCCGGAGTGGGGTGGGAATGGAGATTTTACAGTATCCTTCCCCTGCCACGCCAACCAAGCCACACCCACTGGATTAGACCAATTACCAGAAGGAAAATACACTTCTCAGCAAAAATAAAAATAAAAATAGCCATTTGGGATAAATGTCTTTCTCAAGGCTTGCAACGATGGATGGAAAGGCCCTCTGCACTCACCAAGTCAATTAACCTTAAAATATAGATAATTCTTCAAAAGCATATCTAAAATCTTTAGGGGAGGGGGCTCACCACAAAGAACCAGAACTCCATAGACGTGTTACCAAATTCTGATTATTATTTCTTTCAAGTCGGGGGAAGGGAACAATGATTAAATGCGCAACTCAAGAGTGTAATTGCATTAAGTCGATTCCATTTTAAGAGAACGCCAACGCAAATGTAGATTGATGTTGGTCTCCCTTGTTCCTTTTATGGGCTCTGTCTTTCCATGTGTCACGGCAAGGCCAAGGGGGAATTTCGGCATGAATTGTGCATGAAGGGTTTTCAGGTTTTCGAAGTCTAATCGGTTCCTCAAAACTAGGTTTTGGAAATCAGCAGCTCCCCATAAACTGTTGTGGCCCATCAGCGGCCTGTGCAGATTGAAGCTGATTCTGACAACAAGGAGGCTGGTGAGGTGCTGTGTCAGCAGCCTGTGCAGCTGGCGCTCGAGTCGGACAGTGAGGAGGCTGGAGAAGATGTGGTGCCAGAGGCGGGGATTCAGCCAGGGCCTTCAGAACCTCCAGAAGCTCCTTTAAGTGAAGAGGAAGAAGAGGAGGAGCCTCTTTTTGATGGACAGGCGTGCAGAGCTGACAAAAGGCAGGAGTGGCTCCTCAGGAGGAGGTCTCCTTGAGACTAAGGCTTGGGGCTAATAGGCCACTCCCCTAACCCATTTAAGAAGGAACGCTGCTTGCAACAAGCTGTAAGGAACAACTTTAGTTCACTCTCCTTCGTGTCTGCAAAATTGCTTCTGGGCTTTCTGTCAACTCTAGTAAGACTGTGATTACCTTATCTTAGAATTCTGGTAGGCTGTTAAGACAGTTCATTAACAGCCTTTGAATGATAAAGACTAAGTTATTTGAGTAAAATAAGCTTTGTATAGAGTTTGTGTGTGCTGCGTTCTTTGGGGTCTGTAGCTGGGGCAGAACAGCAGCAGAGTCAGACAGTGAGGGGGTTGGGGAGGAACGTGGGCCAGTCATGGTGGCTGAGGAAAGCTCGGACAAGGGCTCTGCGTCGGAGGCAGAGAGGGAGCTAGACAACAGTGAGGCAGAGGAACAGCTGGAGCCCATTCCCAGTGTGCACATACACAGAGCTGCTAGAAGAAAGAACAACTAAGAAAGCAGGGTTGGCTTGGGAGTAAAGCCACACCTTGGAGGTGATTGGCTCCTCCTATAGGAAACAAAAGAGGAGCAAACGGGGAGGGTTTTTTTGCAGGAAACAATTTGTTCATTTGGCCGTTTCAAGAGTGGGAAGATCTGTCCATGAATCCCAGAGACTCTGTGCCAAGTTTGGCCTTGCACTGCATTTGGAAACTACTGACATGGCAGCTTTCCAAGCGAGATAAGGTCTGTGTTGATAAGTATTCCTCTGAAAGACTGTTTGGACAGGCCTTGCTGACTGTGAATGAGGAATTCACAGTCGTGTAAATAAAAGGGGTTTTTCTGGGACCAAGACTCTGCTTCCTGACTTTTAAGGGAACCTTGGTGAGAACCAGTGGTGAAATCCAAATTTTTTTACTACTGGTTCTGTGGGCGTGACTTGGTGGGCGTGGTGGGCATGGCAGGGGAAGGATACTGCAAAATCTCCATTCCCTCCTCACTCCTGGGGGAAGGATATTGCAAAACCCCATTCCCACCCCACTCTGGGACCTGCCAGAGGCGGTATTTGCCGGTTCTCCGAACTGTTCAAAATTTCCACTGCCGGTTCTCCAGAACCTGTCAGAACCTGCTGGATTTCATCCCTGGTCAGAACATAAACTGGGATATAACACTGAGGTTTGTCCTAAAGATTTTTTTTTCCCCAAAAGGAAACTGGACTTTCTTAAGTGTTTTCTTCCAAAACGTTTCCCTTCTCATCCCAAGAAACCACTTCTTCTGAATGCACCATTGCATCCTTCAGTTTAGAACTAAAAAGCTTCTTGGGTGAAGAGATGCATAAAATTTGCGGTAAATCACAAGAGGGAACTCTGCTTTAAAAAAAAAAATGCAGAAGAGAAGAAAAATCTGGACGTCGCTGATGAAAATGTGACGTTTGCCCACTTTTATTTATGAATAAAACTCTTGAGCCAGAGGCTCAAATTTGATATTTGAGCCAGCAAATTCCATACCATTTCCCCCCCTTCATTTGTCAAACACATCATCCTCATCTTGGTCAACTAACTTTCTGCTTTTTATAAACCTGCCTTTGGCTGGCAGTTCACTTAATCCCGAATATGTAGGGCTCCAAGGAATGGTTTGATAGCCATTCAATTGACTGTGGTCATAAGGTTGCCTTCCGGACTCAGTATGGAAAATCAGATGTCAAGTCACAGGATATTAACCTTTTCTGATTTGCTATTTTGGAGTGGGGGGGGGGGGGAGAATTTCTGGATGAGCCCCAATTCAAAGTCTGAAGGGCTAGAAAGAGATTGATGGATGACCTGCATGAAGGAAATGTCTCCGGGGGAAAAGAAAACATCAGAGATTAGATATGAAACAGAACCTCTCGGATCGAGGAAAGGCAGAATGAATTGGGAACGTCCAAGAGAAGGAAAGGAGTTTTACAATGGCTAAATTGACTGTTTTAATCAAGGGGAAAAAAATACAAATACTTTTATTTCTACTTGGAAACTGCTTCTGGACTTTGTGGTTGTGGTGGAAAAAAACCTCTGATTTTGGGTTTTACCGATTGGATAGATTTGTGGTCATTGAAATGGCTAGTTTATGTTGTTATGTAAGAATAGAATAGAATAGAATAGAATAGAATCGAGTCGAGTCGAGTCGAGTCGAGTCGAGTCGAGTCGAGTCGAGTCGAGTCGAATAGAATAGAATAGAATAGAATAGAATAGAATAGAATAGAATAGAATAGAATAGAATAGAATAGAATAGAAACAGAATTGGAAGGGGCCTTGGAGGTTTTCTAGTCCAACCCCCTGCCCAGGCAGGAAATCCTACACAACTTCAGACAAATGGTTATCCAACATCTTCTTAAAAACTTCCAGTGTTGGAGCATTCACAACTTCTGGTGGCCAGTTGTTCCACTGATTAATTGTTCTAACTGTCAGGAAATTTCTCCTTAGTTCTAAGTTGCTTCTCTCCTTGAGTTTCCACCCATTGCTTCTTGTCCTGCCCTCAGGTGCTTTGGAGAATAGCGTGACTCCTTCTTCTTTGGGGCAGCCCCTGAGATATTTAAAGACTGCTATCATGTCTCCCCTAGTCTTTCTTTTCATTAAACTAGACCTACCCAGTTCCTGCAACCGTTCTTCATATGTTTTATCCTCCAGTCCCCTAATCATCTTTCTTGCTCTTCTCTGCACTCTTTCTAGAGTCTCCACATCTTTTTTACATGGTGGCGACCAACTCTGGATGCAGGATTCCAAGTGTGGCCTTACCAAGGCATTATAAAGTGATATTAACACTTCAGGTGATCTTGATTCTATCCCTCTGTTGATGCAGCCCAGAACTGTGTTGGCTTTTTTGGCATCTGCTGCACATGACTGGCTCCTATTTTGATGTTTGATGTTAATGCCTTATTCTACTGCACTAAAAGGAGTCGGAAGTCAATGCCTTTTCCCCTCCCCATTTTCCTTTTTTCTTTCCCTCACTTTTCCTACGATTTACTTTTGCATTTTCTTTGTACGCTATATTATAAACTAATTAAAGAAAACTATTAACACCGACAACTCCTTTATAATAAAAACTGCTCCAGGAATGAAAATAACTGTGTTTTTTTTTTAAATTATTCTTTTTTTGAGCCTAAATAAAAACCCAGGCGTCAAAAACAGGTAAGGAAAACGTCAAAACACAGAACAAACACCACACTTTTTAAGAATATTAAAAAATAAAGGGGCACTTACGTTGGAATGTCGAAAGTAAGGATTCTCGAGTTTGGGAGCGTATTTGTCGAACTGGAAAAAAAAAAACAGAAAGTTGGAGAAAAGTTGGTTGGTTTGGTATAAGCCTTGGAAGGCAGTTGACGTATAACCGAACATACGGTAGGAGGAGGAGGAGGAGGAGGAGAAGGAGGTGAGGTAATTCATAAACACGGTGGGGGTGGGTGGCTATTACAGGAAGTCCTCGAGTTACGGCCACAAAGTCGAACGGTTGCTATGTGAGTTTTGTCCCATTATACGGCTTTTCTTGCCACAGTTCTTAAGTGAAGCACTGCCCTTTGTTGTTAAGTGAATCCCCATGGGCTCTGCTCATCAGAAGGACGCAAAAGCGGATCACGTGATCCCCGGTCATAAACACGAACCAGTTGCCAAGTATCTGAATTTTGACCCTGTAACTGTGGGGGGGGGGGGGGGGGGGGGTGTCCCGTAAGCGTGAAACAATTCTTTATTTATTTAGTCCAATTTATATGCCGCCTTTCTCCGGAGACTCAGGTTCTCTCGACCAGGTCACTAAATGAACTGTGTTTCACTATGCATTTTAAAGGGTCTCCTTTTAGCAAAGCACATGACTTCCTTTCTGATTTAGAACGGGAGGGGGGGGAGTAGAACTCAAGGCCCGGGGACTGGATCCAGCCTGCTGGGTGCTTAGATCTGTCCCATGGGGGCCACCCTGGAAAATAGCAAAGGACCGGTCCGCGATGCCTCTGCCAGTGAAAACGGAGCTCGGGAAGGCTCCTTCTGGGTCCTCCCGAGCTCCGTTTTCACTGACAGAGGGTTGCAGGAGGCCGTCGCAGCCAAAAACGGAGCTCGGGAGCCCGTTTTTGCTGGTGGAGCACTTCGGCCACCAACATGATTGATGTCGAACTGGCCACGCCCCCCTGGCTTCCGCGAGGTCAGACACAACCCTGATGCCGCCCTCAATGAAATCGAGTTTGACACACCTGATCTAGAAAATCAGTGGGACATGGGGTGAAGGTATTGGACTAGGAGCGGGGAGACTAAGGTTTCGTCCCTCCCCCCCCCCCCCGTATTTTAGTCTTCCCTTTTTAGCCAGAAGCTTGTTGGGGGCGGGGCTCTTTGGGACAGGCAGTCAGTCAACAGCCACAGTGCTATAACAGGTAGCACTGTAGTCCTTGCCTTACAACTGGAATTGAGCCCCAAACTTTCCGTTGCGAAGCCGGACAGTTGTTAAAATGAATTTTGCTCCATTCGATGGCTTTTTCATAACAGTAACAGAGTCGGAAGGGATCTTGGAGGTCATCTAGTCCAACCCTCTCCTCACGCAGGAGACCCATACTAGGGACTCGAACCGTCGAACTGCTAACCTTTCTGATCAACAAGCTCAGCGTCTTAGCCACTGAGCCACCTAGTCAGGTTTTCTTGCCACCGTTGTTAAGTGACTCTCCCGGTTGTTTGAGTTAGCGACGCGGTTGTTCAGTGAATCCGGTTCGCCCGATGACTTTGTAAGTTGGAAAGTTGCAACCCACCCCCCACCCCCAAAAAATCCCCTGACCCCGGGATGCCGCAACCGTCATAAATATGAAGCAGTTGCCAAGCGTCTGAAGATTGATCACGAGACCACGGGGACATTGCAGCGGTCAGCCTAAACAAAGAAGGTGGCCAAAATCAGAGGTTTTTTGTGTCTGTCCAACCCGTGGCGGATCTTCAACCCTCTGTATTTTTAATTCGGCGATTTGATCTCCCCGCCGTGCTCGGTTTGACCCGAACACCCCTCCTCCCCTCATTAGTATTCCGATCACGTCCCGAGAACAATTAACCCTCAAGCAGGCAGAAGAGGTCTTACATGGGAAGAAAGGGGTCTCCCTAAAATGCACCGTCGTGCTGGAGCGCAGATTTGCAATTGGGTTAATTACAGTGATTACCGGAGTCATGTACCCTTCAGTGTAAATACCCAGAAATTACTAAAACATGTGCAGCTGGTGGTGATTTTTTTCCCCCCGCCACCCGTTCCGGCGTTCGGATTAATAAACTTGCGGAGGGGAAGATCGGGAAAATCAGACATCGCAAGGAAAGACGGGGGCACAATTGTGTGTGTGTGTGTGTGTGCGGGGTTTAACGCTCTTCGTCCCACATCCGCGGGGCGTGGGTGGCGCGAAGGGAATCAGGTGACCGAGTTCTTAAAAATCTCAGGCTGGGCCGGCTCTCCAGCGAAAACGCCGAGCTTGTTGTGGTAACTTATTTATTTATTAGCTACCTCCTGGAATACGGCTGATTTCGGACCTCCGTACTTTCCGTAAGGCCCTAAAGACTTATTTATTCCACCAAGCCGGCCTAGCCTAAACGGTTTTTTTAATGGGAATTATTAAATTTTAGAAACTCGGGGTTTTAAATTGGGTGGTTGCTGATTTAATTTATTTTTAGCTTTATTAACTTTTGTATTGTATGTGTTTTAAATTTTGGCTGTTCACCGCCCTGAGTCCCATTGGGAGAAGGGCGGTATACAAATCTAATTAATAAAATAAATAAATAAATGAATAAATAAATAAATAAATAAATAAGTTATTAGTTCAATTTATATGCTGTCCTTCTCCGGAGACTCAGGGCGGCTTACAATGTGTTAAGCAATAGCCTTCATACTTTTGTATATACCTGCTTAGTAGGGCTTTCGGGCCCCCCTAAGCGGTGTTCTTTTTTTATACAAAGTCAGCTTATTGCCCCCACATTTGGTCCTCATTTTACCTACCTTGGAATGATGGAAGGCTGAGTCAACCTTGAGCCTGGTGAGATTCGAACTTGCAGTAATTGCAGGCAGCTGGTGTTACTTAACAGCACTTTAATCTGCTGCGCCACCAAGGCTCAACTTGGGAGGAGGGAAGAAAAACGGGCCTTGGGCAGTGTTCAAGACACCTGAAGGCGCTTTGAGGGCGGATGAAAACAGTTCTTTGTTCTTGGGTTAAGCGGATTAGTGCTGCCAAAGGGATGACAAGGCGGGAGAAGAAAGGATAAAGTGTCATTTCCCACGGGTTGGCTCTCCCCGAAATGAAGGAGGCTTGGAAAATAATAGTAATAACAATAATATGGAGAGTTGCAAAGCCTGAACTCGTTGGGAAGAGTTGTTGAGCTCAGCCTTTGCTGAGGAAGGACTGGGGAAGGAGTCTAATGCATTTATTTAGTTACCGGGAGTCCTCGGTTAATCTCAATTGAGACCAAAAGTTCTATGGTTAAGCGAGAGGGTCATTAAGTGAGTTTTGCCCCGTTTTACAGGGAACTAACGAAGAGAAGGATGGGATGTGTGTGCGATATGATAGCAGCCTCCCAATACTTGAGGGGCTGTCTCAGAGAAGAGGGTGGAAACTAATCAAGGAGAGAAGCAACTTAGAACTAAGGAGAAATTTCCTGACGGTGAGAACAATGAATCAGTGGAACAACCTGCCATCAGAAGTTGTGGAAGTTTTTAAGATGTTGGATAGCCATTTGTCTGAAGTGGTGTAGGGTTTCCTGCCTAAGCAGGGGGTTGGACTAGAAGACCTCCAAGGTCCCTTCCAACTCTGTCATTCTATATGAAGGTCCTATTGTGGAGTGGGTTGATTTGTTCTCCAAAGCACCTGAGGGCAGGAGAAGAAGTAATGGGTGGAAGATCACTAAAAAGAGAGATCCAAGCTAGAATTAAGGAGAAATTTCCTGACGGTGAGAAGAATTCATCAGTGGGAGGGCTTGCCTCCTGAAATTGAGGGTGCTCCAAAGAAGAGATTGGACAGTTTTGTCTGAAATTGTATAGAACCGTGATGGTGAACCTGGCCTGTGGATTTTCGGACCTTGTGGGCCCACCGGAAGTACGGAAACAGGTTGTTTCCTGCCTCCGGAGGGCCTGGGTGTGTGTGGGGAAGGCCTGTTTTTCTCTCTCCCCAGGCTCCAGAGGCTTTCTAGGAGCCTGGGTAGGACAAAAACGGCCTTCCCCATCCACCTGGAGGCCTTCCAGAGGCCAGAAATGCCCATCAGCCAACTTCCTAGAAAGCCTCTGGAGCCTGGGAAGGGCACAAAATGGGCCTACTGAGGCCATCATGTGACAAAAGCAGGGAGGCTGCATATGCATGCGTGGGGGGTCGGGCGCATAGAATTATGGGTGTGGGTGGGCCCCTCCGCCTGCGCTCCCCCCGCTTTTGGCACATGATGGCAAAACGGTTAGCCATCACTGCCCTATACCAGTGTTGGTTAACCGTTTTGCCGTTGCATGTCAAAAGCGGGGGAAGCATGGGGAGGTCGTGTGCATGCGTGCCCACACCCATAATTCAATGGGCTTCACCCCGGGTCTATGCCCATGCAACCGTCTCCCCCTGCGCTCCCCTCACTTTTGGCACGTGATGGCACGGTACGCCCGTTTTTTTTGCCCTCCCCAGGCTCCAGAGGCTTTCTTGAAGCCTGGGGAGGGCGAAAATGGCCTTCCCTACCCCACCCGGAGGCCGTCTGGAGGCGGGAAATGGCCCGTTTCCCAACTTCCGGTGGGACCGGAAGGCCTTTTTTTGCCCTCCCCAGCCTCCAGAGGCTTTCTAGGAGCCTGGGGAGGGCAAAAACTGCCTTCCCCAACCACCCAGAGGCGCTATGGAGACCAGAAATGGCCAGAATGCCAAAAAAATCAGCTGGCCGGCACGCGCATGCACGCTGGAGCTGACCTAGAGCAATGCTCGTGTGCCCACAGATATGACTCCGCGTGCCACCTGTGGCACACTTGCCATAGGTTCGCCATCACGGGTATAGGGTCTCCTTCACAGGGGTGGGGTGGGGGGGAAGTTGAACTACAAGACCTCGAGGGTCCCTTCCAATTCTGGTATTCCGTTATTCTAAATACAAAGTTATTGCTGTGAAATTGAAAGAAAAAAAAAAAAGGGCAAAGGATGGGAGAAGTGTCCCATTGAGTCAAAGAGCTGCTGTGTTTCCGACCGACCATTTGGACCCTCATCCATAACTGGCTGTGACGTTTTTTTGGGGGGGAAAAGCAGGAAGTTGCTCGTGGGTGGGCAACAGCACGCTACAAAATCCGCACAACTCCGCTCGCCGGCTTCTTTGGAAGGAAATGTTAAAATAACCCGAATCCCTGAATTAAGTCTTTCAGCCATGCCATAAACAAACAGACTGCTACACAGCCTGGTCAGTGTTGAAAAGTACAGGCACTTATTGATGGGGGCCTTGGCTTCCTCAAGTCAAATATTAACATTCGGGAGTGAAACAAATGTTCCCACCGCTACCGGGTGGTACCGATTTGGACAGCCATGAAGGGAAGAATATGTTTTCACGGGCAGCTGAATGATTATGGCGGGATGAGAGGCCGATTGAAAAGAGGAAGGCGGCTGTTCTGGAGCGAAGGACGTTTCAAGGAGTTGCGGGTTTTTCCCGACACGCAAAACGCCTCTTGGCCATTAAAGGCTCCCTTCGTTCGGCTCTTCTGATTCCCGTGTAACTCCCTACTCATATAGGAGGCCCTAGAGCAGGGGTGTCAAACTCGATTTCATTGAGGGCCGCATCAGGGTTGTGTTTGACCTCTGGGGGGCTGGAGTGGGTGTGTCCAGCTGGACGTCACTCGGGTCAGGGGGCACCTGTGGCGGCCTGAGCGCTGTGCCAGTGAAAACAGGCTCCCGAATTCCGTTTTTGGCTGTGACGGCCTCCTGCAACCCTCTGCCAGTGAAAACGGAGCTCGGGAAGGCCGCGAGCAGCCCTCCCGAGCTCCGTTTTCACTGGCAGAGGCACCACGGACCAGTCCTTTGCTGTTTCCAGGGTGGTCCCAGGGGCCAGATCTAAGTACCCCATGGGCCGGATCCGGTTCCCGGGCCTTGAGTTTGACACCTCTGCCCTAGACCGTTTCAGACAAATGGTTGTCCAGTCTCTACTTGCAAACCTCCAGTGATGGAGGAAATTCCTCCTTAGGAATTCTAGGTTGCTTCTCTCCTTGATGAGTTTCCACTCCGTTGGTTCTTGTCCAGCCTTCCTGCCCTGTGGAACGAACTGCCGCCGGAAATACGCAAGATCTCTGACCTCCGTGTGTTTCGCTGTGCCCTCAAGACCCTACTGTTCCGCCAGGCCGGGCCATCTGTGTAAATGATTTTAAATTGGGTGTTTTTAAACTTTTGGGTTTTAATTCGAGCCGAAATTGTGTAATAATTTTAATTATTTTTAAATTTTGATGTTTGTATGCTCTGTGTTTTTAAATGGCTGTGCACGCCCCGAGTCCTTCGGGAGAAGGGCAGTATAGAAATAAAATTACAATTATAATTCAGGAGAATAGGTTGGGCCCCTCTCTTTTGTGGCAGCCCCTCAAATATTGGAATGCTTGCTATCATGCCACACCACGCGTTAGACTAGACCAGTGATGGTTAACCTTTTTGGTGCCGAGTGCCCAAAACGCGTGTGTGCGCGTATGCACACGTGTGTGGCTGGACCCCCAAAATGCAATGCGAACACCTCCTGCGCATGAGCCCCCGCGCATGCGTGCACGTTGCAGTGCATCCGCGCATGTCCCCCATGCATGTGCCCAGCCCCCCTGTGCATGTACCTCGGCCCGCATGAGCCCTGTTTTGGCTTCCAGGTTGGTGCAGGAGACTTTCAAGGCCCAAAATGGAGCATAGTGGGGTCTCATGCGGTAGCTTCGCGCGCCACACTTGCGCCCCATTTTGCCTTCCAGGTTGGTGCGAGAGACTTTCCAGGCCCAAAACGGGGTACGGGGAGGCGCACGTGAACCCCCCAAATGCAATGCGAGTGTCCCCCACACATGTCCCACGGATGTGTCCTGTCTGCTGTGCATGCACGGCAGAGACCCCAAGACCTGCTGGCTGGCGGGAGGTGCGCACGCATGCATGGTGGAGCTGGGGTGGGGTGATGGCTGGCGTGCCAGGTGACATGGCTCCACGTGCCACTTCAGCCATGTGTGCCGTAGCTTCGCCATCATGGGACAAGACATATCTAAACGCCCACGTCTGCCTTGGTAGAAAACCTGACACCACTCCCCCACCCCTCCTGCCTGCAAACGGATAAAATGAAGGTCATAACTAAGAAACAGCAGTAGTCAATTACTCCCACAAGGGGAACTTTTTATCAGGTTTGCCTGATTCACCAGTTGCGCCCTTTTCATGACCGGGACTCCTAGCGCACGGTCACTCATGCCCTCATCACTTCCCATCTGGACTACTGTAATGTCTCTACATGGGGCTCCCCTTGAAGAGCACTTGGAGGCTCCAACTGGTCCAAAATGTGGCCGTGCCGGCGATCATTGGAGCAACTCGGCGCATCCATGTAACACCCTTCCTGCGCGAGCTACCCTGGCTTCTGGTGGTCTTCCGGGTGCGATTCAAGGTGGTGGTGACCATCTTCAAAGCGCTCCATGGCTTAGGACCCGCGTGCTTACGAGACCGCCTTCTGCTGCCGATAGCCTCCCACCGGACAATACGCTCCCACAGAGAGGGACTCCTCAGGGTGCCGTCGGTCAAACAGTGGCGACTGGCGGCCCCCAGGGGGAGAGCCTTCTCTGTGGGGGCACCTGCCCTCTGGAAGGAATTGCCCCCGGAGATACGGATGATCCCTGACCTACGCACCTTTCGCCGTGCCCTCAAGATGCTATTATTTCAACAAGCTGGGCTGGCCTACACAGGAATTTTAATGGGGGTTTACTTTTAATGATTAGGGTCAAATTGTTTAATATGTTTTTAAAATTGCTTTTACATTTTGTATTGGGTTTGTTTTGTTGTTGGCTGTGCACCACCCTGAGTCCTTCGGGAGAAGGGCGGTATAGAAATTAAATAAATAAATAATAATAATAAATAATAATTTGTTTGTGGTGAAAAGCTGCAACTGCAACCGTGTCTTAAAAACAATGCATCCTTTGGCAAGAAGGAGAACAGTTTGGGACATCCTTTGGGCTCAACCAGAGGTGTTTCTACTGATCCACCTGTATGGGGAAAGGGGTACGCACCAGGGGAGGTGCAGAGTGCGGCTTCTGGGGCAGGCTGGACGGGCAAGGAGTGATTGTGTGCTGATGGGTGTGTTGGTGAGTGTGTTGGTGCTCCATTCTCAGCATCGGCACCAGACCGAGCGAGCCGCCATTCCTGTCCGCAATCTGAATCAAAAACCGATTGTTCAGTTCTTGTCTAAGCAGCTCGTCATCTAGAAGAGCAGGGAGAAGGAAAGAGACAGAGAGAGAGAGAGAGAGAGAGAGAGAGAGAGAGAGAGAGAGAGAGAGAGGGAAAGAGAGAGAGAGAGGGAGAAAAAGAAAGGAAGGAAGGAAGGAAGAAAGAAGACACCAGGGCGCAGCAGCCTGTGAGTTCCACAAAAAAAAAAAAGACGTAGAGGTAAAATAATTCAAAATATTCACCTGGCATTCCCTATTTCTGCACGTCATGCTGTGATGGTTTTCTACGTGAGAACTCATTGGTGGAGGTAAGAGAGATGCCTGTGACAATGTACCAATCAGAATCCCCGAATGAGGCTGGCAATACATGATTGGTTGGTTGAATGATATCAACAGGCTGGTATCTAAAGAACAAGAGAGAATACAATGAGCCATCACAGTAGAAAACATTTGGGGAAGGGGGAGGTTTAACAACATTCAGCCCCTTCCCACCGCCACCGACCAACCCCAGAGACCCTGAGGGTCATGACTGATCTTGCTTTCAAGGAGAGCAAATTTGGGAGCCGAGAGAAGGGCAACCCAACCGTCTCCCATCTCTTCTTCCAATCGACATTTCTGGAGGAACTTCATGCATGCAATGAAGAAGAGGTTGGGCCTCAAAGTTCTATGCAACTTTGGTTTCAGGTTGTGGGACAGATAACATTGCTCAGGTGAAGCCCATCAACCATATTATGTTTCGTGCCTTAACGGGCCGGGGAAAAACAACTAAGTAATGGTGTCTCATATCTTTTTCTAGAAGTGGACTTCCCAAATTCAAACCCAAACTCAACCCCGCTCCCACAAAACCCTTGCATTTCAATCTTTTCAAAGCCACCCTTCAAAACCCTTCCGGATCATGCAAAGCCAACATCGCAAGCCCCGTTGAAACAAGAGATGTGAGAATCATCTCCCAAGGGATGGATAAACGCCATGAAGATTCCTCAAAACTGCTTGGACCTTGTAAAGGCCAGATCTCTTATGTAGCTGGGAATACCTGGTCGAAATATGAATGTGAAGCAATATTGGGTTGCAATGAGGTTACTCCTAAGCCTCCTTCTGGATAACAGCCAAGACTTGTTGCTTGGATTTTTGGTTTTTCCAAAATGACCCAACAATGTGGATTTGAAGCATCCGATCGTGCCAACGGGCAAATGCCAGAGACCTGAATGGTGCACTGGAGTCAAATTAAATGATTTAGGCTGGGTCAGAACCAATTCTCAGGGACCTTCCTCGCTGCAGCGAAGTTGGGAGATTTGAGGAGGTGAACAGGAAATGGGCTTATTATTAAAGTAGCACAATTTGGTGGGTACCTTAATTAGTAGCAGCTTTGCAGGGTTCTAGACCAGGAATCTCCAACCTTGGCAACTTTAAGACTTGTGGACTTCAACTCCCAGAGTTCCTCAGCCAGCTTTGCTAATTAAGGTGGGTACCTTAATTAGTAGCAGCTTTGCAGGGTTGTAGATCAGGGTTCTCCAACCTTGGCAGTTTTAAGACAAGTCTTAAAGTTGCCAAGGTTGGAGAACCCTGTTCTAGACTGAAGACTTGGTCATCACCTGCTATCTGATCCATAATTCAGTGCTAAGACTACTGAGCTCAAAGAAACGAAGGAGGCGTCATATCCAACCTTACTCAGGAAAGAAAGCCTTGATAAGATGGGTCATCCAGCCTCTATCTCAAAATTTCTATTAACAAAACTCATCTCTCTAAATTGGTTCCACCAATGAAGTTTTTTTTTTCTCCATGGAGGTCAGACAGGACCCTTTAACCGTTCCTCGTTGCCCAACTCTTGAGTTGTCCCACTGAATCGTAAGGTTCTGAGAAGCAGCTCTGGATGAACAAATTCAGTTCGATGTCTTTCTTTACTTAAGTCTCCGGAACTGAAGGCAAACATATCGTCAAGCCTGAATTTGATTGGGGTGAGGGATTGTTTGTATCCTTGGGCATTCTGACATGCCCAAGAGCCGTGGTGGAGCAGTGGTTAGAGTGCGGTACCACAAGGCTACTTCTGCTGACTGCCGGCTGCCTGCTCGAATCTCAGCAGGCTCACGGTTGACTCAGCCTTCCATCCTTCCGAGGTGGGTAAAACGAGGAGACCCAGATTGTTGGGGGCAAGAAGCTGATTCTGTAAACCGCTTAGAGAGGGTTGTAAAAGCACCATGAAGCGGTATATAAGTGCTATTGCTATTGCATTCTGCTTGACACAGTTTGGAGCTGAAGGGAGGATGGAGCGTTCAGTCAAAACAGCACTTCTAACTCATGAGTCAACCACATTCCAATGTCTGGCTGGTTGATCGGAGAAGGAGGAGAGAGGCCGCCGAGCAACCAACTCCCACCTGGGATGGACAATGTGACAGTTTGTTTTGGAAACTTGAGAAAACTGAAACTTATATGGTGGTGAAAAGCCTGGGAATTTTAGTACTGCCTTTTCACCAGTAGCGCCAAGATGATGTATCTAAATGAATTTGTTCGTTGAGGAAAAGCAATGCCTTGGTGTTTGATTTGTGATAGGTGTATTACTTGGACCCCTGACACATATTTTTAAAGAAGACAGGTCCTATGGAGATGGGAGCTACAGAAATTTCAGGCTACAGAACGGCGATGGTCGCTTTCTTCTCTTATTCCCTATCTGTTGAATTAAAAACCTTCCAAGGAGCAAATGAGAGAAACCCAAAAGCATCACTGCTATTAGCAGTTATAAATCTCTCTCTTCCAACCTCCTCTTTCTCACTTCTTTAGCTTTGCATAGGAAATAGGAGGTGTTGGCCTACATGTGCAGCTACTTTAATCCCCATGCGATTTTGTTTTCTTCCTTTGCTCTACACACACACACACACAGACTCTCTCTCTCTCTTTTGATTGGTGTTTTAGGGTTGTTGTTGTTGCTGCTGTGTGTGTGTGTGTATTTCACCATTAATCTGAATGGGTGAATTATAGAGTCAAAGGCCAGATCAAAAAGGGGCCTTTAACAGGGAGAAATCCATCAGAGATCCCAGCTGCTGAAGGAACAGATGTAAACTAATGGGAAACTATAAAGGGGATATTTCAGGGCACCAAGAGCCCTGAAATGAATCTGTACCTCAGAAGATGCAGAGAATGATTCAAATCTTGCGAATGTGAAATAAACAAAAGCTTTGCTTCATCCAGGTGTCCAGCTTTATAAAGGGAGTATGTGCCCAAAATCTGGAACACGGGGAAATAATATTACTGCATGGGTGTATGTTTATTGCCTATGTTTATTTGCCTTCTAGAGGAAGGACTGCTGTCCACCAAGACAATTTTTTTCCCCCATATTTCCTAGTTTAGCCGTGCTTTGTAGGTAGGCTCAATCCTGAATTTTCTCTTGTCCTGCTAAGGACAGAAATGTCATTTGCAAACGTTGATTAATTCCCAACTGAGAATGTTATTGAGGATTATTATTATTATTTTTTGCATCCATAAATGAATAACGATGAGCGCTGGGTCTCTATTTTCCCACAGTGATGGGGGATATAAAATCAGTGTTTGCCGGAAGAATTTTTGCAGCTGGGAAGGAATTATCCAAAAAGGGACATGCGGTTAAAGCTTTTTTTTTCTTTTTTTTAAATTAATGGTCCATCTACTGCTAAAGATGAAACTTGCACGTTAGGTACAATAGGAGAATTCTATGAAAAATGGCGTCTCTGCCTCAAAACTTTTCCAATTCGGTTTTCCTCACATATGCTTGAACTTCATGGCTCAAGTCCCAATTCCCATCTTGGCTAGGAAGTTCCCCACATCTGGAGGATATCAGATTTGACTCACTCCTATTTTATAATTCCACGGGGCTAACCATTTCTCTGCCCCGACAGAACACTGCTATTTATTTGGGGGCAGAGGCTGAGACTCAAAACAAAAAAAGGATCGGCAGGGTGGAACATTTAACTCAAAAGAGATTATGTTTTTCAGTCACTGTGGGGCTAAAAGGTAAAGGTTTCCCTCGCACATATGTGCTAGTCGTTCCTGACTCTAGGGGGCGCTGCTCATCTCCATTTCAAAGCCAAAGAGCCAGCGCTGTCTGAAGACGTCTCCGTGGTCATGTGGCTGGCATGACTCAATGCCAAAGGCGCACGGAACGCTGTTCCCTTCCCACCAAAGGTGGTCCCTATTTTTCTACTTGCATTTTTTACCTGCTTTCGAACTGCTAGGTTGGCAGAAGCTGGGACAAGTCACGGGAGCTCACCCCGTTACACGGCACTAGGGATTCGAACCGCTGAACTGCCGACCTTACGATCGACAAGCTCAGCGGCTTAGCCGCTGAGCCACCGCATCGCCTGTGGGTTACTTCTGTTCAAAGAAAGTTGAGTGTCAACCCTGAAGTGAACCTGGCTGAGGTCATCTTTGCAGCTTCATGGTTGCCACAAGGCAGAAGCGGGGACAGGGAGGGGGAAAAATAGATAGCTGGGTTTTGCCGTCAAGACAAGAAGTTTTTCCTATGGGAACCAAGGTCATTCTAAAAGGGGGCTGAGAGAGGAGAAGTGGAGTAACCAAGCAACTGGCTAGCATCTCTATTGGACAATGTGACTGATAACTTGGGGAAAGAGGGGAACTTTCACTGTTTAATGAGGTGAAAAGCGTGGGAACTTTCAGAGCTGGTTTTCACCAGTTGTGCCAATACGATGTATCCAATAAATCTGTTCTTTGAGGAATCTACCTGCCTCCAAGTTCTGCTTTCAATGGGTGCGTTACTCGGAACGCTGACATTTGAGTTTAAAACTCAAAAGGGGCCCTTGTCTCTGCTCTCATTTTTCCTGTCTGGTTTTGATTGTTGTTACTGCAGGAGAAGGAGTGGCAGAACCTGAAGGCGGAGTGAAAAAGGGATCAGCCTAGAATCCCTACGTAGTCACAAGCGAACAACCTTCCTTGAATTCCGTTGATCCTTCTCTAACTCCTCGCAGAAGCTGAAGAAGATTCCCGTTCTCATTTCCTAGCATGAGTTGAGAAGATTCCTGCGCGTGGTCTTTTAGCAATAAAGCGGTTCCATTGGACCTTCGCATATGGAAGGCTGATCTTCTGCACCCAAAGGTTAGCTACATACTTGAAATCGAGGACTGAATCATGTACCTCTTTCAAACTGGTGGCAGAACATATCTCAGTGGAGAATCCAGAGAGCAGGTGGGACTTACCTGCAGGGTGTCCTGGGATCACAAGGCTGTTGGTGGGCAAGGCTGGAGGCGGGGGCGGCAGCGTGGGAGGGGTGGCGAACATGGCCGGATGATGCTGATGTTGGGACTGCGATCGGAGAGGGAAGTGCGAAGCGGCAAGGTTGGAGATGGAAAGGGGCACCACGGGGCCAGAGGAATGGTGGGGTGGGATCTGTGGGGAGAGAGAAAGGTGCTTGGGGAGGCTAATGCTTGTGGCGCTGCTGGCGCTGCTGCTTCTGCTGTGAAGAGAAACAGAAGAGATGGGGTGGGGGAGAGAGAGAGGAGAACATGGTCAGAGATGGACCAGGTAGATTACAAAATAACACCATAATTCTTGAAAGCATTCCAGCTCCCTATCCCCATGAAAACTATGTTTTTGCAGTGTGTAGACTAGCCTTCTTCTCTTGACTTGAGGTTCTTCAAAATTAGAATTTCTGGGCACTGTTGTTCCAGAACTCACAGAGAAATGCTCTTTCTGACAACTGAATTAGGGCCAGCATTAGCTGGATGACCTTAAGTCTCTTCTCTTCCTTGAACCTGCCTTCCACAGTTGATGCATCGGAGATCCATCACCATTCCCAACTTGACGTCCTTCATGATATTTTATCCTCTACTCTGGTGAACCATGATGTTCTGAGGTCTCTCCTCAACAACAGAATGAGAAATATCCTCCAAAACCTTTGGTCTTAAGATCACTCATTCTCCTTGGCAGTTGCCTTCTCTACCTTAATCATATCCCCCCACCTAACAGACCCACCAGGAGCTGGGAGAACCTGGAGGTCCTTCAGGTTCTTAATGCTGTCAAAACTCATGTGATTTTCAAGCCCGGTACACGGAGATGGGGAAGGGTTTGCAAACCAGAGAAAACGTTCACTGCCATATTCCTGCTCTCACAAACTTTGAGGGATTTGGGATAGGAATCCAGAAAACAATAAAACCACTGGCTGGAGGCTCTGATTAAAGGAGTTAAAAGACATTCCAGCTTAAGAGTTGATGCGGGAAAGAAATGTTTGAAGTCAAATCCTTAAGTCCAGAGGTGGGATTCAGTCGGTTCGGGTTAACTGGTAGTGGCGACTGCGGGAGGCTCCATTCAACCGCTCGGATATAATGTGTGCACACTCACATTTGCGAACCGATAAGGAAGGTAAGTGAATCCCACCTCTGCTTAAGTCTATATGTGCCTTTTCCAAGAGAAGGCAGACAACCTGGTGAATTTCTTGTAAACTGGTGGATGAACGATAAAGAAACGTGTCTGATCCATTCTCGGAGCAAATACAAATACAAACACACACACACACACACAGACACACAAAGGCTGCAGAGAAGAGAGCCTTCCAATCAACTTTGGCTGTTCCCACCTGATATTATTGATTCCGTTGTGGGCCACTCCGTGATGGACTTGGTAACCAAGAGGAGGGGGGATATGACTCGGCAGTTGTGTCCGAAGCTCGGGCAACAACTGAGGTTGCGACTGCGGCCGAGGCTGAGGTTGCGACTGAGGACGAGGCTGTGGCTGAGGGGTGAGCCTCGGAGGTGCTGGTGCTGGGATCAACGGTTCCTTTTTCAAGAGCGGGCTAGCCCGAGTGCTCGACGTGGGTACAGAAGAGCTGGATGTCACAATCGTCGTGGCAGGTGGCGGGCTGGAGAGGGGTAGAACGAACGGCAGGTCCGTATTCAGTTCCTGGCTGCGTTCTAACCCGGATACTTTAGGGAGGTTCCCTGCTTTTGTTTCGGTCTTGTCATTCGAAGTTGGACCTACGACAACAAAACGGGGTAAGGGGATAAAAGCAAAAATTTACACGCAAGTTTTTTTTTTTTTTCCTCAGCTCAAGGAAGGAAAATTGTGGGTGGAGAACCCAGTCCCCCCACTGGCTGGGAATAAAGTCCTAACCCATATGGAGAACCTCCCAGGGGTGAAATTCGGCTGGTTCTATTCGGATCGCGCGATCCGGTAGCGCCGGCTTCGGGAGGCTCCGCCCAACCGCCCGGATATCATCACGTCCCGTTTTTGTGCATGCGTGGAGGAGATGTGCACAAGCATATTGCACACGCTCAAGAATTGTGAACCGGTAGTGAAGGTAAGTGAATTCCACCCCTGGAACATCTCATTATTCAAACAAGGTTATTCTTCTTTTTGCTGTTGTTATTGTTCCACTACAACGTCCTTTGCTTTCAATTTAAGATGGACCCCAGCAGTCCTCAATTCCTCAGAGTGATTCGAAAGCAAAACTAAAAACCAGAATGGATGCGGATTGAAGATTTATTTGAAGGAGGAACCGTAAAAAAGAAATCGATCAAGAAAGTTCTCATCGTCTTCAAACTAGGAAAGTCCGCTTTCTACAAATGGCTCGCATCTTCCACAGGTTAGGACCAACAACGTTACTGCCGTAATATAGATTCTGGTCTCAATATTATTACTTTCCCCATCATTTCAAATATCATTTTCTCCAATTGTTGCCAAAACTTTTAAACTTTATCACATTTATACCACATATGTTCATAAGCCCCTAATTCCATATCACATCTCCAACATGGTTTACTAATTTTGTTATCCATCAATGACAGTCTTAATGGAGTCAAATACCATTTCCAAACAACCTTATAATTATGCTCTTTAATCCTTACAGATAAAGTCTTCATAATTCTGCTCTTCCAATTCACATTCCAATCTCAATCTGATATTTTAATATTAAGGAAATAGAATCAACAAAATATGAGAAAGAATTGATTAGAATTATGATTATAATGGGTAGAATTATAATAGCCAGATACTGGAAATTAGAGGTGAATTTTAGAATAGAAGAATGGTATTGTGAAATGTGGAAATTAGCCTTAAACGATAAAATGACATGTGATATTAAAGTTAGAAACGGCGACTATAAAGAAGATATTTTCTGGAAAACTTGGAAACCATTTGTGGACTATGCGCTGGGAAAATTGGATGCTTCGGTACCTGTACCCCGAAAACGTGGATTTTGGCATTCATGAGGATATATCCGAAGAACCAAATCTTCCTTTCTTATGTATAGCACAGGGTGAAGTATTGTATACGTTGTTTGTAATGTTTTTTTAATTAATAATATATATATATATATATATATATATATATATATATATATATATATATATATATATATATATATATATATATATATATATATATATATATATATATATATAAAACCAACGCTACTGCCAAAGAGGAGGGGGGGGGGTCAACCTATTTTCCATAGCACCAGAAGGAAAGACAAGAAACAATGGATGGAGACTAATCAAGGAGAGAAGCAACTTAGAACTAAGGAGAAATTTCCTGACAATGAGAACAATTAATCAGTGGAACGGCTTGCCTCCAGAAGTTGCGAATGCTCCAGCACTCTTTTAAGAAGAGACTGGACCATCGCTTGTCTTGAATGGTCCAGGATCTCTTCGTTGAGCAGGGGATTGGACTAGAGCCGTGATGGCAAACCAATGGCACGCGCCATATCGGTGGGCACGTGAGCATTGCCCTAGTTCAGCTCCGGCAGATTACGGGCCTCTGGTGTGGGATGGGGAAGGCTGTTTTTGTCCTCCCCAGGCTCCTAGAAAGGCTCTGGAGCCTGGGGAGAGCAAAAAATGAGCCTTCTGGTCCCACTGGAAGTCGGGAAACAGGCTGTTTCCTCCCTCTGGAGTCTCAGAGGGTGAAAAATGGGCCTACAGGGCCCACTGTGCCAAAAGTGGGGGACCGCGGGGGAGAGGGGGTTGGGTTTATTTATTTATTTATTAGTTCGATTTATATGCCGCCCTTCTCCGGAGACTCAGGGCGGCTTGCAATGCATTAAGCAATAGCTTTCATACTTTTGTATATACCTGCTTAGTAGGGCTTTCGGCCTCCCCTAAGCGGTGTTCTTTTTTATACAAAGTCAGCTTATTTGCACCCGCATGTGTGGGGCGCATTGAATTATGGGTGTGGGCACATGTGCGCGCGACCCCTCCACGCTCCCCCTCTTTTGGCACAAAAAGGTTTGCCATCACTGGACTAGAGGATCTCCAAGATCCCTTCCAATTCTGCTCTTCTGTTCTAAACCTTCTCCTTCATTGTATGTACAAGAAGCTTAGCAGCTTAGTCTTATGGATACAGAGCCATGGTGGTGCAGTGGTTAGAATGCAGTACTGCAGGCTAACTCTGCCCACTGCCAGGAGTTTGATTCTAAGCGGCTCAAGGTTGACTCATCCTTCCAAAGGTCGGTAAAATGGGGACCCAGATTGTTGGGGGCAATATGCCGACTCTGTAAACCGCTTAGAGAGGAGTATAAAGCACTGTGAAGCGGTATATAAGTCTGCTATTGCTATTCCTTCCATCCTTCCTTCCATGCATCCATCCATCCATGGTATACAGTGGTTAGAATCCAGTATTGCAGACTGACTCTGCCCACTGTCAGCAGTTCAATCCTGACTGGCTCAAGGTTGACTCATCCTTCCAAAGGTCGGTAAAATGGGGACCCAGATTGTTGGGGGCAAGAGGCTGACTCTGTAAACCGCTTAGCGAGGGCTATAAAGCACTGTGAAGCTGTATATAGGTCTAAGCGCTATTGCTATTGCTACAGAACAGTGCAAAGCTCTAAAAACCTTGTTTACATTTGGCAAGCCAAGTTCCTTTTCCTTTTTATTTTTTTAGAGGGGTCAATGTGAACCTCTTTGCAAAATAGGTTTGGGGCCAACTTGCTGTTAACTACATAAAGATAAATCACCTAACAGATGGTCTTTTCCCTTTTCCATCACTGTAAGTCTGGAATAGCCCCAATGATGACTGGCTCTCTGAAACGTCTTGGAGGCTTTCAAAAATAAAATAAAATAAAATAAAAAAAATACACGTCCAGAGCTTCTGGTTCCACCTTGGCATCTGATGGTCCCAATTTTGCATTCCTGATTTCCAGCCCAGTCCTAAACAAGCTGGCAATTCTACGGGAACCCTGCAAAGGCAGACGCGCAGTTTATTTTTCCCCCAAGTTCTAGAGTAGTTAATTTCCATCGCAATAATACACTTGAGCTAATTTGCCAAAGACTCAGCAGTCAACTCCAATATTTCAACCTTAATTAAAACTGGATTCACATCAGCTTCGGCTCTTTCCCTTCACAAGCAGGCTTGACAGTTGTCATGAATTGTGTCTTGGCACGGCCTCCGTTAGGGATTAGATAAGGCTCTTTCTTTTTCTTCCTAACTCAAGCAGACCACTTCGTTCGGTTATCTAACCAAACTTCCCAGGAGGTGTTTCAATCAAGAATGACTTTGCCAAGATCGTTCCCCCTTCCCCACTTGCGGGACAGCTTTAGAATAGAACAGAGCTGGAAGGGACCTTGGAGGCCATCTAGTCCAGCCCCCTGCTCAAGCCTGGTGGCGCAGGAGACTAAAGCCTGTTATTAACATCCAGCTGCCTGCAATTACTGTAAGTTCGGATCTCACCAGGCTCAAGGTTGACTCAGCCTTCCATCCTTTCTAAGGTAGATCAAATGTGGACTCAATATGTGGGGGCAATAAGCTAACTTTGTATAAATATACAAAAAGTATGAAGGCGATTGCTTAACGCTTTGTAAGCCGCCCTGAGTCTCCGGAGAAGGGCGGGATATAAATCAAATTAAAAAAAAAAAAGGCAGGAGAACTTATACCATCTCAAACAAGTGACTGTCCAGTCTCTTCTTAAAAGCCTCCAGTGACGGAGCTCCCACAATTTCTGGAGACAAGCTGGTTAATTGCCCTCACTACTAGGAAGTTTCTCTTTAATTCCAGGTTGCTTCTCACTTTGGTTAGTTTCCAACCATTGCTTCTTGTCCTGTCCTCTGGTGCTTTGGAGAATAATTTGACCCCCTCTTCTTTGGGGCCGCCCCTCAAATACTGGAAGACTGCTATTATGTCACCCCTAATTCTCCTTTTCTTTAGACTAGCCAGACCCAAAACCTGCACCCATTCTTCTTATGTTTTAGTCTCCAGGCTTTCGATCATCTTAGTGTTCATCTATGAGGTGTCCACGAGAGGAACAGAAATTGCCTTCAGAAGCTGTGGGAGCTTCATCACCGGAAGCCTTCAAGAAGAGACTGGACTGCCATCAGTCAGAAATGGTGTCGGGTCTCCTGCTTGGCTGGGGGGTTGGACTAGATGACCTACAAGGTCCCGTCCCACTCTGTTAATCTGTAAAAAACACGGCAATTCTAAAACTGGAATGCACCATCATGGAACTCCGTGTAGGGTTTTCGCAAAATAGAGATGGCGATTTAACAGGGAGAAGGGCCTGGAAAATGGGTGTTCCCAGATGGCTGAGGGAAGGACACGGATATCCCATGGTTATGTAAATATTTCCATTTGGAGGGAAACCAGGGGTTTCTCCAAGCGGCGTAAAGAAGGTTCTGACTTCGAAAAAGAAGCATTAGAAATTCTAATTAGCATTAGAAAGTTTGGGTTTGAAGAGTCTTGTTCCTAATCCAAAATCCTGCTTAGGGCAGGGGTCTCCAACCTTGGCAACTTTAAGCCCGGAGGACTTCAACTCCCAGAATTCCCAGAATTCCCTGAACTAATTAAGGAAGAATTTGCTGGCTGGGGAATTCTAGGAGTTGAAGTCCACCAGGCTTAGAGTTGCCAAGTTTGGAGACCTCTGGCTTAGGGGACATTTTGCTGAGTTCCTTTTGCATTTCTGTCCCCCCCCCCATTTTCTCCTTCTAAGGAAGATGTTTCTCTTGGACCCCAGTGTGGATCCCACCTCTAGCCCTTCTCTTCCTTTGTGCAGAGCCGTCCGTCAAGAGCCATCCTCCTGCACCGCCTAAAACACTCCCCGAAACAGCTGCCACTGTCAATTATTCTCTCTTGACAGCCTTGCCGAACAGGAAAAGAACTGGAGCGAGCACTTGCCAGTTTTAATAAACTCTGCGGCTAAAATCATTTAACCTGCTAGATTGCAGGTGGTGGGGGCTGTAACAAGCTGCCGAGCCTTCGGAAGGGACAGAATAACAGAGTTGGAAGGGACCTTGGAGGTCCTCTAGTCCAGCTCTAGGACGAGGGGTGACAGGATAGCAATGTTCCCACATCTAAGGAGTGGCCATAAAGAAGACAAAAACCAAATGCACAGGTACAGTATAAGTGGTACCTTGCTCAATAGAAGTAACTGCGAGAGAGACCTTGGGAGTCCTAGTGGACAATCATTTATATATGAGCCAATCATGTGCAGCAGCTGCCAAAAAAGCCAACTCAGATCTAGGCTGCATCAACAGAGGGATAGAATCAAGATCACCTGAAGTGTTAATACCACTTTATAATGCCTTGGTAAGGCCACACTTGGAATACCACATCCAGTTTTGGTCGCCACGATGTAAAAAAAGATGCGGAGACTCTAGAAAGAGTGCAGAGAAGAGCAACCAAGATGATTAGGGGACTGGAGGCTAAAACATATGAAGAACGATTGCTGGAACTGGGTATGTCTAGTTTGATGAAAAGAAGGACCAGGGGAGACATGATTGCAGTGTTCCAACATCTCAGGGGTTGCCACAAAGAAGAGGGAGTCAAGCTATTCTCCAAAGCACCTGAGGGCAGGACAAGAAGCAATGGGTGGAAACTCAAGGAGAGAAGCAACTTAGAACTGAGATGAAATTTTCTGACTGTTAGAACCATTAATCAGTGGAACAACTTGCCTCCAGGAGTTGTGAATGCTCCAACACTGGAAGTTTTTAAGAAGAGGTTGGATAACCATTTGTCTGAAGTGGTGTAAGGCTTCCTGCCTAAGCAGGGGGTTGGACTAGAAGACCTCCAAGGTCCCTTCCAACTCTTGTTATTCTATTCTAAGATGGGGTCAATCTATTCTCCAAAGCACGTGAAGGCAGGATGAGAAGCAAAGGATGGAAACTTAACAAGGCGAGACCATGAATGCAGCCTCTTCTCTGCGACTCATTAAAGCAGCCGCATCTGTCTTCAAGACGGCAGGGCTGTAAGCAGAAGCTTCTTGCATCCTGATGCTGGCTCCTCCTTCCCACCTGCTCCGGAGCCCTTCTTTTAAATCTAATCCAACACAACCCCTGGCTCCGACCTGCACATTTTACACTGCCTCAAAAATGGGTTCTTTTTGTCTGCTTTAGTCCCATCCCAAATCAGGCAGCTGCACTGGATTAATGGATTACAGCTCATTTGATGAATTTAATTGATGGCCCTTTTCCAAAGAGTGCCCTCCAAATTTAGGAATAATCTACTCAAAGGAAACTCGATCGCCCTCTAAGCTCCTTAGTGCAATGCCTGAGGTCTGCTCTCGTGAAGGTCTTAGTGGTGTGTTTGAGTTGGACACGCGATGCATGACAAAAGGGCATTTGCAGTAGTGAGCTCAGACGCTGCGAGCAGCAAATACCAATAGCGATAACTCTTAGACTTCTATACCGCTTCACAGTGCTTTTACAGCCCTCTCTAAGCAGTTTACAGAGTCAGCTTCTTGCCCCCAACAATCTGGGTCCTCATTTTACCCACCTCGGAAGGATGGAAGGCTGAGTCAACCTTGAGCCGGTCAAGGTTGAACTCCAGGCAGTGGGCAGAGTTAGCCAGCATTCTAACAATTGTGCACCATGGACAGATGGATGGATGGATGGATGGATGGATGGATGGATGGATGGAAGGAAGGAAGGAAGGAAGGAAGGAAGGAAGGAAGGAAGGAAGGAAGGAAGGAAGGAAGGAAGGAAGGAAGGAAGGAAGGAAGAACAATAGCAATAGCATTTAGATTTCTATACTGCTTCACAGTGCCTTTACAGTCCTCTCTAAGCGGTTTACAGAGTCAGCCTCTTGCCCCCAACAATCTGAGTTCTCATTTTATCCACCTCGGAAGGATGGAAGGCCAAGTAACTTTGAGTAGGTCAGGATCGAATGGCTGGCAATGGGCAGAATTAACCTGTTATACTGCACTCTAACCACTGTACACCTTGGAAAAAAGGGAGGCAGGGAGGGAGGGAGGAAAGGCAATAGTACTAGCAATAGCCCTTAGGCTTACATATCACTTCACAGTGCCTTCTAGCCCCTTCTAAGTGGTTTACAGAGTCAGCATCTTGCCCCCAACCATCTGAGCCCTCATTTTACTGACCTCGGATGGATGGAAGGCTGAGTCAACTTCAAACCGGTCAGGATCGACCTACTAGTGGTAGGCAGCCTACAATACTGCAATATAACCACTGCACCATCATGGCCCTTCCTTCCCTTCCCTTCCCTTCTTTCTCTCTCTCCCTCCCTCCCTCCCTCCCTTCCCACTTAGCAGTAGCACGTAAGACTTATATACCGCTTCACAGTGCTTTGCAGTCCTCTCTAAGGAGTTTACAGAGTCAGCCTCTTGCAAACCCCAACAATCTGAGGTCTCGGAAGGATGGAAGGCTGAGTCAATAGCAACAGTAATAGCGTTTAGACTTACATACTGCTTCACAGTGCTTTACAGTCCTTTCTAAGCAGTTTACAAAGTCAACGTGTTTCCCCCAACAATCTGGGTCCTCAGTTTACTTAGTAAGACCACACCTAGAGTACTGCATCCAGTTTTGGTCACCACAGTATAAAAAAAGATGTTGAGGCTCTAGAAAGAGTGCAGAGAAGAGCAACCAAGATGATGAGGGGACTGGAGACTAAAACATACAATGAACGGTTGCAGGAACTGGGTATGGCTAGTCTAGTGAAGAGAAGGAAGGACCAGGGCGGACAGGATAGCAGTCTTCCAATATTTGAGGGGCTGCCACAGAGAGGAGGAAGGGGGTCAAGCTATTTCCCAAAGCACCTGAAGGCCAGAGAAGGAACAATGGATGAAAGCTGATCAAGGAGAGATTCAACCTAGAAGTAAGGAGAAATTTTCTGACAGTGAGAGCATTCAACCAATGGAACAGAAGTTGCCTTCAGAAGTTGTGGGAGCTTCATCATTGGAGGCTTTCAAGAAGAGACTGGAACGTCCTCTGTCAGAATTGGTGTAGGGTCTCCTGCTTTGGTGGGGGGGTTGGACTACATGATTTACAAGGTCCCTTCCAAGTCTGAAAGTACCTCTGGCAGCATTTATGGACTCTGGGTGGCAAGCTGTGTCCTTCTATAGGCGTTGAAGATGTTCCTGGGGAGGGTCACGCAGCATCGGGACAGGGGTGGGGTGGGGATTATCTGGAAGCATGCAAGGAAAGACCTCATGAGAGATGAACAGAAGCAGGCCCGGACCGAGGACCAAAGGATAGAAAAAGGCAAAACATCCCACAAAAACTTGCAGAAGAAAAGCGAAGGCAAGTCCGTGGCTGGCAAGCACCCAGAGCAGGGCTTAAAATGGGGATTTTCGACCCCAGGCATCGACGGCAGAAGCGGCTTCGGTAATGAGATTGGAAGTTTCATGGCGGTCTTTTAATCTTGGCCTCGAACGCGGATCAAAACTCAGCAGGGTTAAATCCCTTCGTTCTGGCTCATAAGCAGAGGCTAACCGGCTTCCCAGGCGCATGACTCAAGAGGCCATTGACTAGAAAAGGAAGACAATCTCTGCGTTTCCTGGTTTGTTTGTTTTTTTTAAACAAATAAACCACAACTGCAGGTGGAAAAAAGGCGTTTGATTGGCTTGGCTGGGCTGTTTCGGGGATGGAAGGGTTCTTCGGGATGGCTCAAATCAACCCCTGGTGTATGGTGTAATCAGGTCAAAGCCTTTTAAGAAGACACGACTCAATTATCTATCAAGCATCGGAGGGTAGGTGGGGGGTTTAATTAATCAAGGAAGTGCAAACTGCCAACCATCAGCTGCCACATTACAGAAGGGGAAGTGTGTGTGTGTGTGTGTGTGTGTTTTGGGAGGGGGGGAAACGCTTCCTTCCCTTGCTGCTTTCTTTCTCTGCCTGTTTGGAAATCCGGCTATCGATTCCCACCTGGCTGTTGAGTTATTAATCGCTCCAATTAAATCCCTGACACAGCCTTGCATTGGAATTGAAGCCCTCGATGGATCAATAGCCCTAGAAGGCCTCTGAAGCAATTACTGCTCAACTGAACAGAACAGGAAGAGAGGCAGGGAGGGAGGGAGAGGAAGAGAGAGGAAGGAAGGAAGGAAGGAAGGAAGGAAGGAAGGAAGGAAGGAAGGAAGGAAGGAAGGAAGGAAGGAAGGAAAGAGGGAGGGAGGGAGAGGAAGGAGAGAAAAAAGAGGGAGGGAGAGAGGAAGAAAGGAGAGAAACAAAGGAGGGAGGGAGGGAGGGAGAGGAAGATAGAGGAAGGAAGGAAGGAAGGAAAGAGAGAAACAAAGAGGGAGGGAGGGAGGGAGAGGAAGGAAGGAAGGAAGGAGAGAAACAAAGAGGGAGGGAGGGAGAGGAAGAGAGAGGAAGGAAGGAGAGAGAGAAACAAAGAGGGAGGGAGAGAGAGAGGAAGAAAGGAGAGAAACAAAGAGGGAGGAAGGAAGGAGAGAGAGAAAAAAGAGGGAGAGAGGGTGGAAGAAAGGAGAGAAACAAAGAGGGAGGGAGGGAGAGGAAGAGAGGAAGGAAGGAAAGAGAGAAAAAAGAGGGAGGGAGAGAGGAAGAAAGGAGAGAAACAAAGAGGGAAGGAGGGAGGAAGAAGAAGAGAGAGGAAGGAAGGAAGGAGAAAGAGAGAAACAAAGAGGGAGGGAGGGAAGGAGAGGAGGTTTTCCACACCCAAAAGAAAGTCCAAGTCCCTTCCCCTGCACCCACATGTCCACCACGTGGTCCAATCAATCCACCATCCCAACTGGAGAGGCCTCCCAGTCACGCCTTTCCAGGTGCAGGCTGAACGTCCTTGACTCTCAGAGAAAAGAATGTTGTTATGGCTAAACTAGCTGGATACCTGTGCTCCGCTATGAAACTATGTGATCGGGCTTGATAATTCGACCCTTACAGCTTGTAAATTAATGAGTAGTTACATTCTATGGTAAAGCTGCTTACTGCTGTGAAAGTAAAACTGAAAGTGAAACTCCTCTCCTCTGCTTGTGTTTTTGCATTTGGAACAGATTTCTTTTCAGGTGGGGAGGAGGAGCAGAACTCCTTAGCATAAGAGCCTGTTAATAATAATATAGGAAATACTAATGCTCTGATGGTCATTTCGAAAAATCCTTTCTTAGTGAGCACCTAGAAGCCGAGAGGAACCTACGTGGCAAATTTCATGTTTGTAGGTTTTACGGTTCTGGAGATTTTGTGATGATGAGTGAATGGTATTTTGCTCTTATATATATATAAGTTGGTAGATATATATATCTACCAACTCCATGCAACCCCCCTCCCACTTCCCCACAGCACTAAGTGTGGCAGCCCTGAAGATCCAAAAGGAAAAGATGGGCTCCAGGGCTCATACTCTTCTTCTTGCCGCCAAAAGTAGCAGCTACTCTATGAATAAGTAAGACAAGCTCACTTCTTGTGTAATCCTTGGGCCCCTTTATATAAATCCAGTTGCATCCTTGGTTGGGAGTTTATATTGGTGTTTTGTTTAAAAAAAAAAGAATTAAACCTCTGGTCTCCTTATGAATACCGACATTTTTCTGCAAAAAAGGGGAAAAGTATGTTTACTCAGCTGCTCCTCATCGTCCCAACTCAAAGCCGGCTCTGTGCGCCTCTCTCTTCGGCTTGGCTTCACACTTTCCCCCCCTCAAATTGCAGTAGTTCACACTTTTAAAACAAGGAGTCCCTCCTCAATGGGCTTTTAGTAACCGGTTCTCTGCTTTCCTTCAGCCAAAGCTAGTCCAGTTCCAGTTTTGAATTAGTTTAGTTTAGTTTAGTTTAGTTTATTAGATTTATATATCGCCCTTCTCCTGACGGACTCAGGGCGGTGAACAGCCAAACATTAAAACATTAAAATACAAGCAATATAAAAGTTAAAAATAATCTAAAAACGTAATTAAATCAAATTTTGGCTTCCCCAAATTTAAAATCCCTCCTAAAATTCACCCATTAAAATCTACGTTAAGCCAGCCCGGCTTCCTGGAATAGAAAAGTCTTTAATGCCTTGCAGAAAGTGCGGATGTCTGGGATTAATCGAATCCCCGGGGGTAACTCGTTCCAGAGGGCGGGGGCCCCCACAGAGAAGGCTCTCCCCCTGGGGGTCGCCAGTCGACATTGCCTGACCGACGGCGCCCTGAGGAGGCCCTCTCTATGAGAGCGTATTGGCCGGTGGGAGGTTATCGGTGGCAGAAGGTGGTCTCGTAAGTACCCGGGCCCTAAACCATGGAGCGCTTTAAAGATGAGAACCAAGACCTTGAAGCGCACCCGGAAGACCACTAGGAGCCAGTGCAGCTCGCGCAGGAGAGGTGTCACATGGGAGCGCCAAGTCGCCCCCATAATCACCTGCGCGGCCGCATTCTGGACCAGTTGGAGCCTCCAGGTGGTCCTCAAGGGGAGCCCCATGTAGAGAGCAATTGAGCTTCTTAGCCGATGTTTTGCAATGCAGAGACAGGGGGAGAGAAATGGCTGTCATGAGAGAAGCGGCGTGGGCGATTCGCATCACAATTGTTGTGGGGTTCCCCGAAAGTCAAAAAATTAGTGGCGGATTTTTTCTTTCTCACTACCTCTCGTCTCTACCGGCTGTCTTTTTTTTCCCAAACGTCCAGATGTAGTTGTGAAAAATGATGGTCGAGTCGAAAGGCCAACACTGTAGATAAACCTGCCTTCCCATATAGAAAGTCCTCGGATTACGACCAATACTGGAGTCAGAATTTCCGTCGGTAAGCAAGGCGATTGGGCCCGATTTTACAAAACTTGCTTGCCTTGGTTCTAACAGTTCCAAGTTGGATCATTCTTTGGTTGGTTTCCACCCATTGCTTCTTGTCCTGCCTTCAGGTCCTTTGGAGTATAGGTTGACCCCAGTGGTAAAATCCAGTTTTTTTTACTACTGGTTCTGTGGGCGTAGCTTGGTGGGCGTGGCAGGGAAAGGATACTGCAAAATCCCCATTCCCTCCCCATTCCTGGGAGAAGGATATTGCAAAATCTTCATTTCCACCCTACTCTGGGGCCAGCCAGAGGTGTATTTGCCAGTTCTCCAGACTGCTCAAAATTTCCGCTCCCGGTTCTCTGAACTGCTCAAAATTTCCGCTACCAGTTCTCCAGAACCTGTCAGAACATGCTGGATTTCATCCCTCATTGACTCCCTTTTCTCCATAATCAGAACTCAGTTTTCAGGATTCCAAACATAAAATTGGGGGTGGGGGTGTGTGTTTGATTAGAAGATCTCCAAAATCCCTTCCAATTCTATATATTCCATATACCCTGTTTCCCCCAAAATAAGACATCCCCCGATAATAATCCTAATTGGGCTTTTGAGCGCATGACAATAAGGCGAAGTGCTTATTTCAGGGTTCAAAAAAAAAAAAAAAAATTAAGATAGGGTCTTATTTTCGGGGAAACACGGAACAAATCAATCAAAACATCTGCAAAATCCATATGCAAGATTTCAGGAGGAAGTTGACGGTTTGTATCTTACATCCTGTATCTCTGTGGAGGAATCCTCTGTAGTTCTCTTGAGATTCTCAGACATGAACTTCAGCGATCTTAGCAAGCATTTCAAGAACATCCTAAAAGGTTACCCCTCCAAGGGGAAGTGCAAGTTGTTCTTTCTAGCACAAGACAGGAAATGGCCAGCGTGCCCCCTTGCAGCCCGTTCCTATGGCAACCAAAAATCCAATCCGCCATCGGGGATGAGTTCCTGGCTCCGAGGTTGAAATGGTATACGAGAAAGGCCTGGGGAGTTTGAACAAAGAGCCACAGCCAGGGGTTAGATAAGAGACAACCTACCCCACAGATGGGTACTGGGTAAGGCAAGAGACTCAGTAGGGACCCTCCCTAGTTTCTCAGGCTGCAAAAAGAGACAGAGGGAGAACTGTACTTTCAGACATCAAAAGATTCTTGGATCTTGAAAAAAGCTACTTTTGAAAACCTATGGCCGTGATGGGCGAACCTATGGCATGTGTGCCCAAAGTGGCACGCGGAGCCATGCTGCCTGGCACATGTGGCATCACCCGTTTCTCTTCTGGGATTCTGGTGCGCACGTGCACATGCCTATCAGCTGGCTTTTGTGTGTGCATTGCCGGAAACCGGAAGAGCTGGTCTTCCGTTTTCCGGCATAAGCATGCGTGCCGGCCAGCGGATTGGCATACACGTGGTAGTAACCGGAAGACTTGCTCTGAAAACAGGAAGTACCTTATCCATCGCGTGCATGCCCTCTGGGTAACTCCTCTTCCTGGTTGCGGCTTCACATGTGTGCATGTGAATTGTTTCCATTTCGGCACCTGGTGCTGCGTGCGCATACCCGCACTCCCTTTTTGGCACCCAGTGCCGAAAATGTTCACCATCACTGACCTATGGTGATGGGTCGAAGGCTCCTGTAACAACCTCACACTCCCTTCTAGAGTGATGATATTCTGTAGTTGGATAATGAAACATCTGCATGATAATCACAGAGCACCAAGGCCCCTACAGGACTTCTCCTTCTCTACTCTGCAAATCCTACTTCCGGCACGGATGATGTTCCTAGATGGGTAAACGAAACATCTGCAAGCAAACCGTCAATCTCAGAGAGCACCAAGAACTCCACGGTCTAACCTTGAGTTATTCTTCCATTGTAGATGATCCTGTCTATCCACCTGAATGTCCCATCACAAAATGGATTACATTCTTCAGCTCATCGTCTAGCGCAGGGGCGTCAAACTGGATTTCTTCGAGGGTTGGAGCAGCATTGTAGTTCTCCTCTGCGGGCTGGCGGGAGGGGATGACAGGATGGGGACAGAAGCCTCTTGCAGCAACCTGCCAGCCAAAACGGGGTGTGGGAGAGCTACATGCGGCCCCCTCTGTCCTGTTTTAGGCCTCAACGGCCTTCTGGAAGACTGTACTGTCCAAAATGGGGCACGGAGCGGCCGTGCGGGGCCCCCCGCACCTCGTTTTCACCCTCCATGGCCACCAGCAGCAGTCTGCCGGCCAAAAACAGGCTGCACGGAGGCCCCACGAGGCCCCTGCATGGCCCGTTTTTGGCCTCCAATAGCATTCTGCCAGCCAAACTGCACAGAGGCCCGTATTCGGCCTCCCCAGCCTCCAGCAGAACTCTGCTGGCCAAAAACGGGCCATGTAGGGGCCTCCGTGTGGTCTGTTTTTGGCCGGCACAGCGCTGGAGGAGGCCGGGGAAGCCAAAAATGGCTGTGGGGGGAGGGGGGCGCACGTGGCCCAGTTTGGACAGCAGAGGCACCATGGACCGGTCCTTTGATATTTCCAGGCCAGCCCCGTGGGCTGGATTGAAACATCCTGTGGGTTGGATTCGGCCCCGTGGGCCTTGAGTTTTGACACCCTTGATCTAGCGCAACACGTCGGCTGATCGGAGAATCTTCCCAATCAAAATGTTTTTGTTCTAGCAACAGCCATAACTAAGCCGTCTTTTCGCCAACCCAAATGACAGGGTTGGAAGTACAAGTAGGTGGGCCTTCCAGCCGGGGTTGGACGACTCTCCAACTGGTAAACCAAGCAAAATAACAGCGCATTAGCGTCCCTCTGTAACTATCGGGTTCCTGGTTAAAGACTACGCTGAGAATGCACGAGCCAGCAAATGGATGCCCCCACTTTATTTACGTTGGATGAAAAGACAAGACCGTGGAAAAGCGGTTGTTACATACTCCCCGAGTGGGCTTAAGACGATAATTTCCATGTAATAAGGCTGGTGAGCACTTAAGTGGCGAGTTTTAAGTAGGATCAGCTGTTGGTGGGGCAAGAGCGAACAAATTATATTTTGGTTTAAAACACGGCAGAAACACCAAAGTTATTTTACTTCCATTCTTGGAGGAGGGAGGAAAAAGAAACCCCTCCACACACCAGATGACATAGGCTGATTCTTTTGGCCATCAAAAGAGGATTTATAGCTTGTGCCGCTGCAGTTTGGCATTATGAGGAAACCGAGTCACTATGTGGCATTTCAAAAGCGGTTTATTCCAGCTACAGCTTCTTTTCATTACCTTCTGTGATAGAGTAGAATAACAGAGTTGGAAGGGACCTTGGAGGTCTTCTAGTCCAACCCACTGCTCGGGCAGGAAACCCTACACCACTTCAGACAAATGGTTATCCAACATCTTCTTAAAAACTTCCAGTGTTTGGAACATTCACAACTTCTGCAGGCAAGTTGTTCGCCTGATTAATTGTTCTCACTGTCGGGAAATTTCTCCATATTTCTAAGTTGCTTCTCTCCTTGATTATTTATTTATTTATTTATTTATTTATTTATTTATTTATTTATTTATTTATTTATTTATTTATTTATTTATTTATTTATTTATTTATTATTTATTTATTTAATCAAACTTATATACCGCCCTACTCCCAGAAGGGACTCAGGGCGGTGCACAGCCAAATAAAATACAATGACATACAAAAGTTAAAAATATTTAAAATAAATTAAATAATTAGGCTGAAACAATTTAAAATCCAATTTTACAAAACATTTAAAAATCCATTATAAGGGGGAGGTTTAAGCCAGACCAGCCTGTTGAAATAGGAATATTTTTAGGGCGCGCGGAAGGTACGTAGGTCCTGTATCATCCTTATCTCACGGGGGAGCTTGTTCCAGATGGCAGGTGCCCCCACAGAGAAGGCTCTCCCCCTGGGGGCTGCCACTGGCTGACAGCACCCTGAGGAGCCCCTCTCTGTGGGAACGGACTGGTCAGTGAGAAGCTATTGGTAGCAGAAGGCGGTCCCGAAGATATCCTGGTCCTAAGCCATGGAGCGCTTTGAAGGTAGTAACCAAAACCTTGAAAAGCACCCAGAAGACCACTGGGAGCCAGTGCAGCTCGCGCAGGAGAGGAGTCACATGGGAGCGCCACGTCGCTCCCATCACCACCCGCACGGCCGCATTCTGGACCAGTTGGAGCCTCCGGGTGCTCCTCAAGGGGAGCCCCATGTAGAGAGCATTACAGTATTCCAGGCGTGAGGTGACGAGGGCGTGAATGACCGTGCGTAACGAGTCCCGATCCAGAAAGGGATGCAACTGGCGAATCAGGAGAACCTGATTAGTTTCCACCTGTTGCATCTTGTCCTGCCCTCAGGGGCTTTGGAGAATAGCTTGACTCCCTCTTCTTTGGGGCAGCCCCTGAGATATTGGAACCCTGCTATCATGTCTCCCCTAGTCCTTCTCTTCATTAAACTAGACCTACCCAGTTCCTAGGTGGAGTCAAAAGAACCAGATTTTGAACGATTCTGCAAATATAACAGCACGGGCAAAGCATTTTCTGGGCCTGGGTCAGGATTTCCCAACCTCAGCAACTTGAAGATGGGTGGACTTCAATTCCCAAGTCCAGACCCTCATAAATTACTAGGACTAGGGGTGACTTGAGAGCAGTAATCCAGTATGTGAAGGGCTGCCGCAAAGAGGAGAGGGCTCAGCTTATTTGCCAAAACACTTGAAGACCAGACAAGGAATAATGAATGGAAACTAATCAAGGAGAGAAACAACCTAGAACTAAGGAGAAATTTCCTGACAGTTAGAACAATTAATCGGTGGAATGACTTGCCTCCAGAAGTTATGAATGCTCCAACACTGCAAGTTTTTAAGATGTTGGATAATCTTTTGTCTGAAATGGTATAGGATCTCCTGCTTGAGCAGGGGGCTGGACTAGAAGACCTCCAAGGTCCCTCCCAACTCTGTTCTCTTATTCTGAATGGTATAGCACCGTGACGGTGACACAGGTGGCACATGTAGCTATATGGGTGGGCATACGAGCTCATTTTCGGGCCTTCTGGGCCCACCAGAAGTAGGGAAACAGGCTGTTTCCTGCCTCCGGAGGACCTCGGGGGTGGGGGGGGGGGGGTGGGGGGGGGGGAAGGCCCGTTTTTTCTCTCTCCCCAGCTGGAAGGTGGCAAACGGGCTGTTTTCGGCCTCTGGAGGGCCTCTGGGGGGGGTGGGGAAGGCTGTTTTCGCCCTCCCGAGTCTCCTACAAAGGCTCTGGAGGCTGGGGAGAGCAAAAAATGGGCCTACTGTGCCATTGTGTGCCGGGAGCGGGAGGGGGGGAGAGGGGGGTGCACGTGCATGCGCGGGGGCAGGGCGCATAGAATTATGGGTGTGGGCACATGCGGAACCCACCCACCCACCCTGCTCCTGGCACATGATGGCAAAAAGGTTAGCCATCACTGGTACAGCATCTTCTGTTTGAGTAGGGACCTGGACTCGAAGACCTCCGAGGTCCCTTCCAATTCCGTTATTCTCTTATTCTGAATGGTATAGCACCGTGATGGCGAACCTATGGCACGGGTGCCACAGGTGGCACGCAGAGCCATATCGGTGGGCACAAGAGCTCAGCTCCAGCACACATGCGTGCGCCAGCCAGCTGATTTACGGGCATTCTGGGCCCATCAGAAGTCAGAAAACACACTGTTTCCGGCCTCCGGAGAGCCTCTAGGTGGTGGGGAAGGCCATTTTTGCCCTCCCCAGGCTCCTAGAAAGGCTCTGGAGCCTGGGGAGAGCAAAAAACAGGCCTACTGTGCCATCACATGCCAAAAGTGGGGGGAGCACGGGGAGGCGGGGTGCATAGAATTATGGATGTGAGCACGCGTGTGTGTGACCCCCACCACGCTCCCCCCACTTTTGGCAAGCGATGGGAGAAAGGTTAGCCATCACTGGTACAGCATCTCCCTTCCAACTCTATTCTGAATTGAATCCAATTCTACTGACTCTCATCTACCGCCGGTTAGTTTGGACCGTTAGTTGACTTAGCATCTTGTCTAGAGGTGGCAACAATCAACTCCGTGCTTTGAACTCAACGCAGGCTTCTGGTTATTTGCGCCTCGCACCACCACGGCTCAAGCACCCGTCTTTTACAGACGCTGTGGAAGTCACAAGCCACAGCACGGTGCTTGCAGGCCACACTGAGCAGCTGTGGCGTGCGAGTGTCCCTACTCACCTCCCACGTTTCTCCAGCGACCCAAGGAAAGCCACCGACCAGGGAGGCCGCATGTGAAATTAATTACTGCCCAACTGAAGTCTGGATTGTCTTTTTTCCTCTTCCTTTCTCCAGGCCAGCAAAGGTCTTGCTGAGCTGTCTCCAAGGTCTCTGTATATTTTACTTAAACCACCGGAGCTGGAGAGCGGCACACAACCTAGGCATTCATTAAAGTCAAGTAGGGGGAAAAGAGGCTGTGTGGCACAATTACTCTTTAAGAGAGCCGTCTCTCTCTCTCTCTCCCCACCTTCCCTCCAGCGTCGGCGGCTGCTAATGTACGTTTGGGGGCAGCGTCCATGAAAAATAAACATAGATCAAGTAGCGGGTTGTTCCTTTCCCTCGCCCCGTCGTTCTTGGTTTGAAATAACAGCCCAACCCCTGGCCAGGCTGGGAACACCACTTCTCAGTCCATCTTGGAGAGGGGATAATCACGGGGAATCCAAAAGTGTGTGTGTGGGGGGAGATAAAATCCCCGCTCGGAGGTGCCAGAATATACAGTCAACCGTGCCGTTCGGAGCCAGAGTAAACTTTGAAACACAACAGGTTTTGATTCGCGGCGTCCCAATGGGGACGTTAATTATTTAATAGGTGGCTTGTGGGTTTTTTCAGCAGTGGAAAGGAGACGGAGGGAGGGGGAAGGAGGGGGCAAAAGGAAGTTGGAATTTTCTCTCTCTCTGACACACACACACACACACACACACACACCACATGCACACAGGGCCCGCGGTTTTCTTGGGCGGGAAGAGCGAAAAGCATCTGACGCTGGGAACAGGGCAAGAGGCAACGCCAATACTCAGACGAAGGAGCCAGAAGGACCATCGTGGAACACGGGCCTGAGCGCCAGCCTTTCAAGACTCGGTTCTTTTATGCTGGAAAACTATAAAGTAGGGATCATCCTCGACTTGCAACCCTTTGTTTAATGACCGCTGAACAAAGTGGCTCGTGGCTTGGTCCTTGCGCTTAACGACGGCTGCAGAGCCTCCACGGTCACATGATCAAAATATAACTGTCTGGCAACATGTACCGTATTTTTCAGACTATGAAACGCACCGGAGTATAAGACGCACCAAGATTTTGAAGAGGAAAACAAGAGAAATGATAGCTTTTGGCCTCTGCGCGTCTGATTTTTGCCCTCCCTGGCCCCCAGGAGCAGTCTGCAGGACTCCCAAATGCTCTGAGAGTCACGTTTTTGCGAAAAACAGGCCTGTTTTTGGCGAAAATGAGATGCGTGGGGTGGGGTTTCGGGAGGCCAAAAATGGCTGTATTTGGTGTATAAGATGCATCAACATTTCCACCCTCTTTTTTGTGGGGGGGTGCGTCTTATACTCCGAAAAGTAAGGTATGTATATGTAATGACTTTTCAACTGAATTCTTTAGTATTCCAGACTTACAGACAGAGTCTTGCCAAACTAAAGCACTCTGATCTCTGCATCTACAATATACCATAAGAACTATTAGAGAGAGGATGTCTTCACCTTTCTTCCCCCACACACATAATATCCAGGCTGAGTTGCCTCTCAGTCCTCTGGAATGCACTCCCTTCCTCCTGGGGATTGAGCTCCTTACTACCTTCTATCCCGCTGCCCGTCTTATAGTAAAATGACTCCACCTGGCTTACAACAACGATGTTAAAAACAAGGCAGCCATCTCATCAAATCCTCTCTTCTTTGGAATCATCAGCCCTGCTGACACAGTGCCATTTTTAATGGGTTTCCAGAAGGATCTAAAACACGGGTGTTAAATGCGATCGCGTCACGTGATGTCACGTGACATATTGCGACCGTTGTTTGCCTTTGCAATCGTGGCCTGCGTGTGATGCATCCAGCCTGTGGGCCATCAGTTTGACACCTCTGATTTAAAGGATGGGGCCTCTGTGTGTGTGTGTGTGTGTGTGTGTGTGTGTGTGTGTGTATGTTCGATTGATAAAAGTTAGTAAGTAGGGAGGGCAGGAGGTAGATTGACCGATATGATAAACACAGAGAGAGAGAGAGAGATAGAGAGAGAGAGAGAGATTCACAGATATGATAAACACACACAGAGACAGACAGATAGATCGTTATGACAGCTAGATAGAGAAGACAGATAGAAGACAGAGATGAATAGATATAGACAGACTGACAGACGGACGCAGATAGACAGAAAACAAGAGCTAGATAGTCCAATAGGTAGATAAAGTAGATAGAAATAAATAGGTGGGAACATAAGTAGATAAACGATTAGACAGACAGATAGATCATAGAGAGTGGTGGATGAAGAGTGAGATAGATAGATAGATAGATAGATAGATAGATAGATAGATAGATAGATAGATAGACAGACAGACAGACAGACAGACAGATAGCAGACAGACAAACAGAGCTAGATAAATAGAGATAGACAGAGATAGATAGCTAAAGATACCATACATAGGTGGGCCTGTAGATACATAGATAGACAGAGATAGATAGATGATAGATAGATAGATAGATAGATAGATAGATAGATAGATAGATAGATAGATAGATAGATAGATAGATAGATGATAGATAGATAGAGATAAACAGAGATAGATAGATAGAGATATTGTACATAGGTAGGAAGATAGATATAGATGGATAGATAGAATGGTATGTATAGATAGATAGATAGACAGACAGACAGACAGACAGAGATAGATAAATAGAGATAGACAGAGATAGCTAGTTAGAGATACCATACATAGGTGGGCCTGTAGATACATAGATAGACAGAGATAGATAGATAGATAAATAGAGATAAACAGAGATAGATAGACAGAGATATTGTACATAGGTGGGAAGATAGATATAGATGGATAGTTAGAATGGTATGTATAGATAAATAGAGATAGACAGAGATAGCTAGTTAGAGATACCATACATAGGTGGGCATGTAGGTAGATAGATAGATAGATAGATGATAGATAGATAGATAGATAGATAGATAGATAGATAGATAGATAGATAGATAGATAGATAGATAGATAGATAGATAGACAGAGAGATAGATAGATAGATAGATAGATAGACAGAGATAGATAGATAGATAGATAATTGGAGACAGACAAACAGACATGATAAACAGACAGACAGACAGACAGAGAGATGGATATGAAATGCAAGGCCTGTCAGAGCCTGAGCGATGCCCCTGACTCTCCGCTCTCCTCTGCTCGGTTAGGACAAGATAGGCTGCTGTGAGCAATATCAGGATTTACACATCTGAAAATGAAGCTAATATAAAAATCAATTACTGAAACATACCACATGTCAACCCTGGGATTGCTGTGGAGAATGAACGATTACCGCTCGCTGCACGGATTGATTGGGCGAGCACGTTTCCTGCTCATCAGCGGAGCGCCCCATGACTCCCAGGGAAGGGAGGGGAGGGACGGGGAAAGGGATGTGTGTTGGGGGGGGGGGGGGGGGAAGAAGGATTGTGCATCAGTGGGGCAGGCGGGGAAGGGAGGAACAGCCGCTGGTTAATAGTGTTCTCTCTACTCAGGCTGACCTCCCTGCCATGGAGGAGGAGGAGGGGGAAGAAACGGGAAGATCCACAAATTCAGAATATATATATTTTTTCCCAGGCAAGGATGCAGACAAAAGGGAGAAAACAACCCACTTCTGCAATTAAAGAGCCCGCCGGCCCCCACATTGATCACTTTCATTGACCGAACAAAAGGAAACACATGGTGACCTCTTGGGTCAAGCTAAGCCTCTCCTTCTGCATGTCCAGGCACCCCCCCCCCAAATCCCCCCTCCCCTCCCGCTGACATGTCAAATTACTTGTCAATTGCTGCTCTGGCCTCTATTATACCACTGACCTGCACTAAGAAGGGGGTTAAGGCAGATTGCTGGCTGAATCCCTAATGGGCCATTTAACACAACTGCTGGGACAGATTAATATTGATAACTTGTCAAAAGCTCCGTTTTTAATTTTTTTTTTCTTTTTGAAAAGGAAGCCTACGGAGATGCAAGGTGAGGAAAGGAAGAGGAAGGATATTCAGATGGTATTTAACTACCCTGTTTCCCCGAAAATAAGACCCACCTGACACACAAGTCCTAGCATGATTTCTCAGGATGCTCGTAATATAAAACCCTACACCCAAAATAAGCCCCAGTTAAAGATTGTCAGCCAGATGTGTGCATTTAGTACCGTATTTCACCCCGCCAAAATAAGACCTAACCAGAAAATAAGCCCTAATGAGTCCTTTGGAGCAAAAATCAATATAAGACCAGGTCTTATTTTCGGGGAAACACGGTCCATGTCTGTCCGTCCATCCATCCATCATACTCCATTGCTATCTATCCATATCTATCTCTATCATCCATTTCTATCTTTCTATCTTTCCCTCATCTCTTCCATCGCTAACTACCCATGTCCATCATTATCTATCCATGTCCTTTCATCCATCCATCCATCTCCATTGCTATCTCTCCATATCTATCTCTATCATCCATTTCTATCTTTATCTCTCTCTCTCTCATTTATCTCTCTCTCCATCGCTAACTATCCATGTCCATCATTATTTATCCATGTCCATCTGTCCATCCATCCATCGCCGTAGCTATCTATCCTTATCTGTCTATCTCTATCATCTATTTCTCTCTCTCTCTCATCTGTATCTCCATCACTAACTATTTATGTCCATCGTTATCTACCCTGTTTCCCTGAAAATAAAACCCAACCAAATGCGTCCTTTGGAGCAAAAATCAATATAAGACAAGGTCTTATTTTCGGAGAAACATGGTAAATACAGAGAGTGTGCAAAAACCCACCTGGATCAACCAAAGATTGTTTTGTTACCAAGTTTGCAGGTGAAAATTGTGGTCGTAGATCAGAGGCTATGCTAAGCTCTCCAGCTCATCTCCAGAACTGTAAAAAATGGATGTTCCAAAAGCGTTTTATTTGTCTTCAAAAGGCAACTGGACTTTCTTTAGATTTTTCCCTTGAAGATGTTTCGCTTCTTCTTCAGAACTTCTTCAGAACTGAAGAAGCTTCTTGGATGAAAAGCAAAAAAGTCTTCAAAGAAAAACAAAGAAAGTTCAGTTGCCTCTTGAGAAAACACCTTTGGGACAGCCGTGTCCCGGAAGACTGAGAATCTCTATTAAACAGGTAAAAATAGATGCGGTTTTGCTCATCATGCCCACCGCAAACAAGAGCTGGTGGATTTCTGGATTTTATTGGCGACCCCAGGACATTAGGCAGAGTCCCTCCAACCCAGCTCCTGGAAGTGAGAGATTGAAGGAGAAGGAGAAAAAGAAGGAGAAGGGAATTGGGGTAAATATAGGCAGACCTGCAAGAATTTGTTTAGTGACCGTTCAAAGTTATAACGGCATAGAAAAATGCGGCTTGTGACCAATGGTGGGATTCAAATAATTTAACAACTGGTTCTCTGCCCTAATAACCGGCTGGGTGGGCGGGGCCATAGTGGGCGTGGCCAGGGGATGCGACAGGCAGCACTCGGCCTCCCTGCAGCCTCATGGGAGTGAAAATGGGCCATGGGATTGGAGTCGGGACACGCCACACCCCCATGCCCCATTTTGGGCCTAGGGGGCCTCCCTGCACTTACCTGGGAGTCAAAATAGGGTGCGTGGGGACGCCTCGAAGAGGCAGGGCCAGCCAGTAAATTAACTAGAGCCTGGATAGCTCTGCAGACTAAAAGCATTCTGATTAACACCAGCTGTCTGAAATTACTGTAAATTCGAATCTCCCCAGGCTCAAGATTGACTCAGCCTTCCATCCTTTCTAAGGTGGGTAAATTGAGGACTCAGTTTGTAGGGGCAATAAGCTGACTTTGTATAAAATATACAAAAGTATGAAGGCTATTGCTTAACGCATTGTAAGCCGCCCTGAGTCTCCGGAGAAGAGCGGGATATAAATTCAATTAAAATAAAAACAAAAAACCTACTGGTTCGCCCGAAGCAGCTGAATCCTACCACTGCTTGTGACCATTTTTCACAGTTACGACTTTTGCTGCATCCCCATGATCATATGATGACTTTCTCTAGATTAGCCGCAGCCAATTCCTGCAACCATTCTCTCTGTGTTTTTCTCTCTAGCCCTTTAATCATCTTAGGTGCTCTTCTTTGCACTTTTTCCCCCAAAGTTTCCACATCTTCTTTTGGTAACACAGTGACCAAAACTGGATGCGGCATTCCAGGTGTGGCCTTATTAAGGCTTTATAAAGCGGTACTAAAACGTCATGCGATTTTGATTCGGTGCCTCTGTTTATACAACCCGAGATCGTGTTAGCTTTTTTTCCTGCACGCTATCGAAAACCATGGTTTTCTATGGCTCCCGAACGGTGGTGAAATGCTGGTGGAGCCCGGTTAACTCTGCACCGAAATCAAACGCGAGCCAATCAAAACATTTCAATCGTTCTGCTAGCCAAACCAAGAAGAACCTGTTATGGTCTTAGTAGTTCGACTGCTTTTCGCTTCCAGAGGGCTGTTTAAAAATCCAAATTTGGTAAAACAAGCAAGAGTTTCGTTAGGCGCGAATGTTTATGAAGCCGGACAAGAGGGAAAGGTAAACAAAGCAGGAGAAAAGATGAAAAGTTAATTTGATTTTTCTTCTCCGAAAACCCCTGTAGCTCAAGGTAATGTAAATTGTTATTAGTGGAGGGTTGGAGTTATTTATTGAAATGCCTTTCCACCTAACCCTATAGCTTCTTTTAATTGACTTTCTTTCCAAACTGCAAATTTAAAACTTGGCTGCTGGGGTAGAGCCGAGCACGTTGGTTATATATTTCCCCCCACTTCTTTCTCTTTCTCTCTCTCTCGCCCCCCCACCCTTCCCTGACAATCGACTATATAATTAAAGAAAACAAATCATCTTTATACAACATTTATGCCAGCAAGACAAATTTATTTGTTTTGAAGACTCGTTCTCTTTTATTCTTTAAGATCTGGCGTGCTGTTAAGCCTTCTAGAATATTTAACAGGGCCACATTTAAAATGTAAACTATTTCCACGAAATGGACCAAATCTTCAAAAAAAGGCACTTTGCGGAGACATTTATGCCACTGAGAATAATTTGGGGAGATGCTACAGTTTCTCTCTCTCTTTCTCTCTTTCCTCTGCAAAACATGGGCCTGCCTTTGGATGCATTAAATCAAAAAGCAATTTCAGTCTGTAATGCCCAAGTAAATAATTAAATACTTCCTATCTCCTACAGTATTACTTCAATTTATTTTGCGCCCGGCGATGGGGGGGTGTGTGGAAAGCTACGCGGGTACCCCAATAACTTTAAAATAGGAGCCGATTGCTCACTAGAGGACTCCGAGAGGTTTATAGCTCAACTTTTCACCCCAATACTGTGGAGGGGCTCAGCCGCGGACATTCTTAGATGGCAACGGGTTAGGTTGGGTCTCGCCCGTTTGTCTCTTGGACGATGCTCCGTTGCTGTTGAGATTAAGGCCATAAATTGCTCTTCTCCATCAGCTGTCGACGTTTCTGGCCTGTGTAAGTTGAGCTTTTACTGACGAGAGTACAAGAGGGACACTGAAAATTGACCCCAGGGGTTGCAGGCAGGGGTGGGACTGAAAAATTTTAGCAACTGGTTCTCTGCCTATTTGCTGGGTGGGTGTGGCCATGGGGGCGTGGCCTACTTGGCCTCCTGCACCATGGCGGGTGGGGCGAACCAGATGTAAAATTAGCATCCGGTTCGCCCGAATTGGTCCAAACCGGCTGAATCCCACCCCTGGTTGCAGGGGTTTCTACTGGACCCTGACTCAGAATGCCACAGCAGGTAGATCAGATACGGTGTGATGAGAATGGAGAGGATTCAGTAGTGGATATAGGACACTTTAGAGCCGTGATGTCGAACCTATGGCATGCGGGCCCGAAGTGGCACACGGAGCCATGTCGCCTGGTATGCGGAGCATCACCCGTTCCTCTTCCAGGTTTCTGGCGCACATACCGATCATCTGGCCTTTGTGCTTGCGTCAGTGCTGGAAACCGGAAGAGCTAATTTTCCATTTTCCGGCGTGAGTATGTGCACCGGCCAGCTGATCGGCATGTGCACATGCATAGCCGTAACCTGAAAACTTGCTGTCCGGCATGCATGCGCGCATCATAAACAGGAAGTACATTTTCCGGCACGCACGCGTCAGCTAACCGGCGCGTGCACGACAGTAACCTGAAGACGTTCTGGCAGTAATCTGAAGAAACCGCAAGTACGTTCTCTTGTGCCTACACACCCCTGGGCAACTCCTATTCCTGGTCTTAGCCCTGCCGCGTGCTCCCTTTTCAGCATTCGGTGTTAAAAATGTCCGCCATCACTGCTTTAGAGTCTTAAAGGAAGGCTCGGTCAGGAATAAGTGAGTTCAAACGTGACGTGTGTTGATATAGGTAGTTCTCGACTTTAAAACCATTAGTTTAGCAACCCAAGTTGCAACGGCGCTGAAAAAAGTGACTTGGGATCCGGTCCTCGCGCTTAGGATGGCCTTGGAGTCATGTCATAAAATATTTGGGACACTTGGCAACCGGCATGAGTTTAAAAATCATTGAAAGAAAAAAAAAAGGTAGAGAGATACATGATAAGACACGAATATAGATGGTTAAATCAAGACATTGACGGACAGAAGGAATAGATAGATAAATGATATAGTTAGAATGAATAGTTAGAATGGATAGATGGATGGAAGATGGAGAGAGAAAGAGAGCGAGGGAGGGAGGGAATAGATAGGATGGTAAGGTGGATGGACGGACGGACAGACAGATAGAAAGATGAATGGATGGATGGATAGACAGACAGACATTGACAAACAGAATGAATAGATAGATAAATGAAATAGATAGAACAGATAGAGGGATAGGTAGGTAGGTAGGTAGGTAGGTAGGTTGGATGGATGGATGGGTGGATGGAAAGATAGATAGGTAGAATGGATAGGCGGGTGGTTGGATGGATGGTTGAATGGACAGACAGACAGATAGAAAGACAGACAGATCAATAGATAGAATGGATGGACGGATAGACAGACAGACAGACAGACTGATCTTTGAACCATTAAAAGCTTGATTGAAACCAAACTTCTCAACCCACAATTTCAATTCTGGCCAAGTCCCTGGCATGGCGGCTTGCTAATTAAGAGAAGCTGTTTCCTCTGATTCCTTCCCAGATCACTCATTCAGTGCTGTCACTGGAGATCCAGCCAGGATCAAACTCTTCTGGCCAAACGGAAAACTAATTAGCAAACTCAACTACTGTTTCTCTCCATGAAAAATAAAAATAAAAATCTTTCCAGTGCTTTGACAGATTCTGGGCCTCTTCCGAAGCCTAGGAGGAAGACACAGGAGAAGGAAGACCCAAAGTTCAACCTAGAGTCAACAGAGTTCAAACTTTAGGCAGGAGAAGACCAGTCCTGGACCTCCCTCTCTTCCTTCCCTGCCTTTCACTTTTACCAAATACCTTTCCTTCCCTTTCCTTCCTTCCCTTCCCTTCCCTGCCTTTCACTCTTTTACCAAATACATTCTTCCTTCCTTCCTTCCTTCCTTTCTTCTCCCACCCTCCCTCCCTTTCCTGCCTTTCACTTTTACCAAATACCTTCCCTTCCTTCCTTCTTTCCCTTTCACTTTTACCAAATATCTTCCTTCCTTCCTTCCTCCTTCCCTGCCTTTCACTCTTTTACCAAATACCTTCCCTTCCTTCCTTCCTTCCCTTTCACTCTTTTACCAAATATCTTCCTTCCTTCCTTCCTTTCTTCTCCCACTCTCCCTCCCTTCCCTGCCTTTCACTCTTTTACCAAATACCTTCCCTTCCTTCCTTCCTTCCCTTTCACTCTTTTACCAAATATCTTCCTTCCTTCCTTCCTCCTTCCCTGCCTTTCACTTTTACCAAATACCTTCCCTTTTTTCCTTCCTTCCCCTTCACTCTTTTACCAAACACCTGCCTTCCGTCCTTCCTTCCTTCCTTTCCTCCTTCCCTGCCTTTCACTCTTTTACCAAATACCTTCCTTCCTTCCTTTCTTCTCCCACCCTCCGTCCCTTCCCTGCTTTTCACTTTTACAAAATACCTTCTCCCTCCCTCCCTTCCCTCCCTCCATGATGGAAGGAGAGGCCTGTTAGAAGACCAGATAAATTCAAAACAAGTGTTAATTTTCATTTCACTGCTAGCAAACAGTCAGGCAGAAGGGCCCCTCCCTTCCCAAACTCCTTCTCACACCCCCTTGGACCCCTCTGGAATAAACAGCATGGCCTCTCTCCCGAGGTTTTGCATTTCCAGCCTTTAAAATGATTTATGGTGACAGGTTAGCACAGCAGGAAAAAAGGAGGGGTGGGGGGAAGCAAAGTGGGGGGAAAAAGGGCTTTTGACTACTTGGCAGCAACCAAATTATGCAGCCGGGGCGAGCCGACCAACCAAGCAACCAGGTCCCCGTTGTGGATCCGACAGGACAGGGGAATCGCAGAGGGCTTCCTGAACAAGAACGCTCTCCTGCTTGACCCGAGGCGAATTTCTTTGGCAGAGCGGACCAAATGAAAGCTCTCCAAGTAACATCCAAACACCACCAGCCCTTCCAACCGCCTGCATTTACAAGCTGCTTGTTGGGAGAATGTGGGTTCAGACTCTGTATGTGTGTGTGTGTGTGTGTGTGTTGAGTGGGTGTGTGTTTAAATAACGCGCACAGAGTGTGTCATTTTAAACAGTAGAACAGCTTGCCTTCAGAAGTTGCGGGTGCTCCATCGCGGGGTGGTGATGGAGGGGTGGGGGGTCAAGAAAAGACCGGGCAGCTGTCTGTCGGGAACGGTTTCTGCAGGGGGTTGGACTACAAGGGAAACGCTCCCCTCGCACATACGTGCTAGTCGTTCCCGACTCTAGGGGGCGGTGCTCATCTCCGTTTCAAAGCCGAAGAGCCAGCGCTGTCCGAAGACGTCTCTGTGGTCCTGCGGCCGGCATGACTCAACGCCAAAGGCGCACGGAACGCTGTTATCTTCCCACCAAAGGGGGTCCCTATTTTTTCTACTTGCATTTTTTACCTGCTTTCGAACCGCTAGGTTGGCAGAAGCTGGGATTAGTCACGGGAGCTCATCCCGTTACACGGCGCTAGGGATTCGAACCGCTGAACTGCCGACCTTTCGATCGACAAGCTCAGCATCTTAGCCACCACAACTAGATGACCTCTAAAGGTCCCTTCCAACGCTTGTTAATTCTCTAATTCTGCAATCCTGGGATAAGTGGCTATAGAACTGATCCAATTCTGCTGAAGGAGTCTCATCCAAAGGATGGCCTTTTTTTAGGTTGCATCCTATAGATCCGTGATGGAGAACCTATGGCACACGTGCCATGGGTGGCAGGCGGAACCATATCTGTGGGTATACGAGCGTTGCCCTAGCTGAGCTCCAGCGTGAGTGATGTGCCAGCCAGATGATTTTTGGGCCTTCTGGGCCACTGGAAATTGGGAAACGGTCCATTTCCAGCCTTCGGGTGTGTGTGGGGGTGGGGAAGGCTGTTTTCGCCCTCCCCAGACTCCAAAAAAGCCTCTGGAGCCTGGGGAGGGCGAAAAATAGGCTTACTGGGCTCATTGACAATCTTTAGGCCATCGCGAGCCAAAAGCGGAGGGCAGGGCGCAGGGGGCATTGAATAATGGATGTGGGTATGCACGCGTGTTATCCCCCCCTGCACTCCCCTGCTTTTGGCACACGGTGGCAAAAAGGTTAGCCATCACTGCTATAGATAGTCCTTACCTGACGGGTCACAGTTGAACCCCAAATTTATGTGGCCAAGTGAGACATTTGTTAAGTGAATTTGGCCCCATTCGATCACCTTTCCTGCCACAGCTCTTAAGTGAGCCACTGCAGTTGTTTTAAGTTAGAAACAAGGTTGTTAAATGAATCCGGCTTCCCTATGGACTTTGCTTGTCAGAAGGTCACAAACAATGGTGGAATTCAGCCACTTCGGGCGAATCGGTAGCGGCGACCTGTATTTTCGGTGCATGGCAAACTGGTGGCAAAATTATGTGAAACCCACCACTGGTTGTAAAATGGGGACCCTGCGTGACCACAGGACACTGCGAGACCGTCATAAATATGAAGCAGTTGCCAAGCGTCCGAATTTTTTATCACGTGATACTACAACGGTTGTAAGTGTGAAAAATGGTTAGGTCATATTTTTTTTTCCCAGTGCCGTGGTAACTTCGAATGGGTCACTGAATGAATTATTGTAAATTGAGGACATCCGGAATTAAGCGGGTGTGGAAAAAGTGACGCGCATAAGTTTACGGGAGACACAAGGATGCACACGCTTTTCAATAACTACTCTGTTGGAAAATTGGATACGAGAGAGTGGAACTAGAAAGCATGCAAGTTAGGATGAAATGAAAGCTCAGTCCAGCCTTGCCTGCCAATCAATCAATCAATCAGAATAAAGCTGGAAGGGACCTTGGAGGTCTTCTAGTCCATCTCCCTGTTCAAGCAGGAGAGCCTGTACCATTTTAGACAAGTGGCTGTCCAATCTCTTCTTGAAGACCTCCATTGATGAAGCATCCACAACTTCTAGTGGCAAGATATTCCACTGGTTAATTATCCTCACTGTCGGGAAGTTTCTCTTTAATTCCAGGTGGCTTCTCTCCTTGGTTAGTTTCCATCCATTGTTTCTTGTCTTGGCTTCAAGTAAGGGGTGAAATCCAGCAGGTTCTGACAGGTTCTGGAGAACCGGTAGTGGAAATTTTGAGTAGTTCGGAGAACCGGCAAATGCCACCTCTGGCTGGCCCCAGAGTGGGGTGTGAATGGAGATTTTGCAGTATCCTTCCCCCAGGAGTGGGCTGGGAATGGGGATTTTGCAGTATCCTTCCTCCAGGTGTTGGGAGGGAATGGGGATTTTGCAATATCCTTCCCCCAGGAGAGGGGAGGGAATGGGGATTTTGCAGTATCCTTCCCCCAGGAGTGGGGTGGGAATGGGGATTTTGCAGTATCCTTCCTCCAGGTGTGGGGAGGGAATGGGGATTTTGCAATATCCTTCCCCCAGGAGTAGGGAGGGAATGGAGATTTTGCAGTATCCTTTTCCCTGCCACCAAGCCACGCCATCAAGCCACACCACACCCACCAAACTACGCCCACAGAACCCGTAATAAAAAAAATTTGGTTTCATCACTGCTTCAGGTGCTTTGGAGAATAATTTAATCCCCGTCCTCTTTTGGGCAACCCCTCAAATACTGGAAGACTGCTATCATGTCCCTCTCTAGTCCTTCTTTTCTCTAGACTAGCCAAACCCAAATCCTGCACCGTTCTACATATGTTTTAGTTTCCAGGCCTCTCACCAATTGTCCTCTTGTGGTGATCAGGATGGATAGTAAGCTTAATGAACTATATGATGGTCTAATGAAGTATATACAGTCCATCTGAACGCACAGCTGCGTGGAAATGCAACAGCATGCCAGGGCAGACCGAAATCATCACGTGCCAAAGACCAGGAAATGATCAAACAATGACTGATGGATGAAAGTACCAAGAGTCAAGGACATGGACTTCCATGCTCAAGAAGAGAAGAGATTCCTAACTGTTTTCTAAACACTACTGAGTGACTCACAAGATGGATGAAAACCAGCTGTTCAAGAGTCCAGTACTCCCTCGATGTAACACAGGTGAAGAAGAGGACTGACTGGAGTAGAAACCAAATCAACAATTGCTATGTTGCTTTTCGTTCATCAAAAAACAAGACAACCGATCGCTAATTTTAGGAAATGTTATGGGTGCTTTAGCAACAAAAGGAGGATTTACAAAAAGGAAAAAAAAAAAGAAGAAAAATTAACCAGAAAAGAAATGTGAAGAAAAACTGTCAAGATTCAATCTTAATATATGTACTGCTGGAAGGGAGGAAGGAAGAAAGGGAGGAAGGAAGGAAGGAAGGGTAGGCAGGCAGGCAGGTAGGTAAAATAACCTATTTTAGAGAGGGAGGAGAGGAGAAAAGAGATGGATGGGTGGAAGGAAGGAAGGAATGAAAGAAAGGAGAGATGAGAAGAGAGGAAGAAGAAAAGATGGAAAGATGGATGGAAGGAGAGATGAGGAGAGGAAGAGAAGAGAGTTGGAAGAAAGGAAGGAGAGATGAGGAGGAGAGGAAAAGAAAAGAGATGGGTGGATGGAAGGAAGGAAAGAAAGAAGGAGAGATGAGAAGAGAGGAAGAAGAAAAGAGATGGATGGATGGAAGGAAGGAAAGAGAGGAAGGAGAAAAGAGATGAAAGGATGGATGGAAGGGAGGAGAGGAGAGCAAGAGAAAACAGATGGATGGAAGGAAGGAAAGGAAAGAAGGAGAGATGAGAAGAGAGGAAGGAGAAAAAAGATGGATGGATGGATGGATGGAAGGAAAGAAGGGAGGGAGGAAATAACTCACTTTATCATACACTAGAATCTCCAAAACAACGGAAGCATCTAGACAAAACAACTGACAATAACCTTCACAGACAGACCAGATCTCTTCTAGAGTGACAACGCAAAATACATGGCTGAAGCCCAAAATGTGAAGAAGGCCTGAGCAAATACCGAGGCAGACACCCCCCCACTAATTCACATGAGTATAAGGGGGTGGGGGTGACTTCGAAGGTTCTGCTAGTATAGCCAATATTAATAAAAAGTGATTTTAAGTCTTCTGACGGAGCCGACTTCTGGATTTGGCCTACACAGTTGGGTGGAGAAGAAACTATAAGATAAGGGAGATTTCTTGTGGGTTGATGGCCAAGATATTCTTCCAAGTTCCCAGCTCGGGGAAGGGTTGTCTCCGGAAGCACAAGAAGAAGTTTTAACCAAACACCCAAGAAGCATTTTTCGATCTTGACCTACCTTTCGTTGCTGGAGGGGTAAACAGCTTCTCGGAACCTTCTGATGCCTGAAAGACACAACCAGAGAAAAAGGATTCAGTATTTCTCCAACGGCCACGACAGAAGGAAACTTTGAGACTGAAGGGTGGCGCGTCACAACTGGAGGACGGGCCAATATTATAACATTATACAGGAAACATGAAAAAAAACAAAAAACAACCAGAGAAGAGTGTCAGGAGAAGACGGAACGACATTCAAAATCAAGGCTTAAGAGAACGCAGGCAAATCCTTGATTTAAGACCACAACGGAGCACAGCATTTCCGCTGTTAAGCAAGATGAATTTTACCCCATCTTGCCACTTTTCTTGCCACAGCCCTGCCGCTGTTGCAGTTAGCAACGCGGTCCTTAAGTGAATCTGCCTTCCCCATCGCTTGTCAGAAGGTCGTAAAACGGGATCACCTGACCCCTGCAATCGTCATAAATCTGAGTCAGTTGCCACGCACCTGAATTTGACCCCAGGGATGCTACGATGGTTGTAGGAGTGGTGCGGCGGCCTAGAGGTGGAGCTCTCGCCTCACAATCAGGAGGCTGTGAGTTCGATCCTAGGTAGAGGCATATATTTCTCTCTCTGAGCACAATGAGAATGTATTTGCTGAACAAAACTCGGCACTGGTGACAGGAAAAGCATCCGGCCAGTAAGCACTCTTCTAGTTCCATTCAGTTACCCAGGCTCCACCCCGCAAGGGATTATGGGGTCGTTAAAAGATGTTGCTGCTGCAATGGTTGTTAGTGTGAAAAATGGCGGTCAATCACCTTTTTTTCAGCGTGTGGTAACTTTGAGCCATCACTAAACCAACTGTCCTACGTCGAGGACGGCCTGTACAGATCCTCCCTAAAATTTTATCTGCCTTCTTAGAAACTTGCAAATGAAACGTCTGTCAATCAAAGGTCCACTATCATCGTATTTCATTTTGTAAGGGACCGCACAACTGCAGCCGATTATACCTGCTCTCTGCTAATCGGATTATTATGGAAAACGGTTTCCTCCTGTTTATATATCCAGGCAGCATTCTGCTTTTTTTTTTTTTTTTTTGAAACCCCATCCATGCTCCGTTTCAGCCCCAGGAAGTTGTTAAGAAATCCAATTAACCTAAACCCTGTAAACAGCCTTCTGGTTAATCAGGGATATTCAGTTTCGGGCCAGGATGTCAATAACGTACAGTCGAGGGGGAAAAAAAATCCCACCCATCTATCTGCATAAGAGTTTCCCGAAATCTAATTTATAAAGCTTGATTTCCCCCCCTCTGCAAAACAGAACATCCATTCCAAACGATAAATAAAGCAGATAAACAACTTTAATTGGGGGGGAAGGGGGGAGAGGGCTGCCATATTCTCGAAAAGGACTCTAGGTAAGCCCTCCGTTTACGACGACAACTGAGCCAAGCACATTTCTGTCGTTAAGCGAGACAAAAGCGAGCCCACCCCCATTTTACAACCTTTCTTGCCGCGGTTGTTAAGGGAACCACTGCAGTTGTTATTTATTATTTATTATTTCAATTTATAAACTGCCTTTCTCCTTGCGGACTCAGGGCGGTGAACAGCCAGAATAAAACATGGTATACAAAAGTTAAAAACAATTAAAAATTATTAAATATTATTCGGCCAAGAATTAAAACAACCCAATTTAAAATCAATGTCAAATTTAAAAACGGAGGATGGGATCAAGCTAGCCCAGCTAGATGGAACAAATGGGTTTTAAGGGCCCGATGAAAGGCCCGGAGATCTGGAATCCTGTGTATCTCCGGGGGTAGGTCATTCCAGAGGGCGGGCACCGCCACAGAGAAGGCTCTCCCCCTGGGGGTCGCCAGCCGACATTGTCTGGCCGACGGCACCCGGAGGAGGCGCTCTCTGTGCGAGCGTACTGGCCGGTGGGAGGCTATTGGCGGCAGAAGGCAGTCCCGCAAGTACCCAGGTCCTAAGCCATGGAGCGCTTTAAAGGTGGTCACCAACACCTTGAAGCGCACCTGGAAGACCACCAGGAGCCAGTGCAGCTCGCGCAGGAGAGGAGTCACGTGGGAGTGTCACGTCGCTCCCATAATTCCCCGCGCGGCCGCATTCTGGACCAGTTGAGTCTCCGGGTGCACCCCAAGGGGAGCCCCATGTAGAGAGCGTTGCAGTAGTCCAGGCGGGAAGTCACAAGAGCATGAGTGACTGTGCGTAGGGAGTCCCGATCTAGAAAGGGACGCAACTGGCGTATCAGGCGAACCTGATAAAAAGCCCCCCTGGCCACGGCTGTCATGTGTTCTTCTAAAGACAGCCGTGCGTCCAGGAGGACGCCCAAGTTGCGAGCCCTCTCCGTGGGGGCCAATGTCTTGCCCCCAATAGTCAGCGATGGCATCAGCTGGCTATATTGGGACGCCGGCAGCCACAGCCACTCAGTCTTGGAGGGGTTTAGTCGGAGCCTGTTGTTAAGCTGGTCATACGGCCGTTTAGCAATCCGCCTTCCCCGTCAACTTTTTCTTGACAAAAAAGGGGAGGATGACACGACCCCGGGACAATGCAACCGTCATAACTGTGAGTCGGTTGTTGAACCGTCTGAATGTGTATCATGTAGGATGATGGGGGGGGGGGGAGGCTGCAACGGTCACAAATGTGAAAAAGAGTCATAAATCACTCTTTTCTCCCCACTGCTGCTGTAACTTTGGACGGTCACTAAATGAGCCGTTGAAAATCGAGGATTGCCTGTAGCAGTATTGCCATCCGAAGGGTTTGTCCTAAGAGCTCTTGGTGACTACGGTTCAATTTAGATTTACTTCTTAGCCCAGGTTAGAATTGCAATCTACAGTAGTGGCCAAAATTGTGGGAACCTTTTTGGGAAAAGTGTATTTTTGAGGTTTGATGGCGTATAACGCCACTTTTTCTTTTGGAGTTTCAAGATCATCCTTTTTTTTTTTAATTATACTTTATTAATTTTTTATAGATACAAAAAGTTTTCATTTCTATTTACATCGGATACGCAGTGTTTATACATATATACATAAAATTGCTTGGTGTCACTTTTACCATTTGTTATTATTTATTTAACACACCTTTTACTCCTGTTTTTTGGTTTTCATTCATCCATTCGTACCACCTTTCCCACACAGTATAGTACTCTGAGTTTTCATCATTATTTAATTCATAAGTTAATTTGCTCATCTCTGCACACTCTAATACCTTCCTAAGTACGAGTTCTTCTGGTGGCAGGGTTTTTTCCTTCCAATATTGGGCATAGGCCAACCTGGCAGCTGTAGTTATATGTATCGTTAAGTGGGTCTTTGTTTTTCCAAGTCTCTTCTTCGCTATTCCCAGGAGAAATAATTCTGGTATCAACTCTACTTCTTTAATTATTTCCTGTAACCATCTCCCAATTATGGTCCAATATTTTTTCGCTTCGGGGCACGTCCACCACATGTGAAAGAAGGTGCCACTTTTCTTCTTTCAAGATCATCCTATTCCACTGCTAGAATGGCCTGGGAATAGCCCAGACCTTCACCCGATGGAAAATCGATGGAGCCGACTAAAGAAACTGGTTAGTCAGAAGCGACCTAGCAATAAAACCCAGTTAATAGAAACCATCATTCAATCTTGGTTTCACAAGATAACAACTGCAGAACTCAAAGACTTGGTTCACTCCGTGGGAAGACGTTGTAAGGCCGTCATTCATGCTAAAGGTTACCCAACGAAGGATTAACTGACAGGGTGGTAATTTTTGCATATCTCCTTTTTTCTATGGTGATCATTTTTGGATATCTCCTTTTTTCTATGATCATTTTTGTATATCTCCTTTTTTTTTTGGTGATCATTTTTTTCTATCTCCTTTTTTCTATGGTGATCATTTTTGGATATCTCCCTTTTTATGGTGATTGTTTTTTCTATCTCCTTTTTTTTATGGTGATCATTTTTGCATATCTCCTTTTTTCTATGGTGATCATTTTTGGATATCTCATTTTTCTACGTGTTTCACTTTTCTTCTTTATACCGTAACTGCTATTCTAATAGCAAATCCTTTGTAAAAGTTATTGCATTACATTCCTGATTAAAGTATCTTTCCATGGATATATAATTTTATGGTACTACTCCCAAAAGAAAAGTGGTATTAGTAGCTAGTTTTAAAACATACACTTTTCCTAAAAGATGTCCACAATTTTGGCCACTACTGTAAAGTATCTCCAAGGATAGAACTGAGCTTCACAATAAATAAAATCAACGTTAAGAAGCCAAACTTACGGCTCAGCTAGGTTGGTTTCCCTTCCTGACATCCTTGATTTTATTCCGCCCTGGCTTGTTGTGTTATGATGTGCTTTATGAATGATTCTAGAGAGGCGCATATTTCATAGCCAGAGGTTTAGGAAATGGGATAAACACGGTTAAGAAACGTTAACCAGACAGGCTAACAGTTCTGGGCCGTGACCCAGGAGATTTGCAGGAATCAAGGGGGAGATTTTTTTTCCCCCCGATTCTGGTTTCTTTTTGGCCTCTGGAACCAGATTTTCTTTCTTTCTTTCTTTCTTTTTTTCACAAGAGAGAGAAAACCGTGGGTCAGAGCCATTCTTCGGGGCATGAGGTTGTAAGCTGCGGGTGCGAAGACAAGTAGCGTGAAGGGGAGGGGAGGAAATGGCTGTTTGACTGAAATTCGGAGCCTTGTTTTCCATCTTATATCTCTGCTTCGCTGGGCAAAAATAACCCACCCACCCCGAAATGCTTTTGAGATGTGGTGACATCTCTCTCTCTCTCTCCCCCTCTCTCTCTCTCTCTCTCTCTCTCTCTCTCTCTCTCTCTCTCTCTCTCTCTCTCTCTCTCTCTCTCTCTGGGAAAGGCTCCTCATTTGAGGTTCTAATGCTTAAATCACCTCTTACTGCTGAAGGAGTGAAACAGAGGGTAGGCATTCTTTCCCTGCCAAGATTTTGTTTAATGCCGACCCTGCAGTGTATAAAATACTGTGCTTGGCAGGATGGTGTCTCCGTATGCTGTCAAGCAGTAAATTTCAGATTTCCTTCCCTCCTCCCTCCCTCCTTCTCTGTCCTCCATTCCTTTCTCCTTCCTTCCTTCCTTCCCTATCACCCTGTCCTCCATCTCTCCCTCCTTTTGTCCTTCTCTGCCCCTTTCTTCCTTCCTCCTTTTGTCCTCCCTCCCTCCTTCCTTCCCAAACACCCTCTGTTCTCCATCCCTCCCTTCCTCCTGTCCTCCCTCCCTCCCTCCTCCCTCCTTCTGTCCTTCTCTGTCCTTTCTTTCCTTCCTTCCCTACCACCCTCTGTCCTCCCTTTCTCATTCCCTCCTTCTGTCCTTCTCTGCCCCTTCCTTCCTTTCTTCTCTACTACCCACTGTCCTCCCTCCCTCCTCCCTCCTTCTGTCCTTCTCTGTCCTTTCCTTCCTTCCTTCCCTACCACCCTCTATCCTCTATCCCTCCCTCCTTCCTTCCTCTTTCTGTCCTCCTCTGTCCCTTCCTTCCTGTCCTCCCTATGTCTCACCCCTTCCCTCCCTCCCTCCCCCTCTCTCAAGCAAAGCCCAGAATTCTTCTCAAGGAGGAAAAATTGACTTGGATGGACAACCAACCTGAAGGCTAGACAAATAGATCTAGGGAGAATCCCACCTAATTTTCCTATCTGCTTCCCTCTCATTTCCTTGTTATTTGCAGGAAATTTTTTGGCACGGAACGGAGAAACGGGGTGCCATTTTGTCCCTCGCAAGCCGCTAGCTCACCCCACCATCCTTTTGCTCCCATCCCTTTTCTCTCTGGCTGTGCAACCCAGTAAAATCAGCCACCGGCATTATTAAGCAGCCAGCATCTCCTCTATTAAAGGGTTCCGTCTACTGGAATTGCGCGATTGCTCAGTTCATCACGCCCTGAATTAAAACAGCATCGTGCAATCTCCAGCCTTTGATCTTTCAAGGAAAAGGATTTAGGGGATGAGTGAAGCGAAAGGCCCACGAGCCAGAGAGGCTTTGTTCGCCAGCAACAGGCTAAAACCGTGGCGTTTGAAGGGGATTTTCGTCCGCGGGAATATTAGTCAAGCGGTGAAACCAACGCAAATAAAGCTGACCCCCGAAAATGATCATTATCAGCCCTGCAGAGAAAGCCTGAATGCCGGTAATGCGGAAGGACGCCTGTCAGATAATCGTTCCGCCACGATAAATGGGCGTTTGAGCAAGCAGCGCACGTTCCCATTACGAAGAAACCCAGATCGCAGGCCAAAGCTCTCGTCCAAATCAAGGCTCTCTCTCTCCGCCTGTGGGTCTTTATGCCCCGTCACAGCAGGCCAGCTCCACATTCACGCCAGTCATGGCTGTGGCCAAATGAAGAAGTGGATTCTTTCTTTCTTTCTTTCTTTCTTTCTTTCTTTCTTTCTTTCTTTCTTTCTTTCTTTCTTCTTCCTTCCTTCTTTCTTTCCTTCCTTCCTCCTTCCTTCCTTTTTTCTTTTCCTTCCTTCCTTCCTTCCTCCTTTCTTCCTTCCTTCCCTTCTTTCCTTCCTTCCTTCCTTCTCGCTCCTTTATCTTCCCCCCTCCCATCCTCCCTTCCTCCTTTCTTATCTTCCTTTCTTCTCTCATCTTTCTCTTCCCTCCCTCCCTCTTTCTTTCTTGCCTTCCTTCCTCCTCCCTTCCTTTCTTTTCCTTCCTTCTTTCCTTCCTTCTTTCCTTCCTTCCTTCCTACCTTTCTCTTCCCTCCCTCTTTCTTTCTTTCTTTCTTTCTTTCTTTCTTTCTTTCTTTCTTTCTTCTCTCTCCCTCTTTCCCTTCCTTTTTCTTCCTTACCCCTTTCCTTCCCTCCTTTTTCTTCCCTGCCTATTCCTTTCCTCCCTCCCTTTCATTTTTTCTCTCTCTCTCCTTCCTTCCTTCCTTCCTTCCTTCCTTCCTTCCTTCCTTCCTTCCTTCCTTCCTTCCTTCCTTCCTTCCTTCCTTTTTCCTTTCCCTTCCTTCTTTTTCTTCCTTACCCCTTTCCTTTTCTTTCCTCCTTTTTTCTTCCTTCCTTCCTTCCTTTCCTTCATTCTTTTTCTTTTTTTTAATTTGATTGATATGCCACCCTTCTCCGGAGACTCAGGGCGGCTTACAATGCATTAAGCAATAGCCTTCATACTTTTGTATATTTATATTTTTACAAAGTCAGCTTCCCTTGCCACATCCACCAACCCATGCCCACAGAACCGGTAGGGAAAAATTTCAGATTTCACCCCTGGACCATCTGATCTGCTTAACAACTGTAGTGATTTGCTTAACAACCATGACAGAAAGGTGATCTGGCTTACTTAACATTGGCCTTGGTTAAGCCAATGGAAATTTTGGGTTCAATAGTAAGACCTCCCTGAAAATAAGGCCAAGTGCTTATTTCGGGGTTCAAAAATGAACCTGGATAGCTCAACAGACTGAAAGCCTGTTATTAACATCCAGCTGCCTGCAATTACTGCGAGTTCAATCCTAGCCAGGCTCAAGGTTGACTCAGCCTTCCATCCTTTCTAAGGTGGGTAAATTGAGGACCCAGTTTGTGGGGGCAATAAGCTGACTTTGTATAAATATACAAAAGTATGAATATATATATATGTATGTATGAAAGTATGAATATATAACTTACATAGACATATATATATATATATGTCTATGTAAGTTTTCACGGGTATATATGTGTGTACAGGTAATATCTCGGGTTTCTTCCCGTGTAATTGTAAACATATCTTTATCCTTCTAAAGATATGTTTACAATTACACAGGAAGAAACCCGAGATATTACCTGTACACACACACACACACACACACACACACACACACACGACAGGGTCTTATTGTCGGGGAAACACGGTACCTGTTTAATTTTCAGGGCACATACCGTAAGCACAGAAGCCTCAGAGTTTACTAGGAACTACAAAGCGGAGCTATTAACGTATGTACTTCCCTGCCTCTGGTACATGTGTAGTAGAACATCCTAGCTGCATGCTGGTTACCTTCATCAGTCTACCTTTCCCAGCTGAAATCCAGCACGGCTCAAATTAATTGCTCAAGGTTTTCTCAGCAACCAGAACTGACAACCAATTATCCATTAAGAAAAAAAGAAAAGAAAAAGACTCTATGGTGTTTTGTTCATCCTAAAAAAGCATTTTAAGGAAAAACGGATGGGTGGAAGGGACGACAGATAAGACAGGAAGGATGGGTAGATACAGTAAATGACTGGATGGATGGATGAATAAATAGGTAGATAGATAAACGATAGAAAGATAGATAGAGGCTGGATAACTTAGTTGGGTAGCAATGGATGGATGGATGGAATGGTGGGTGGATAGGTAGGTAGGTAGGTAGGTAGGTAGATAGATAGATAGATAGATAGATAGATAGATAAAGGCTGAATAGCTTAGTTGGATAGCAATGGATGGGTGGATGGATGGATGGAATGGTGGGTGGGTGGGTAGGTTGGTAGGTAGGTAGGTAGGTAGATAGATAGATAGATAGACAGATAGAGGCTGAATAGCTTAGTTGGATAGCAATGGATGGGTGGATGGATGGATGGATAGATAGATGGGTGGATGGATGGAATGGTGGTGGGTAGGTAGGTAGGTAGGTAGGTAGATAGATAGTTAGAGGCTGGATAGCTTAGTTGGATAGCAATGGATGGGTGGATGGAATGGTGGGTGGGTGGGTAGGTAGGTAGATAGATAGACAGATAGATAGATAGATAGAGAGAGGCTGGATAGCTTAGTTGGATAGCAATGGATGGGTGGATGGATAGATGGGTGGATGGAATGGTGGGTGGGTGGGTAGGTAGGAAGATAGATAGATAGATAGATAGATAGATAGATAGATAGATAGATAGATAGATAGATAGATAGATAGATAGATAGATAGATAGAGGCTGGGTAACTTAGTTGGGTAGCGATGGATATATGGGTGGGTAGATAGGTTAGACAGGTAGATGGGTAGACAGACAGATAGATAGAGGCTGGGTAACTTAGTTGGGTAGCGATGGATAGATGGGTGGGTAGATAGGTTAGACAGGTAGATGGGTAGACAGACAGATAGATAGAGGCTGGATAACTTAGATAGAAATGGGTGGATGGATGGGTGGATGGAAGGGTGGATGGGTAGATAGGTAGGTAGATGGATGGATGGATGGATAGAGATAGACAGAGAATGGAATGGAATGGAATGGAATGGAATGGAATAGAAAAGAAACAGAAACCGGTAGATGATAAAATAATAGATAGATGATAGATAAAAGTCAAACCAGCACAAACCTAATATGTCATATCATTTGCAACCCACCCAATAAGCACAATGTAACCTAAAAACCATGACTCAACAAAACATAAGCATTGCAAAGCCATAAAAGCTGCTTAAACACGTCTGCAATGAATATAAACACTATACCAATCTCCTAACATAAAAGCCAAGGCTGAAGAGCTGAGAACTCAAGTGAATCAAAACGACACCAAAAGGCTAACCAGCTGGCGTTAACAACCTGACGAAATCCCAACCGATGTTCCAAGATGGTTTGCGGCATCCGGGTCAAAGAAACAACAGCATTAAAAGGTGCTGGTTAAAAGACCTCTTTTCCTTTGGAGAGAGGAGAGAGGGAGAGAGGGAGAGAGAGGGAGAGAGGGAGGGAGGGAGGGAGAGAGAGAGAGAGAGAGAGAGAGAGACGGAACCAGGGCCGTCCGTCAGCCCTCAGATGGAGAGTCAACAGCCCCCAGGTCTGGAGGTGGCTGATGAGGAAGAGGAGGAACAGCTGGGTCCAGTGCCTGATGTGCAGATGCGCAGAAGGCAGAGGAGAGGAGAGCAGTGGAAATCTATGGACCGGTCCTTGGGGCAGAAAAGCCACTGCTGCTAGTGGGAGCCCCACCCTAGCTCTGGGAATAAAAGGCAAGGGACCGAGATGAATAGGTGTGGCAGACAACTATTCATCTCCCTGCTGGACAGACTTGTTAGCCTGTGGTGAGAGAGAAACGCTTTGTCAAGGCCGCTGGCGCTCATAATAAAGGAACCATTGATTTAACTTCAAAGGGTTAGTCATGTTTGGGGAGCTGGGTCATAATAGGTAGTTTTTCCCTGTCCAGTCATGTCTGACTCTAAGGAACTGTGCTCATCTCCATTTCCTAGCTGAGGGAGCCAGCTTTGTCTGAAGATGCTTCTGGGGTCATGTAGCTGGCATGATTATATACCAAAGTGCACAGAATGCTGTTGCTTTCCCACCAAAGTGGTACCTATTTATCTACTTGCATTCACATGCTTTCAAACTGCTAGGTTGGCAAGAGCTGAGGCGAGGACAGGAGCTCATCCCGTCGTAAGGCACTCGGGTCTCGAACTGACAAAAAGACAATAGCAAAATGCACACAACAATATAAGAATAGACTCTCATCTTTCCATTTATTATTTTTCCCTCACTCAAATGTACTCCTTTTCTAGATGCAACCCTCTAGATCAGGGGTCACCAATCTTTCGGACCTCAGGGACCACTAAATTCATACTTTTAAATCCCGTGGATCACTAATATGATCTGCCTAATGACCAGCTGGGTGGGCATGGCTAGAGGGTCATGTGACTGAGTGGACGTGGTCAACTCGATGTCACTCATGTTGAGGTGCGCCTCGCTGGCCTCTACTTGCCCCTCCCCTCCCAGCCACTCCTCCCCTGCCTGCCCGGGTTCCGTAGGGCCCCAACAGGAAGCAGTTGTTGGAGCTAAGAAGCCACCACGAGAAAGAGTTGGCAAAACAGCTGGCTCAGTTCAAATTGGATCTGACCGAGAAGGAGGCTTAGCAGAAGCATCTCACTGAGGACTAGGAGCATAGGCTTTCCAAGAAGAGGGAAGACCTGTGGGAGTGCAAGGCCAGGTACCAACACCTGGAGGCTCAGTGGGCTGAGATGGTCAGCCAGTTCCAGGCCATGATGCAGTCCCCCTGGAACAAGGCCCTCCGGCTCTTTGCCATCAGTGGCACTTCCCTCCAGCCTTCGCCCAAAGCCCCACACCAGGAGGCTGAAGCAGACCCCAAGTTGGAATTTCTGCCCCCCTCCAACCCACACAAAAGACCCCGAGGGTGGAGACTCTCTGCAGCAAAACAAGCGTTCATTGCACATATCCCGCCCAGGGGCCGTAGTTTGAGGACCCCTGATTTAGTGCAAAATGAACAATGCAAGTAATTTTTCTTTGGACCACCAACATTTTCTCACGGACCACCGATTGGTGACCGCTGCTCTAGATGCAACCCTCCTCACCCAACGGACGTGGTCACCTCGCGTCTCAGTTTCGGTCGAGCCAAAGAAGAGAGCTCAACCACTTGGGAAGGCAACCGGGGTTTAGCCTGTCGGAACAAAGTCCTCCTTATGATGTTTGCCAGGAGCCTGCATTTTATCATCCTAACGGCCTGCCAGACAAGACTTGGCAAAAGATGAAGAAGTGGCGGGAGGGGAGGAAGAATGGAAGGGAGCCAAGGGGAAACTGCCAAGTGAGTCATTTCTCCTGAAATGGATGGATCAGGGTCCTTGCAGGGCAATCGTCATTTTTATTTCATATTTTTCTCTCCCCCCACTCTCACGGACAAGGCCACCTAATTTCTCAGCTGCTTCAATTCCCACCTCCTCCCCACTGAACCAACAAAACAGGGCAAGAGTTGTGCCCTGGAATGCAAGGCGCCCGTATCAGTTTGGCCTAGGGCAAGGGTCTCCTAACTTGGCAACTTTTAAGACTTCCAACTCCCCAGAATCCCCTGGCTGTCATGCAAGCAGAGTTGGCTGAGGAATTCTGGGAGTTGAAGGCCGCAAGTCTTCCAAGTCACCAGTTTTGGAAGCCTCTGGTCTAGCGGTTAAGGCACCAGGCTAGAAAGCGGGAGACCATGAGTTCAAGTCCCACCTCAGCCATGGAGAACATGATAGAATAGAATTCTTTATTGGCCAAGGGTGATTAGACACAGAAGGAATTTGTTTCAGGATGGAATGTCTGGAAATTGAGTCAACTGGACTTCTTTTCTTTCTTGGTTTGAAAGATTTTACTGCTTCATCCAAGTAACTTCTTCAGTCTTTACTTGAAAATACATACATACATGCATACATACATACATACGTATATATCTATATCTATATCTATATCATTTACATCTATCTATCTATCTATCTATCTATCTATCTATCTATCTATCTATCTATCTATCTATCTATCTATCTATCATCTATCCACACACACACACACACACATGTGTTTTTCGTTTAAGCCAGGATTTTCCTACACACATATATGTGTTTTTTGTTTAAGCCAGGATTTTCCTACGTAACCAAGATTTTTCTGCAACCCTAATTGAGTGAAATCACATTCACTACTTTCTGGGTTTTTTTCCTTCTTTTCATTCTGGCAGCCAGCAGATTTTGTCCTGCATAGTGAGAGACTTATATAGCTATTTCTAGCTCGTTAGCCATCATCAGTAAGCCACGCCCACATCTCATGTATCCTCCCTGTAAAGGTACAATATCTATTTTCTTACTTTTCGTAGGTTTTATGTGTGTTTTTCCTTTAAGCCAGGTTTTTCCTATGTAAATATATACACATATATATATATATACATACACTTATACACGTATGTATATGTGTGTGTATCTATTATCTATCTATCGTCTATTTCTATCACTTTATCTACTGTCTATCATCTCTCTCTCTCATTCATCTCACTCCATATCTTTCTATCTCACTATGTCACTATCACTATATCAATCATATCTATCTCTTATCTATCTCTATATCAATCATCTATCTACATCTATCGTCTATCTATTTCCATCATCGTCTATCTATTTGTATCACTCTATCTATCTATTCATCCATCTATATTTTTTCTATCATCTATCTATCTATCATCTATCTATCTATCTCCAATTTCCTTGTGTCTGTTCCTTCCTACTCCATTACTCCCATGTAATTTTGGCAGCCTCCGAGGCTTATCTAGGCCATCTCCCAGGGTGGACATGCGAGCAGCTGTTGCGACTTATCACAGGCTGCCTGTCCACTGAGTTTACAAATTAACACCCTATCGAGGCTGCCCGAGGACTGATTAATCACAAAAAGGCGGTGGGAGAGGGGATTTTTTATCTCTGCTAGCCGGGGAAGAAATCTCTCTGGGGGGCTGGGGATGGTTTACAAATGAAAGGCAGGGCGGAGGGGGAAATGGCAAAGTCAAAGGAAGCTTAGCAACGATAAGGAGAAAGAAGGAAGAGAGCCAGAAAGAAGAGAGGAGTTAAAGGATGAGGCAAGAAGGCTGTTGACAGCTTAACAAATGATAATTAACAATCTGGACCTCATGATTCTAGCTTTCTCTTCCAACCCAGTCGCCTGACACTTTGGCCCCTGGGATGATAAATATTTAGCGTACTGAAGAGTCTGAGATGAACAAAACAATTCCACTTTAGCAAATCCACTTCTTCCTTCCCTAACAAACGACATGTACCAATGCCGAGAAGCTTACAAACAAAAAAGAGGACAACTTGATTAAACCACGATTGTCTCTGAATTAGTCCTTCTGTCTTTTAAGGATGCTTTCGCACGTGCTCCTTTGTGAGGAGATACAGGTTACGTCCTTGCTACAACAGAATAACAGAGTTAGAAGAAACCTCCGAGGTCTTCTGGTCTAAGGGGTGGTATTCCCTTACTTTCCCGATTTGCAAATGTGAGCGTGTGCATGTCCACGCATGCGCCTGGCCTCAAAGCCGGGCCTAAATAGCACGATTTGGAGCCAGGGCAGGTGAGCGGAACCACGAGCATTTCCACTACCGGCCAGAACAGGAGAAATCCCACCTCTGGGTCCAACATCCTGCTTCAGCAGGAAACCCTACAACAGTGGTGGCGAACCTTTTACTCACTGAGTGCCATTGTTCGTTTCGTGCGTGTGCCATCGGTGCCAATATGCAGCTCCTCCCCCCTGCGCTGCATGCACAACCACACCACCAGTGCATGCATGTGGTTTTCACGCATGCATGCGATTGCCATCTGCACATCACTACTCTCGAGCATATGCGCAAACATGCACACATGCGGAGAGCTCCAAAAACCAGCTGGGTCCCCTGAATTGCACGCATGTGCACCGGAGGTCCGAACACCAACTGGGGCATGCACGCATGCGCAGCTGCAGGTGATGTGGTCGACAGCTCGCATGCCCAGAAAAATGGCTCTGCGTGCCATCTCTGGCACGTTCGCCATCACGGCCCTAGAACATTTCAGACAAATGGTTGTCCAATTTCTTCTTTGAAAAGCCTCCAGTGTTAAGAGCAGCCACAACTTCTGGAGGCAAGTTGTGCCCCTGATTCATTATTCTTTATGTTCTTGAGAATATACAGAGTGTTCTTGTGAAAAGCGCTGTTTTCAACCTACCCTCTCCTCAAGTCATAGTCCTTAACTAACCTTGCTGGCCAAGGGGACTGGAATCATCCTCTAACAGATCTGAAGAGCTTCAGAGTTGGAGAAAGTTGCTATGTGGATGTAAGAGTGGTTAAAGTATTTGGTCTAGATTATGGATCAAGCCAACCAACAGCTACCAAAGATACTGGGTGGGCCTATATCAATTTGGTTGGCTGGTGGGTAGATGGAGATAAATCCCATGAAATCCATCTTCAGCTCCAAGAGGGAAGATGTTCAGAGAGCACCGAGGATCCCCACGGTTCAGCCCTCAGCTACAAATATTCTCTTCCATCGATATTCCAACTGGTGATCCGTGGACCACCGGTGGTCCAGAAAAAATTATTTGCATTTTTTATATTGCACTAAATCAGGGGTGCTCAAACTATGGCCCCTGAGCCAGATACATGCAATGAACGTTTGTGTCGCTCCAAAGAGTCTCCCCCTTCAGAGCCTTTTTGTGTGGGTCAGAGAGGGGCAGAAATTCCAACTTGGGGTCTGCTTCAGCCTCCTGGTGTGGGGCTTTGGGCGAAGGCTGAGGGAAGAGCCACTGGTGGCGAAGAGCCGGAGGGCCTTATTCCAGGGGGACTGCATCATGGCCTGGAACTGGCTGACCATCACAGCCCTCTGAGCCTCCAGGTGTTGGTACCTGGCCTTGTACTCCCACAGATCTTCCCTCTGCTTGGAAAGCCTATGCTCCTAGTCCTCAGTGAGGTGCTTCTGCTGAGCCTCCTTCTTGGTCAGATCCAATTTGAACTGAGCCAGCTGTTTTGCCAATTCTTTCTTGTGGTGGCTGCTTAGCTCCAACAACTGCTTCCTGTTGGGGCCCTAAGGAGCCCAGGCAGGCAGGCGAGGAAGGGCTGGGAGGGGAGGGGTGAGTAGAGGCCGGCGAGGCACCCCGCAGCATGAGTGACATTGAGTTGGCCACACCCACCCAGTCACATGACCACCTAGCCATGTCCAGCCAGGCGGTCATTAGGCAAATCGTATTAGTGGTCCGCGGGATTTAAAATTGTAAATTTAGTGGTCCCTGAGATCTGAAGCGTTGGGGACCCCTGATCTAAGACTCTTCTCTTTGCGTTTAGGATTCGGCTACCAAAACCACAAATCGTACAAAGGCCATTAATTCCCAAATTTAAAAAAAAAAAGCCACAGACTTCTCCAGATCCTTAAATTCCTTCTCTTGTTCCCGAAAGACATTGGTTGTGACTGAGAACACTGAAGTGTTAACAGGGTGGATTTTGCATGTGATGTGAAGACCAAGATTTCTTTGAAGCAGGGTTCCTGGAAACAAGTCAGAAGGGAGTGAGGCGTCATAGTAAGTTACAAGCGTATTATGGTTTGAGTGAAGATTACCACACAGGCCCTCCCTCTGCCAGCATCATCATGGAAGGCCTTATCTAATTAATTTTCCAAAATTACCCTGCTATCTCCGAGTGTCTCCTTCTCACATGGTTATCTAAATCACCCAGGGAAAGATCCATGTCAAAAGCTCCGCTAAGCTTTTAGATCAAATCTCTGAAAACCGTAGTTAATCTTTCAACTATTTCTAATCATGGAACAGGACCACGTTCTGAAACTAAGATGGCTTGGCTGATATTCCGCTTTTCCCTGTGGATAGGACTCGCCCGAACGCTTCTGAAACGGTGCGCTTGGCTGGGACCCGCACGGCAGCATTTTATAGAACTGCTCAGACTTGATGCATCATGCAAACTAGTCCCATCTCAGGTGGGACTAGAACTCCCAGTCTCTTGGTGATTGGCCCAAAATCACCGAGCCAGCTTTCATGTCTCAGGGTGGGACTAGAACTCCCAGTCTCCTGGTGATTGGCCCAAAATCACCGAGCCAGCTTTCATGTCTCAGGATGGGACTAGAACTCCCAGTCTCCCGGTGATTGGCCCAAAATCACCGAGCCAGCTTTCATGTCTCAGGGTGGGACTAGAACTCCCAGTCTCCCGGTGATTGGCCCAAAATCACCGAGCCAGCTTTCATGTCTCAGGGTGGGCCTGGAACTCCCAGTCTCCTGGTGATTGGCCCAAAATCATCGAGCCAGCTTTCATGTCTCAGGTAGGACTAGAACTCCCAGTCTCCTGGTGATTGGCCCAAAGTTACCCAGCCAGCTTTCATGTCTCAGCTGGGACTAGAACTCCCAGTCTCCTGGTGATTGGCCCAAAGTTACCCTGCCAGCTTTCATGTCTCAGGTAGGACTAGAACTCCCAGTCTCCTGGTGATTGGCCCAAAGTTACCCAGCCAGCTTTCATGTCTCAGCTGGGACTAGAACTCCCAGTCTCCTGGTGATTGGCCCAAAGTTACCCTGCCAGCTTTCATGTCTCAGGTAGGACTAGAACTCCCAGTCTCCTGGTGATTGGCCCAAAATCAGCAACCAGCTTTCATGTCTCAGGTGGGACTAGAACTCCCAGTCTCCTGGTGATTGGCCCAAAGTTACCCAGCCAGCTTTCATGTCTCAGGTGGGACTAGAACTCCCAGTCTCCTGGTTTCTGGTTTCTAGCCTGGGGCTTTCACCACTAGGTCAAACTGGCTCTCAACCTATTGGGAGGGGAGGATCCCCAGCTACTAAGAAGAGACTGAACCAAACCAGTCGCTGGAGATTTTAATTTGCTAATCACTACAAATGCTTTACGTACAAAGTGGGCTATCACTCCAGGAAAGTTCATCCGATAACGTCTGTCGTTAAGTCCGTAAGGTGTCCCTCGCCTCTTCCTGTAGCCAGAGGTGGGATTCATATACTGTAGCAACCGGTTTGTCCAGCACCGGAAATGTGAGTGCACGCACATGCATGCTCGCTTTAACGCCGTCCGCACATTCGGGTAGCGTCACAAAACACGGCAATTCGCTCGCGTGAGCCGTCCATGCATGTGTGGGACGTCAAACAACATGGCAATTCACTCACACGAGTTGTCCATGCATGCATGGGATGTCAACCAACATGGCAATTCGCTCTTGCGTGCCGTCCGCGTATGTGTGTGGTGTGATAAAACACAGTGATATAGGACAGGATTGTGCAGGTCGCCACTACCAGTCCGAACCGGCTGAGTCCATCCTCTGCCTGTAGCCTGTGACCAACCGGATTATAGCGGTTTCTCCAAGCAAGATCTTCCTCCAAGAAAGGCAGGGAAAATCAGATGGAGAAGACGAGAGAGCTGGTAGCCACTGCTGCTAATGCCCAAGAGGAAACTGATACGAGGTAGTCCTCGACTTACAACAGTTCATTTAATGAGCACTCAAAGTTACAACGGCACTGAAAAAAGTGACTTCTGACCGTTTCCCCCAACGACCGTTGGAGCATTCCCCAATAGTTGCGTGGTCAAAATTCAGACGCTTGGCAACTGACTCATATTTATGACGGTGGCAGTGTACCGGGGGTCAGGTGACCTGATTTTGTGACCTTCTGACAAGCAAGGGGAAGCCAGATTCACTTACCGACCATGTTTCGTAACTTTCTTAACAGCTGCAGTGATTCGCTTAAACAACTGTGGCCCGAAAGGTCGTAAAACAGAGCAAAATTCACTTAACGAATGTTTCACTTAGCAAGAAAAAAAAAAACCTGGGGTCAATTGTGGCCGTAAGTCAAAGAAGACAAGCCATCCCCCCCCCCTTTTCCCATAATTTGTTCAAGAAAATCCTCAGCCATCAAGACTGCAAACTGCACACGGCTCCTTGGGATCTTGGCGTCCTGGAGGCTGAACTTTTAGAAATGCCTGTTTGGTCTAGTTGTGTTTGGTCTAGTCGCCCTCCAAACAGCCCTGCAATCTGTCAACCAATTATGAATAACACTTCGCCGACAAAAAGTGTGGAGGGTTTATTTACTTTCCGACAGGCAATAACACAAATGAATCAGACTTCTGGCTGTAGGCCCACCGTTTCCCAAGCTGGGTCTCTCCCTCTCTCTATCTCAAAATAATCTCTTTCTCTCTTTCAATCTCTCTCCCTCTTTTCTCTTTCAATCTCTCTCTCTCTCTCAAAATTTCTCTTTCCTCTTTCAATCTTTCTCTCTCTCAATCTCTTTCCTCTCTCAATCTCTCTCTCTCAATCTGTTTCTCTCCCTCTTTCTGCTCTCAATCTCTCTTTCTCTCCCAAAATTTCTCTTTCCTCTCGCAAACTTTCTATCTCAAAATCTTTCTCTCTTTCTATCTCAAAATCTCTCTCTTTCAATCTCTCTCCCTCTTTCTTCTCTCAGTCTCTCTCTCTCTCCCAAAATTTCTTTTTCCTCTCGCAAACTTTCTCTCTCAAAATCTCTCTTTCAATCTCTTTCCCTCTTTCCTCTCTCAATCTCTCCCTCTCCCTCTTTCTTCTCCCAATCTCTCTTTCTCTCCCAAAGTTTCTCTTTTCTCTCTCAAACTTTCTCTCTCACTCTCTCCCTCCTTCCTCAATCTCTCTTTCTTTCTCCCATCTCTCCTTCTTTCCTTTCTCTCTCTCTCTCTTCCCCCCTCTCAATCTCTCTCCCTTTCAAAATCTCTCTCTTCCTCCCTCCCTCCCCCTCCCCCTCTCCCTCTTCATTTCTAATTCCTGCCCTTTCCTCTCTTCCTCCTCCCCGCTTCCTCCTCCTGCTACAAAATGTCACCAATTTATTTTAGCCCCGGGGCCCATTTCAAATTTTACCGCACACGCACGAAGAAATGCATTTCTCAAGCTGTTACCACTTAACTGTACAGATATCGGCGACTCGAGGGACCCAATACTATTTACACAGTCTCCTCTGCGGAATAAGCACGGATGCCAAAAAAATAAATAAAAATAAAATAAAAATAATAATAATAATAAAAAAAATCTCTGCCCGAGCTCTGGAAGGAGACGTTTAGTCTCCGTTTTATGAGACTTCCCTCGATTTTGAGGCAGCCTCCATGGCCGTAAAAAACAACAACAACGGTAAATCAGGAGAGCACAACCAAAATTGCAACCGTCATTGTTGAACCTGGCTGGGAAGAGCAGCAGAAGGTATGGGGTGGGGGGGTTTGAGTTAGGATTTAAGGCCAGGTGTGAAGCGGCCCAAAGATCTCCCGCATTGCACATGGTGGGACTGGATAACACCGAGGTTCATTTGCGGGCCAAGAGAAAGAGAGCTTCGAACCAAGGGTGGGTTCTACTTATTGTTACTACCGGTTCCCAACGGGAGCGCGCACGCAGATCACCCATGATGACATCGTAGCGGGTAGGCGGAGCCTCCTGCCGCTTTTACTACCGGTTCTATAGAACCGGACCGAACTGGGGGCAACCCACCACTGCTTCGAACTGTGAATTGCTTCTCGTCTTTCTCTGCAGCAGATCCATGGGCACCTTATTTTTTTTTTTTTTTTGAACTATTACCATCTGGCAGCCGGTACAGGGCAATAAAAACAAGGACAAATAGGCTGAAAACCAGCAGAGCAGTAACTATGTTGAATTCTGCTGTAATATTAATGCAGTATCAGGGATTTTCAATTCAATTGTGTAGAGTGCGAAGGATGTGTTGTTGGTTTTTTTTTAGTTTTCTCATGCATGATGTACATTTGAAGATGGCATTTCATTTCGTGGTAAGAGGTGCAATGACAATAAAGTAAATTTAAAGTTAAACATTTCCAAGGTGAGCAGTGAAGGATTCTGCTGTTTAAAGCCTTAAAACAGAAAAAGACTGGACAACAATTTGTCTGAGACCCCGTTTAGGGTCTCTATCCTGTTCTGTTCTGGTTGAGATCTCTGACTAGAAGAATGGACAGCCATACTAGAAAGAGCGCAGAGAAGAGCAATAAAGGTGATGAGGGGACTGGAGGCTAAAATATACGATGAACGGTTGCAGGAACCTGGCACGGCTGGTCTAGTGAAGAGAAGGACCAGGGGAGACATGATATCTGAGGGTCTTCCAATATCTGAGGGAGGAAGGGGTCAAGTTTCCAAAGCACCCAAAGGCCAGACAAGGAATAAGGGATGGAAACTGACCAAGGAGAGATTCAACCTGGAAATAAGGAGAAATTTTCTGACAGTGAGAACAATCAACCAATGGAACAGAAGTTGCCTTCGGAAGTTGTGGGAGCTTCATCACTGGAGGCTTTCAAGAAGAAACTGGTCTCTTACTTGGGCAGGGAGTTGGATTAGATGACCTACAAGGTGTCAGCTTTGGAAGCCATATTAGGCCGGAAGCTCCAATGCTGCCACTTTTTCATGTGTGGGAAAGTAGGAAGGGGGATTAAGGAGAGGGGTTGTTAGTAGACATAATAGCATTCTTCCTATCGGTCAAGGTCAGGGCGATCCAGCATCTGGAGAAGGAGTGATCAGGGAGCTGGGTAGAGATGGGACAGACGTTGATTGGAGCATATGATCGACTGGGGAGTAAGGGGATGGTTTTGGGAGCTTTGACTTACTGAAGGAAAACCCGGGCTTTTCAGATTCGCGTTTTCCCAGATGTGCCAGTTTGCCTATTCTAGTAAAGAGAACTTTGGAAAATGTTTGCTTCCGTGTCTTTACTTGGAGTTGGGGTTTTTCTGGAACGCTGATACAAGGTCCCTTCTAACTCTGCTATTCTGTTCTGTTCTCTTGAGGGAAGCTGTCTTAGGAGGCAAGGGAAGGAGACAACTGGCTGATCCGAACACTGCAATAACAATGAAAAATTGAAAGGCAGGGCCTGCCTGCATATGGGACAGTCCGTCAATTTATTTATTTATTTATCATTCATCAACTTGGTATGCTTCCTGGCTCCCGACTCTAGGTGGCTCACAACCAGGGCAAGGGAAAATACAGCAATGACCTAATAATAGAAAAATCACAAAATATAAAGGACCTGCAAGTAGAAGTAGAACAAGTGCGGGAAAAGAAAGTTTTGGGTTTTCGGTACAATCCCAAAACCTCTGGAGCACCGCTTGGGACACCGCTGGCATTGACAAAATTACCATCCGTCAATTGCAAAAGGTCGCTTTGCTTGGAACAGCTTACGTACATTCTGCAATGATACTTTTATACTTTTAACGATATGCCGACGTTTGCTTATTCCCAGATCCTTGGGAAAGGACTCAATGGGTGATAAAAAGGCCAACCAGCCTAAACATCTGTTTGCCTGTGTGACAAACTATAGTGCTAATAGTAAGAGGCGCCTTGGGTACGCTCCAAAACAACTGGATGCACTGCTTGAATACCATTGGCATTGACACATTCACCATCATCGGTCAATTGCAAAAGGCAGCTTAACTCAAAACAGTTTACATTCTGCGATGATAACATTGCCGTACACATGATGTAACTAAATGCTGGCCTGGGAAGGTAAGGGTGACGGTGGGAGATGGAGAAGCAGCCAGGGCAGAGACAGAGAGATACAGAGAGAGGGGGAGAGAGAGAGAGACATAGAGAGATACAGAGAGAGAGAGAGACATAGAGAGATACAGAGAGAGGGGAGAGAGAGAGACATAGAGAGATACAGAGAGAGGGGAGAGAGAGAGAGAGACATAGAGAGATACAGAGAGAGAGGGAGAGGGGGAGGGAGGGAGGGGGGAGAGAGAGATGTCAAAAGGATTTTGTGATTCTCTGCCCAAATGACCGGCTGGGTAGGAGTGGCTGGGGGCGTGTCATGTGACTGGTGGAAGTGAGTGACATTGGGTTGGCCACACCCACCCACGTTTTGTGGTTCCCGGTGTTTTCTTTTCTGTGGGAAACGGGTGCAAACGTCTCTTTGAGTATTTAAGGTTGCAGACCGCTGGGCTAAACTAAAGCTGATGATTTAAGTATGCTGACCGATCTCTGTATCCCTCATCTATTCTTCCGTTTTTATCTCTTCTGTGTCTTCGCTTACACATCAGGAACGTGTCACGACACTGACAATGTCCTAACCCCACACCGCTTTTATCAGACACGTGTGTTTAGGCTTCTGGAAAGACTTAAAAGGAAAGGAAGGAGAAAGAGAAGAAAAAACCCCTGAGCAATTCTCAACCCAATTCTCAAGATACCTCTATAGTTGTAGCATCTATTTTCTCCTGGCTCGTTACGGTGTTAGCCAAATCCCTGCAGGCTCCAACCACCAACTTATGGCCTTTATAGCGGGAATATTTCCAGTGGATTCTTGTTATTTTTTTCCTTTCCTTTCCTTTTTGGCCTTTCATATGATTTCAGCTAAGCAAGGGAGATCTGGAGCAATCTGGTGGCCATTTTCCACAGATGCTTAAACAAGCATACCAGACAATTAACTCTCCTGACCCGGGTGGAGAGCGAGGTCCCGATGAAAGAAGGGAGAAAGGGTGGGCTCTTCTTCCCAGGAAAAAGGGAAGTGGGGAATCCGTGGGTGGGCACCGTTATTGCTTCCAGACTCAACTTTCACAGGTTACAAAAGGGAGCTTCAAACGTTCAGGTGAAGTACGTGACTTGCGGGACATTTGCAACCGTCATAAATAGGAGCCAGTTGCCAAGGAGCTGAATTTTGATCATGTGACCACGGGGATGCTATAACAGCAGAGAATAGAATAGAATAGAATAGAATAGAATAGAATAGAATAGAATAGAATAGAATAGAATAGAATAGAATAGAATAGGAATAGAGAAGAGAAGAGAAGAGAAGAGAAGAGAAGAGAAGAGAAGAGAAGAGAAGAGAAGAGAAGAGGAATAGAGAATCGAATCGAATCAAATCGAATCGAATCGGAATAGGAATAGGAATAGAGAATGGAATAGAGTAGAGTAGAGTAGAGCAGAGCAGAGCAGAGCAGAGCAGAGCAGAGCAGAGCAGAGCAGAGCAGAGCAGAGCAGAGCAGAGCAGAACAGAATAGGAATAGAGAAGAGAAGAGAAGAGAAGAGAAGAGAAGAGAAGAGAAGAGAAGAGAAGAGAAGAGAAGAGAAGAGAAGAGAAGAGAAGAGAAGAGAAGAGGAATAGAGAATCGAATCAAATTGATTCGAATCGGAATAGGAATAGGAATAGAGAATGGAATAGAGTAGAGTAAAGTAGAGCAGAGCAGAGCAGAGCAGAGCAGAGCAGAGCAGAGCAGAGCAGAGCAGAACAGAACAGAACAGAATAGAACAGAATAGAATAGAAATAAAGCAAAGGAATGGAATAGGAATAGGAATGGAATGGAATGGAATGGAATGGAATGGAATGGAATGGAATGGAATGGAATGGAATGGAATGGAATGGAATGGAATAGAATTCTTTATTGGCCAAGTGCAATTGGACACCCAAGAAATTTGTCTTTGGTGCATATGCTCCCAGTGCACATAAGGAGAATAAAAATACATTCATTGAGAATAAAAAGATACAATGCTAAATGATAGTCAAGGTTGCTAATAAGCTATCAAATCGTACTAGGAAGCAAATAAAAATAACATAAATTGAAAGATACCAGCCACTTTTGTATCTTTTGGTTGTGGAGCCAAACCAGTGTGAAAAGTTAAGCGTGGAAAATAATCGTAACTCCCTTTTTTTCAGTGCCATTGTAACTTTGAACGGTCATTAAATGAACGGTCGTAAGTCGAAGCGACCTGTACTGTCATCAAAAACACCGCTCAGAAACACAAGTGTGCAAAAAGCTAGCCAGCATCGAAATACCTTAGAAGGCATCTACAATACTTGCATAAAAATCCATGTTTAAGAGTTCCACAGAACTCCTTTAAGTTCCACCGAAGTTATATCCGTGCCCAGCCAAGACTTGTGAGTCAGCGGCTTAAGGTTTTCTCCCTGATTCACAGCCTCACTTGAATCCAAGCCAGGTACACGGAGAGGCGTGGCTTGGCCAAGTGGCAGGTCAGGTTTTAATCACCGGAGAATTAGCTTGGCAGCCTCGTCTCGGATTGCGGTGCCCTGAGCTGACAACTCAAATCCCTGGAGACCTGTGAGTCCACTTAGCAGCCCCATGTGACCCGTGGAGAAAAGCTATGCCTGTCCGCGTGTCGAAAGCTTCTTAGGATCGTCAAGCCCACTCATGTTGAACAGGAGGCCTTGATCAAAGGTTGAAGGACAGTTGAACCAAAAGTTCTCATCCAAGAAGCTTCTTCAGCTCTGCCTTGGATGGTGGGGGGAATGGAAGGATTTATACTCCTTGCAGACAGCCATGGGATTCTATGAAACATTTGTTTCGTCTGATCTCGGTTTCCCCTCCGATATAAATGAAGGCCTGGAGGTCTTAAAGAAGAGATTGGAATGGTATACGGTCTCCTGCTTGAGGAGGAGCTTGGACTAGAAGACCTCCGAGGTCCCTTCCAACTCTAGTTATTGTGCTGTCTGTTCTTTTAAGGAACACAATCCTCAATGAGTGAGCTCAGTGTCTCTGCGGTTAACGATGGCCGAGACAAGTCTAGCAAAACAAGGAATAACTGCCTCTTTTGAGCACAAGAGAAGTGGATTCTCCCCACCTCAAGCTAATGACCTCCATCCTTCATGGGTCTCCGAGGAATCGCAGTCATCATTTAGGCCAAGTCAAAACTGATCGCCGTGCTTGCAAAACTAATGCCAGATATACCTTGACGAATCCCGCATCACGCTGTCAAGCCATCTGCTCTTCGAACTGGGGCAGGCGTGCAGAAAATAGGAATTCTTTTCTGCTCCCTCCCCACTCTCATTTCTCTTCCTAAGTCTCGAGTTGGCTCAATCAGTTACCATCACAGCTTCTCTGTGATTATTATTATTTTTTTTCATAGATTGTCTCTTAAAACACGCCAGGGGACTCCGGAAGCACTTTCTGTCTCAGCATCTTCAGGATAGCTGAAGTAAGGACAGAAATGACAGTGCATCCACCGGTCCAAAATCCACTTTTTTGACTCGGTTCAAGGCTACCCGTTCACACAGCCAATAGCCCACCATTTGGCGAATGTGGAGTAGTTAGTGTGTTCACATGTTAGGATGGTCAAAGACGATTAGGGGACTGGAGGCTAAAACATATGAAGAACGGTTGCAGGAACTGGGTATGTCTAGTTTGATGAAAAGAAGGACTAGGGGAGGCATGATAGCAGTCTTCCAATATCTCAGGGGATGCCCCAAAGAAGAGGGAGTCAAGCTATTCTTAAAAGCACCTTAGGGGAGGACAAGAAGCAATGGGTGGAAACTCATCAAGGAGAGAAGCAATTTAGAACTAAGGAGAAATTTCCTGACAATTAGAACAATGGCCAATGGCTCTCCTTGGCCAATGTCCTTCTGATCTTGTCTGGATGGAATCCTTGCCTCAGGTCTTGAAGGTAGGTGGTGAGCCCTCCCAAACATGGCTACCAAATTGTAATTTATAACAGGATTGAAGGAAGGTAAGGGTTAAAAACACCATAAACAAGATTTAATGGAGTTAATATAATTTTCGGGGCCATTTTATTCAGTAAACTTTACAGAATTTTGGGGAGGAGGAAGAGGGGAAGAGAAGGAGGTGGAAGAAAAGGAGATGTTTTCAAAATAAAGGAGAAGGAGAAAGAGGAGAAGGAAGAAAAGAAGAAGGAAAAAGGAGAAGGAGGAGAAGCAGGAAGAGGAGGAAGAGAAGAATTAAGAGACGTTTTCATCATAAGGGAGAAGGTGAAGGAGAAGGAAGAACAGAAGGAAGAAAAGAAGGGGGAGGGAAAAAGGAGGAGGAGAGGAAGAAGAAGAAGAAGAGGAAGTGGAAGAGGAGGAAGAGGAGGAGGACAAAGAAGAGGAAGAAGAGGAAGAAGGAGAAGAAGGAAGGAGAAGGAGAAAAAGAGGCTTTAAAAAGCTCTGTCAATCTATGCTATCTGTTTTAAACAACCCTACTGATGCAGACAATTAAACCAGATAATTAACTCAGTTAAGTGCCTCCTTCATGTAAAAGGGGGGGGGGGGGAAGAGATTTAGCTGGCTTCTTAGTCAATACAGCAAGAAAAAGAATATTTTCTTTAAAGGTTTCCTCTAAATTCATGACAGAGAAGCCAAGCACTCTTTGATTTCTTTGGACTTTGGAAAACACCATGATCATACCTTCCAGTTGCCATCTGGAGAGAAATTTTTTTTTAAATGCCCCCCATCCCCCAGGCAACACTTTCTGAACCCTTGTGGTACAAACTTGGTGGCGCAGCAGATTAAAGTGGTGTTAAGTGACACCAGCTGCCTGCAATTACTGTGAGTTCAAATCTCACCAGGCTCAAGGTTGACTCAGCCTTCCATCCTTCCGAGGTAGGTAAAATGAGGACCCAGATTGTGGGGGCAGTAAGTTGACTTTGTATAAAAAAGAACACCGCTTGGGGGGGGGGGGGCGAAAGCCCTACTAAGCAGGTATATACGAAAGTATGAAGGCTATTGCTTAACGCATTGTAAGCCACCCTGAGTCTCCGGAGAAGGGCGGCATATAAATCGAACCAATAAAATAAAACCTCACTGGGCTGTTTAAACTTCTGATCAGCAATTGCTCAGATCCATAATTCCCGCCTTGATGGATGGACCAAGGAATCCTTGAGTGGGTGGGCTTATTGTATTGCACCCTGTTTTTTATTCTATTTTCAATCCCTTCCGTTCGTGTTTCTGTAAATCTGAGAGCTGCCGTACGAATCAATCAGTTAATCAAACAAAATCAAGACAAACAGTTTAAGCCCAAAGCCAGTCCAATAACAAAACAATTGGTCTTAAAAACAAGACCAAATAAAAGAAAAAAAAATACTCCATTCTCTTTCTTTAGTAATAACAACAACAAGATCACCTAATTAAGGCATTAATGTATTTCTTGGGTAAGAAAGTACAGATGCAAAGAGCAACCCTTTGGATTTATTTCCCAACGTTTGAACTTGATCTGATAGTGACAGCATCAAGAGACTGTTGGCAGGAATCTGATTTAGGATTATGCAAATTCAGCCATGGTAAACCATTATCTAAAGAGGGGTTGCCTTTTTAAACCCACCATGAACAGGCTTGGCTTATTATTAGATATTGGGAATCAGCAATTAAAAATTGAAGGGTTCAGCTCAATGGAAGACTGGCCCTGTCCATTATTATTTATTTATTTATTTATTTTTAATTAGATTTATATGCCGCCCTTCTCCGGAGACTCAGGGCGGCTTACAATGCGTTAAGCAATAGCCTTCATACTTTTGTATATTTTTTTATACAAAATCAGCTTATTGCCCCCACAAACTGGGTCCTTAATTTACCTACCTTAGAAAGGATGGAAGGCTGAGTCAACCTTGAGCCTCGAACTTGCAATAATTGCAGACAGCTGAATGTTAATAACAGGCTATTTAGCCTGTTGAGCTATCTGAGGCTATTATTATCCTTCTATCAATTTTTCACTCTATCTATTGGTCTGTCTGTCTCTCTATATCTATCCTATCCCATCCCATCCCTCCATCATATCTATCCATATCCATCCATCCACCCACCCATCCATCTCCATTGCTATCTATCCATATCTGTCTACCTCTATCATCCATTTCTCTCTCTCCCTCTCTCATATCTCTCTCTCCATTGCTAACTATCCATGTCCATCATTATCTATCCCGTTTCCCCGAAAACAAGACCCAACTGGAAAGTAAGTCCTAGCATGATTTCTCAGGATGCTCGTAATATAAACCCTACCTGCAAAATAAGCCCCAGTTAAGATTGTCAGCCAGATGGATGCATTTAGTACTATATTTCCTCCAAAATAAGACCTAACCAGAAAATAAGCCCTAATGGGTCTTTTGGAGCAAAAAATTAATATAAGACCCGGTCTTATTTTTGGGAAAACACGGTATCCATGTCCGTCCGTCCATCCATCTATCTCCATTGCTATCTCTCCATATCTGTCTACCTCTATCATCCATTTCTATCTTCATCTCTCTCTCTCTCATTCATCTCTATCTCCATCGCTAACTATCCATGTCCATCATTATCTATCCATGTCTGTTCATCCATCCATCTCCATCGCTATCTCTCCATATCTGTCTACCTCTATCATCCATTTCTATCTTTCTCTCTCTCTCTCGCTCATCTCTATCTCCATCACTAACTATCCATGTCCATCATTATCTATCCATGTCCGTTCATCCATCCATCTCCATTGCTATCTCTCCATTTCTGTCTATCTCTATCATCCATTTCTATCTTTCTCTCTCTCTCTCATTCATCTCTATCTCCATCGCTAACTATCCATGTCCATTATTATCTATCCATGTCCGTCCATCCATCCATCCATCTTTAATATACAACCATGTCTGGGAGGAAGAAGAAGAAAAAAAATAGCTGGGCTCCGGCAAAGCAGGAGTGTGGTTCTCGAAAGGCCTTCTGGGTATCCATTCAGAATGGAGTCTGGCATCCCTAGACTAATTTTGGGGTAAAGCGAAGAGGAATTCTGCCGCCGGCTGCGACCGCCATTATTCCGGCAGAACAGAATATTATGCTGTTCCCTGGGACGCAAAGCCAAACAATGGAAAACATTTAATCTCTTCCCTAATTCTGCACGGTGGGACAGCTCCTTCAACCCGCAGCGGCAGAGTCTGTCTACCTGGCAGGGGGGGTATGTCGTGTTTTTTTGTTCCTGGGGCTTCCTCTTCAGTTCGGGCCCCCTCCCCCCTCTCCATCCCAAGGAAACGCTGTGCATCCCCCGCTGCATTTTTCAATGGCTTCATCAGAGTTTGCACCAAGCCGAGCGTGAAAGGTAGCTTCGCGCCCAGCAGGCAAGAGATGTTGTCTCTGTGTGTTTGTGTGTGTATGTATGTGTGTCCGCACAACCGGTAGGGGGAAAAGAGGGGAAGGCAGAAGGAAACATTTGGCCTTCTTTGTCTCCCCCTTAAACCATTTCCCGTTCTTTCTTCCGAAAGGCGAGTTTGCAGAACAGCGGTGAATAATGAGGAGTCGTGCGGTGAAGGCTTCGACTCCGGAGTAACCCCTTCTAACGGCTTCCGCGATGGATAATCAGGTGAGCATTTGTGGGGCTCAGCGGGCCGCCTCACCCTGCCCAGCTTGGCCTTGTAATTAGGAGCTTCCACACTCGGCTGCATAAAAGGCAGATTGCAACAGCGGTGAAGGAACCCCTCTGTTGTGGGGCTGGGAGCAAAAGAAGGTGGCTGCCGTCAGGGACGGAGGGAGACAAAGAAGGCATGGAGGGAAGAAAAAAAAAAGGGAAAGCTAATTTTTGCCTCTGCAATCCAACATCTTTTCATTGCAACGGAGTCTTTTCCTTTTCTTTTTTTTAAATGGGGGTTCTCCTCTTTGGAAGTCCAAGGCTCCCACCCCTCCATGACTTCCTTTGGGTTGGGGATTTCTCTTTTGTAGTGGCTGAAGAAAAGAGATACCACCGAGGGATAAAAATTCACACACGCACAATTTAAAAGAAGGGAATGTCTGTAGCTCAGGGTTGAACTCTGGGGGCCTTGGTGCTCGCTGAGTTTGGGTGCTTTTTTTAAAAAATTTTTTTAAAAAAAAAATTGATTTCTATGCCGCCCTTCTCCGGAGACTCAGGGCGGCTTACAATGTGCTAAGCAATAGCCTTCATACTTTTGTATAATTTTTATACAAAGTCAGCTTATTGCCCCCACAAACTGGGTCCTCATTTTACCCACCTTAGAAAGGATGGAAGGCTGAGTCGACCTTGAGCCTGGTGAGATTCGAACTTACAGTAATTGCAGACAGTTGAATGTCTTCCTTCCTTCCTTCCTTCCTTCCTTCCTTCCTTCCTTCCTTCCTCCCTCCCTCCCTCCCTCCCTCCTTCCTTCCTTCCTTCCTTCTTTTTTTAATTAGACTTCTATGCCGCCCTTCTTCAGAGACTCAGGGCGGCTTACAATGCGCCAAGCAATAGCCTTCATACTTTTGTATATTTTATGCAAAATCCGCTTATTGCCCCCACAAACTGGGTCCTCATTTTACCCACCTTAGAAAGGATGGAAGGCTGAGTCAACCTTGAGCCTGGTGAGATTCGAACTTACAGTAACTGCAGGCAGCTGAATGTTAATAACAGGCTTTAGTCTCCTGCGCCACCAGGCTTGAGCAGGGGGCTGGACTAGATGGCCTCCAAGGTCCCTTCCAGTTCTGTTCTATTCTAAATCTGTCCCGCAAGTCGGGAAGGGGGAACGATCTTGGCAAAGTCATTCTTGATTGAAACACCTCCTGGGAAGTTTGGTTAGATAACCGAACGCAGTGGTCTGCTTGAGTTAGGAAGAAAGTTCGGCCGAAGAGGTTGTAAAAAAATGCTTTTAAAAGCCTCTGACGATCCCAGCCAAGTTGCCTGATCGTCAGAGGCTTCTATTTTCTTTTAAAAGCATCTCTCTTGTTTTTTTGCTTTTAAAAGAAAAAAAAAGTTTCTGATGATCAGGCAACTCAGCTGGGATCGTCAGAGGCTTTTAAAAGCATTTTTTTTACAACCTCTTCAAGAGGTTGTAAAAAATGCTTTTAAAAGGCTCTGACCATCCCAGTTGAGCGGCACGATCATCAGAGGCTTTTTTTTTTACTTTTAAAAGCATTTTTTGGCCAAAGAGGTTGTAGAAAAAATGTGTGAAGGTGAGCGCGCTCACATTTGTGAACCGGTAGGGAACGTAAGTGAATAGCATCTCTGTTGAGGATGTCCAGGCGAAAGCAAAGAAGGAAAGCTGGACAGCTAACACAACACGGTGCAGATGCCCCACCACACCACCACCCCCAGCACGAAGTGGGATTTCAATCCCCCCCCCCATTTGCATTTCAATGCAATTCAAATTACATGCTGCTCCTAACGATTAACTGCCCAGTTCCGTACTGGTTTCCCCATCTGTTCCTCTGAAAAGGATAACAATGGAGGCAATAAACTTCTGGAGATCCTTCAGGGCCGTCTTAAGGGACAACAAGGGATTTTGTGTGGCTCTGGGGTTGTGGGCGAATAATACAGTATAATATATTATCAGGTATTGTTTGGGTGCTTAGGTTAATCCTCTGCCAGCAGAAGAGATAGAGAATGGCCCTGAGGAACAGAATGAAGAGTTGCAAGAAAGCCAAGAAGTCAAGATAAGAGGGACTTGAACCTGGGCCAAGAAAGTAACTGGAGAAAATGCCTCAAATAAGACATTCCCACTAAGTTAATCTGAGGGAGAATGTGCACATTCACACTTGCAAAATTCTGTTACAGTAAAAGCAGTCCTGACTTATCTCACTTAGTTGGACTGAACCTGCTTCTGCTATATCTATCTATCTATCTATCTATCTATCTATCTATCTATCTATCTATCTATCTATCTATCTATCTATCTATCTATCTATCTATCTATCTATCATCTACCTATCTATCTGTTCTGCGCCAGCTATGGACCCCAAAGAACGCAGCACACACAAAGTCCGTACAAACCTTAGTTTACTAATTTAGGACTACTAATGAGCTTTCTTAGTAGTTGTTCGAACACAAGTACAGTTTAAATCAATCTTTTCTGAACAAGGGCTGTTAATTTAACTTCATTAATAGCCGACAAGAAGCCAAAGAATAATAACTCAGTTCTGAGGCACAATATTTCAGACAACCATAATTTTACTGTGGTTGACGGAATGCCCATAAGCAATTTGAAGGAAAACTGACAAGAGATAAACAAGAGCCGAATCAAATGTTTCTGGAATCAAGACGTGAAGGAATATGAACGAAGTTTTTCCTGCAAATTGCATCAGTCGTCGTCCTTCCTTAAATAGGCTAGAGGAGTGGCCAATTGGCCCCAAGCCTTACTCTCGAGGAGACCTCCTCCTGAGGAGCCACTCCTGCCTTTTAACAGCTCTGCGCGCCCGTGCATCGAGAAGAGGCTTCTCCTCTTCTTTTTCACTTATGGGAGCTTCTGGAGGTTCTGAAGGCCCTGGCTGAATCCTCGCCTCTGGCACCACATCTTCTCCAGCCTCCTCATTGTCTGACTCGAGTGCCAGCTGCACAGGCTGCTGGCGCAGCACCACACCAGCCTCCTCGCTGTCCAAATCAGCTACTAGCTGCACAGGCCGCTGAGGGGCCACAACTCTATCTATCTATCTATCTATCTATCTATCTATCTATCTATCTATCTATCTATCTATCTATCTATCTATCTATCATCCATCCATCCATCCATCCATCCATCATCTATTTATCTCTCTCATCTCTCTATTATCTATTATTCATCCATCCATCCATCATCTATTTATCTCTCTCTCATCTATTATCTATCAGCCATCCATCCATAAATCTGTCAACAATCTATCTATCCATCTATCGTCTATTTATCTCTCTCTCATCTCTCTCTCCATCCATCCATCCATCATCTATTTATCTCTCTATTATCTATCTATCTATCTATCTATCTATCTATCTATCTATCTATCTATCTATCTATCTATCTATCTATCTATCTATCTATCTATCTATCATCTATCTATCTATCTATCTATCTATCTATCTATCTATCTATCATCTGTCATCTATCTATCTATCTATCCTGCGTATCATCCAGGGCTTTCTCCCTCCACTGAAGCCACCTCACAAATGGGCGTGGCAGCTGGGAAGGTCCTGTTCCGGCAGGGATCTGACTGTCTGCATGAAGCACTAGCTTGTCTTCCCATCCAAGTGGTGCCTATTTATCTACTTGTACGTAGCATGCTTTTGACCTGCCAGGTGGGCAAGAAGCTGAGGCAAGGGACGGGAGCTCATCCTGCCACATGGTGCTAGGACTCGAACCGCTGGAAGAGCTCCAGCGTCATCAAGCCACCGAGCCAATGTGCCTCCTATATTATATTGCTCTATAGCTCATCCAAGTGTCATTTCAGAGCCGGTCAAGATTGTCCAAAGAAATGGACAAAGCATTGCAAAACCCTACCCACAAATCTAACCCTTTTCCTAAGTCAACCGAGTCTGGAGGTTGTGGAGAAGGGCACTTTGCCAAAGCAGGAGGGAAGCACAGGGGCTCTGCTGTGCTCTTCCTTCTGCCTGGCATGAAATGCCAGTTTGTTTCTTTGGACTGCGGGAAGTAAATTGAGGAGCTGGGACGCCTGCTTCTGGCTGACCCCCAATTCGAGCTCTTGCGAATACCCATTTGTAGATATTTAAAGCCAAGGAAGATCATTAGCTCGCAGAGGCGCTGGCAAGGGAGCACTAACTCAGATTCACTAATGCGCCTCGTTCTTGAATAATGAAAAGGCACAAGAAGCCTATCTGGCTACAAGTGAAGAACGCAAATGGGAAGAAGAAAGTGCAAATTTGAGTTTGCATTGTAGGTTCTCCCTTGCTTTCTGCTGCTCTCAGCGTCAGCAACGTGAGAGGAGGACTAGGGGAGACATGATAGCCGTCTTCCAATATTTGAGGGACTGTCATGGAAAAGAGGGGGTGGGGTCGACCTATTCTCGAAAGCAGGCCAAGAAGCAACGGATGAAAGCTTATCAAAGACAGATCCAAACTAGAACTAAGGAGAAATTTTCTGACAGGGAGAACAATTAACCAGTGGAACAGAAGTTGCTTTCAGAAATGCTCCATCACTGGAGGTTTTCAAGAAGAAACTGGACAGCCATTTGACTGGGATGGTATAAGATCTCCTTGAGCAAAGGGTGGGTATAGAAAATCTCCGAGGTCCCTTCTAACTCTGATATTCTGCATTCTGCAAGAGGAATGACCTCAACCTTCCTTGTTTTCCCTTCATCATATTCCTATTCTTCCTCTCTCTGAACATGCTTCAGCAGGTCTGCAGAAGGACTAAGGATCAACTTTCCACATGCTAAGCTTAGTCAGATATAACCTGGATAACATCTCTGGGTGTGAGTATAAGGCATCTTGTTCTACCAACCCCAAACTAAAAAACTGCCAACTCCTTTCCCTGTAACAGTGCAGGAAAACAAATAAGGATTTGGCCGTCGTACTGCCCACATACTAATGTACAAAGTTCTTGTTGGCATTCTGGTGCTTTTACCTTAAACTTCCTTCCAATAAGTATTACTAACTGGAATCCTGCATTGCTCAAAGCATCAATTGGATAAACTCTGTTTGGTCCAGAGGTCAGCAACCTGGAGCCGCATGTGGCTCTTTCACCCCTCTGCTGCGGCTCCCTGACACTCAAAATATGTGTCACAACCACCAATGTGCGACACCCGCCGGCATGCGATTTATTGAGCTTTTCAGTAACCGATAGGCCAATCATGGATAATCCAAGAAAAGAAAAGTTTTGAAGAAAACAGAACATTTAATTCAACTACATAGGTTAGTTTTGTGGCCGCTCAAGAAATAGTCAGGCACGGGAAGGGTTTTGTGGCTCCCGGTGTTTTCTTTTCTGTGGGAAACAGGTCCAAATGGCTCTTTGAGTGTTTAAGGTTGCAGACCCTTGGTCTGGTCCATAACAACTAACTAACTAACTAACTAACTCTCTCCCCACTTTCTCTCTCTCTTTTCAATCTCTCTTAAATTTCTCTCCCTCTCTCTCTCTCGTGTGTGTGTGTACGAGAGAGAGGGAGGTAGAGAGATTACACAAACAAATTTGAGCTATTGAGTAGGAGAGAGGGTTAGAAAGGGAGGAAGAGAGGAGGAGTGGGGGAAAGGAAGGGGAAGGAGAGGAGGAAAGAAGAAAGTAGAAAAGGATAGAAGAAGGGAGGGAAAGGAAAGAGGGGAGAAGGAGAAGAAGGGTTGTAGTAAAATAAGGGAGATGGAAAGGTAGAAGAGCAGCCTCAAATATATTTCAATTTTTTTAAAATGAAGAATGAACTAATATGAAAGTCAAAAAATAATATGTATGAATGATTAATAATGGGTAAGAGATTGTTCATTTATGTATGTGTATGAGAAATAAAAATGAAAAAAACTTTCAAAAAAACAAAAACAAAAACAAATTTAAGCTATTTGGTTTGCTTATCTCTTTGTGAACAGCCCAAATCAGAAAAGCGGCTAAATTCATAGAAAAATTACGAGTGTGACATATAAACAATTGAAGATAGATGAGTCATTCTGTGTCAGCTTTCTCTTGATGTTATTTTTAGGTGGGTTTCCTAGAAGTCTGTTCTAGCTTTCCCCCAAATTGATGTACTCAGTTGTGTGGGACCTCAATTTTCAACCTGCTGCAGTCAACGTAGAGGGCTGAAGATGGAGCCTCTTTGCCCAAGGGACAATGTTTTAAGCTTTTGGATGCAAGAATCATCAACTCTAAGGTCCTACACCTTGCTCCATGTCTGCAAGATGCTTCAATGGGGTTGCTGAGAGACCTGCTGTTAATGAATAGATAATACGGAATCTTTCTAAGTTCAGGAGCCTTGGTGTGAAAATGTTCAGCCTTGGGACCAAGATTTGCCTTTGAAACCTCAAGGAACGCTTTACAGAATAACAGAGTTGGAAGGGACCTTGGAGGTCTTCTAGTCCAACCCCCTGCTTAGGCAGGAAACCCTACACCACTTCAGACAAACGGTTATCCAATCTCTTCTTAAAAACTTCCAGTGTTGGAGCATTCACAACTTCTGGAGACAAGCAGTTCCACTGATTAATTGTTCTCATTGTCAGAAAATTTCTCCTTAGTTCCAAGTTGCTTCTCTCCTTGATTAGTCTCCACCCATTGCTTCTTGTCCTGCCCTCAGGGGCTTTGGAGAATAACTTGACTTCCTCTTCTTTGCTGCAAACCCTGAGATATTGGAACATTCCTATCATGTCACCCCTTGTCTCAGGAGTGAAATCCAACAGATTCTGGAGAACCGGTAACCAAAATTTTGAGCAGTTCGGAGAACCAGTAGCGGAAATTTTGAGTAGTTCGGAGAACCGGCAAATACCACCTCTGACTGGCCCCAGATTGGGGTGGGAATGGGGATTTTGCAGTATCCTTCCCCTGGAGTGGATTGGGAATGGAGATTTTGCAGTATCCTTCCCTTGCCACATCCACCAAGCCACGCCTATCAAGCCACACTACACCCACCAAGCCACACCCACAGAACCGGTAATAAAAAAAAATTGGATTTCATCACTGCCTTGTCCTTCTTTTCATTAAACTGGACATACCCAGTTCCTGCAACCGTTCTTCGTATGTTTTAGCCTCCAGTCTCCTAAATCATCTTCGTTTCTCTTCTGCTCCTCAAGCCCCCAGAAAGGAGAAAAGTTCTTAAAAGAATTCATATTTCCACTTTTACAACCTCAGCTCTATGGCAAATGAGGGACTTCCCTTCTATTGCAATTCGCTTACGTCTGAGCACTTGATTCTCTCCCTGGCCTCCTCCCCCACCCGCATCTCAGCCTTGCTTTCTTGCCGACAAAAGCAAACCGTGCCAAATTAAAAACCCACAACACAAAACTAGGTGAAACCGTTCTCCGGTCCAAGTGGAGCCAAGGATTCTCCCCAAGGACCCATAAAGATTCATGCTGGTTCCTTCCTCCTCTTCATCTGAGTGCTTTTCCCTTGTGGGAACAGCTTAATTTTTATTTATTTATTTAGGGCACAATGTTCTGCAGGGCTAATGTACTTCCCCCGTTTATCAAATTCTATGGTTCGGAATGTAAGGAATATACTGTAGGCATTAATGTAGTTTCCCAAAATGTTCGTATGAAGCTCGAGGGTTATTAAACTTGGCCAAGGTTTAATAGATGTATAAGCAGTGGTGGGCCGCTGCCGGTTCGGGTGAACAGGTAGTTGCGACCTGCGGGTGGGTGCAATCCCGTCCTATATCGCTGTGTTTTGTGATGGTGGACGCATGTGTAGATGGCATGCATGAGCGAACTCCCGTGTTTTGTGATGGCGGATGGCGCCAGTGGTGGATCGCCCCCGGTTCAGACCGGTTTGCAAGGCCCGGTAGTAAAACCGGCGGGAGGCCCTGCCTACTGTCCTGGATGTCATCACCGGCGATCTGCGCATATGCGCGCGAGCGAAGAGTATGCACGCACACAATCCCAGTCCAAGCTGGTAGTAAAGGTAAGTAGAACTCACCCCTGGATGACGCGCACACACATTTCCGGTACTGGGCGAACCGGTTGTTATTATAGTATATAACGCACACCTCTTCATATAATAGTATAGTATGATAGTAGTATAGTCTACTACTTTGGGTTATGAATATAGAAGACTACAGCAAGAAGACTAGATTGACAGACAGACAGATATAAATATAGAAGACCATATAAAGAATTGGGTATTGGAATTTCATATGTCTAGTCCAGGGGTCGGCAACCTGAGGCTCCGGAGCCACTTGCGGCCTTTGGGCCCTCTGCTGTGGCTCCCTGTCAGGTGATCACACCACTGGCTGGCCCTGCCCTTCGCCCTCCCCTCCAATCCCAGTCACTCCTCACCTGGCCTGAGAAGGTGACGGTGAGGGATGGAGAAGCGGTCAGGGCAAAGACAGAGACAGAGAGAGAGAGAGAGAGAGAGAGAGAGCCAGAATTTTAACATTTCTCAAGCCAGTAATGTTAAAATGTTTTTAAAAAAAAGAAAAGAAGAAAAGCCAACAAAAACTAAAACCATACCAGGATCCATCCATCAAATAACGCCCCGGCACTTTCACACAGCCAACAACAGGCACACCGTTGCGAAGTGGGGGAGGGCAAGTGTTAACTTCCACCTCATCTGTTCTTCTGGACACCCTGGAGACATCCTACCACAGCAAACTACAATTTCTAGTAAATATATCCTAGGGACACAATTAGTTTTTTCAGCTGGGGACATGATAAATTGGGCATGCATAATTCAGGACTGAAATCTAAACCGCGGCGTGACAGGCTTCCAAGCTTCCCAACAGGAGAATACAAACAACAATGCTAGCTGGCAATGCCAAATGGACAGGACAGCACAATGAAGACGATGGGCCTGGCGTCGCTTTTGCAGCTTGGGTGTCTTCCTTTTCGTCACTCTAAAGCAGGGGTGTCAAACTCAAGGCCCGTGGGCCGGATACAGGGCCCGCGGGGTGCTTAAATCTGGCCCATGGGGTCAGCCTGGAAATATTAAAGGACCGGCCCGCGGTGCCTCTGCCAGCCAAAACGGACCACAGGCAGGTCACGGGCACCCCACCGTGCGGCCCGTTTTCAGCCTCCCCGGCCTCCTGCAGCACTCTGCTGGCCGAAAACGGGATGCGTGGAGCACGGGTGAGGGCTACTTACCTTTACTACCAGTTTGCAACAGGGCCACATGTGCGCTCTTCTGCACTTGCGCAAAAGCGTTCTGATGACGTCGGGGTCGGTGGGCAGAGCCTCCTGCCAGTTTTACTACCGGTGGCAACCTACCACTGGCATGGAGATTCCGCAGGGGCCGCCATGCGGCCCGTATTCGGCCAGCAGAATGCTGCAGGAGGACTGGATTGGACTGGATTACAATTATGCGGCCTGAAGTAAGTGCCTGATCTGGATAGCAAACAAGCAACCATCCTATGTTAATACTACAGTTGAATGCCAGATTTTACATATTTAATCTACTATCAACAATCAATCTACTATCATTTAATCTACTATCAACAATCTATAATTGACAGCCATTTCTGTTTACTATCCTGGAAACTGACCTCTGCTGTTAGATCTTGAATTATCATGTTGTTTATGCCGGTGTATTTTTATTATTAGTTGAATAATAAAAAATACAACAGTATAAATAGCTTTTCGGCCTGGAAAAAGCAATTTACTATGAAACAATGGGGTATAAATTTAGAAATAAAAAGTTTAGTGGAGTATGAAGAATTAATAATAATAACAACAACTTTATTGTCATTGTACGGGTATACACAGTATATCCATCCAACGAAATTCACTTAAGGTCCAACACATATAACAATCCTCAAACACACTCCAACCCACCACAATTCCCCACTCCTAAACCACCCAAAGATCCCCACAACAAACCAAGTAATGTCTGTAATAAATGTTTGCCCGTAATATCTAGTAGAAGAGATAAGAAAATGGTTACGGTAAAGAACTGTGGAAAGAAAGAAGGCATCTTGAGCCTGTATCAAATGCCAACCATGACCATACCACCTGGACCACGGCCGCCACCAGCCACCACCCTCTGGCCCTCCAAGGTCAGACACCACCCTGATATGGCCCTCAATGAAACCGAGTTTGACCGCCACTGATCTAAGCATGCCGTACGCATTCTTCCTTTCTTCTTGCTTTCTGAACTCTGTAGAATTTGTAAGCGATGTTTTTGAAAGTCTTGGAAATTTTTCACAAAGGGAAAAATTGTGTTTGTGCAGGTATGTGTGGATGCCTGTGTGTGTGTGTGTGTGAGAGAGAGAAATGAAAATTGCATTTTTTACCTGCTTTCGAACTGCTAGGTTGTTCAGAAGCTGGGACAAGTCACGGGAGCTCACCCCGTTACGCCGCGCTAGGGATTCGAACCGCTGAACTGCCAACCTTTCAATCGACAAGCTCAGTGTCTTAGCCACTGAGCCAGCACGTCCCTTTAGACTGCACTAATAGAAGTATGGTAATTATCCCACTTCGTTTTGCATTGATCAGATCACACATTACAATATTGATAGGTTAGAGAATATATATAAAGAAAATGATGGTAAGTGTTAAATATGATGACAAAAAAAATTGTTTTAAAATAAAAAATAAAAAACATTTTATTAAAAAAAACCAATATCAGACAACAGGCATTTTTAAGGACTACGAGGACTAAAACAGCATTTTTCCCCCCAAGATCCTCACACAAAACCCTCTCGGCCATCTGCAAGGAACTCTTGGTCAATACTCTGATATAATTCCTTTCAAGCATTCTATGCATTGGGATTAAAAACATATTTGATAGAAAACATCCATGTAGGTTAAAAGAAAAAAAACCCATAGTTTTATTATCATTTTTAAAGGAAATAAGCTTCCGTTGGAGAAACAATACCTCCACTCTCCTTTAAATTTTTTTTAAAAAAAATATTAAAACCAATCTCAGATCGTTCATTTGTCGTTTTGTTCATTTACTAAGTCTGCATTACTATTAATCTTCTCATTGTTCTTATCACCCATCTCCTTCCACTTATGACTCTATGATTGTATTGTAATCTTGTTGCTGGTATCCTTACGATTTATATTGACTGTTTCCTAATATGATTTGATTGCTTATTTGTACCCTATGACCATCATTAAGTGTTGTACCTTATGATTCTTAACTAATGTATCTTTTCTTTTTATGCACACTGAGAGTGTATGCACCGAAGACAAATTCCTTGTGTGCCCAATCACGCTTGGCCAATAAAAAATTCTATTCTATTCTATTCTATTCTATTCTATTCTATTCTATTCTATTCTATTCTATTCTATTCTATTCTATTCTATTCTATTCTATTCTATTCTATTCTATTCTATTCTATTCCATTCCATCCTCCCTACCCTACCCTACCCTACCCTACCCTCTACTCTACTCTACTCTACTCTACTCTACTCTACTCTACTCTACTCTACTCTACTCCACTCCACTCCACTCCATTCCATTCTATTCCATTCCATTTCTCTCATTCTATTCTGTTTTATTCTACTTCTCTCATTCTGTTCTGTTCTGTTCTGTTCAATTCTATTATTCTATTCCATTCCATTCCATTCCATTCCATTCCATTCCATTCCATTCCTCTCATTCTATTCTGTTTTATTCTACTTCTCTCATTCTGTTCTGTTCTGTTCAATTCTATTATTCTATTCCATTCCATTCCACTCTATTCTACTTCTCTCATTCTATTCTATTCTATTCTATTCTATTCTATTCTATTCTATTCTATTCTATTCTATTCTATTCTATTCTATTCTATTCTATTCTATTCTATTCTATTCTATTCTATTCTATTCTATTCTATTCCCATTCCCATTCCCATTCCCATTCCCATTCCCATTCCCATTCCCATTCCAGCCCTGGGTGGGACTTCTCCTTGTCGAGCTCCCAACTCTCAGTTTCCACCCAGAAATGCTAATTTTAGTAAAATAAATAGTTTGCCCGTTCGTTCTCTTTTCGGCGCGGCACTCGGCTGTGTTAAAAAGCCTGGGAGCTGAAGTGTACAGATGTTCAACAATCTGTGCTGGTGTTAATTACCCTAATGTGAGCAGAAACTCAACAGATCCCTGCTAATGAAGGAGAAAGTTTTCCAGAGTGACTACCTTATGTTACATTGTCCCTGTATTACCGCTGCCCCCAGCCCACAACCCGGCCTTCTCTGCCAGCTAAATCTCCTCTCCCCAGCCTATTTTGCATTTTATGTGGTCTGCGTTTCCCTCCCGCCCCCTCGGTTAGCTTGGTTATGTCCGTCTAAGGACTGCGAATACACAATATGGTGGGAGCCCTGTGTACGACTGGCAGGGTGCCTGTTTACAGATTAACAAGAGTTGGAAGGGATCTTGAAGGTCATCGAGTCCAACCGCTGTGCCCGTTCGCCATCATGGGTGTAGGGAGACCCTACACCCATGATGGCGAACCTGTGGCACGCGAAGCCATATTGGTGGGCACGCAAGCTCAGCTCCAGCACACATGCGTGTGCCAGCCAGCTGGTTTTCGGGCCTTTGGGTCCACCAGAAGTCAGGACGCACACTGTTTCCGGCCTCTGGAGGTGTGTGTGTGGAAGGTTGTTTTTGCCCTTCCCAGGCGCCTAGAAAGGCTCTGGAGCCTGGGGAGAGCAAAAAACAGGCCTACCGGGCCATGATGCGCCAAAAACGGGGGGAGCATGGGGGGCGGGCCGCATAGAATTATGGATGTGGGCATGCGTGCGTGTGACCCCACCACGCTTCCCCTGCTTTTGGCACGTGATGGCAAAAAGGTTAGCCATCATTGCCCTACACCATTTTTGACAGATGGCAGTCCAGTCTCTTCTTGAAAGCTTCCAGGGATGAAGCTCCCACAACTTCAGAAGGCAACTTCTGTTCCATCGGTTGATTGTTTCTCACTGTCAGAAAATTTCTCCTTATTTTTAGGTTGGATCTCTCCTTGGTCAGTTTCCATCCATTGTTCCTTGTCTGGCCTTCAGGTGTTTTGGAAAATAGCTTGACCCCCTTCCTCCTCTCTGTGGCAGCACCTCCAATATTGGAAGACTGCTCTCCTGTCCCCCCTGGTCCTTCTCTTCACTAGACTAGCCATGCCCGGTTCCTGCAACCGTTCATTGTATGTTTTAGCTTCCAGCCCCCTCATCCTAGTTGCTCTTCTGTGCACTCTTTCTAGAGCCGTGATGGCGAACCTATGGAACGCATGCCACAGCTGGCACGCGGAGCCATATCTGTGGGCATATGAGCATTGCCCTAGCTCAGCTCCAGTGCACATCTGCATGGCAGCCAGTTAATTTTTGGACCTTCAAGGCCCACCTGAAGTCAGTAATCAGTCTGTTTCCAGCCTCTGGAGGGTCTCTGAGGGAGTGTGGAAGGCCGTTTTCGCCCTCCCCAGGCTCCAAGAAAGCCTCTGGAGCCTGGGGAAGGGGAAAAACAGGCCTACCAGGCCCACCGTGCCATCGCTTGCCAAAAGGATGGGGTGCTGTTCTAGAGTCTCAACATCTTTTGTATAGTGTGGTAACCAAAACTGGATGCAGTACTCTAGATGTGGTCTTACTAAAGCTTTATAGAGTGGTATTAGTACCTCCCTTGATCTTGATTGTATCCTTTTGTTAATGCAATTTAGGATTGCATGACGGTGCTGGGTTAACAGAGGGTATTTCAAATAAGGGGAGGGTGTTTAGTTCAACTATCTCGCCCCTCCTGGATGGGCAGAACAAGCCATATGAAGCCAAAACTGAGCCGAGTTCAGAGTGGTCTAAATTGGTCTTGTCTATGGATGTCTCTTCTGCAACTCGAAAGATGTGGCTGAGTGTCAGGGAGAGAGAGACTGGCTGAGTCAGGAGGAGGAGTCAAACAGGGAATTAGTCTGGAATCATTAAATGGGCGTTAAGAGGGTAAGGTCTGACCTCACTTGGATGCTGGTCTGATCTACATGTATAAACTGTCAATCCATGAAGATTCTTGTAAAATAGGCTTTGAGCAATAGAGTAGCTAACTGAACTCTTTGTATGGATCTGGCTGTTCGTGCCTGACATTGAGCTATAGCAGGGATCTTCAAACTTGGTAACTTGGAAGACTTAGTGGACTTCAGCGCCCACAATTCCCCAGCAGCAGCATGGCTGAGGGGTTCTGGGAAGTGAAGTCCACAAGTCTTAACGTTGCCCTGAAGCATAGCAACCAGCAGCATCCTTCCGTGGTAGCCAGGCTGAGAGGGGATTCTGGGTTAACTGACTAACATCTGTGAGGGCTTCGGGTCTCCTGATCCCAGGAAGCTTGTTCTTTCAAAGATGGCTGAAGAAGCCAAATCTAGAACGTTTTGTTTTGGAAAACATGACTTCTACAACTGAGCAATAGGCTTTCTGGAGCAAATGTTGAGGAGATGATGGTTGGAAAACCACACAGCTGTGGAACGGCAGCTTCAGACAACCCCACACGTGGGTTGGAGGGTCGAAATCTTCCGTTCTTGTATTAATTATGGTGTTTAATGGCAACAAAAGACGTCTCAATTTAATCTTCAAAGAACTTCTCCCCGAGATCAAAACACAGCTGGATTTGTGGATCGATGGATGGCTTAGAGACCAACCCATGGAGGAAGGGCTTCTTCCTCCATCCCTCCCCATCTTCTGAACCTAAAAGCAAGGAAATATATCCATTTCCTGGCAAAGGATCAGGGGCAACCTTATTTCATAAGACAGTAGGTCCTCGATTTATCAACAATTCATTTAGAAATGAATTGTTAGAAATGTGACTTTTCACACTTACGGACACCTGGTCGTATGGTCACCTGTTCAAAATTAGGATGCTTGGCCACTGACTCATATTTGTGACGGTGACATGACCCCGAGTCATGTCATCAAACATCTTCAACCTTCTGACCAGCAAAGGGCAAGGAGGAATCCGGATTCACTTCACAACCCTGTGACTTAATTTTAAGAACTGCAGGGATATTCGCTCAACGGCGGTGGCAAGCAAAGGTTGTGAAATGGGGCAAACTTCACTGAACCAATGTCTCACTTAAGGAGAGAAATGTTGGGCTCAATGTGGTCGTAAATCGAGGCCTGCTCGTACTCCTGTAGGGTAAGCAAGGAGGAAGAGGCAACTGATTCCTCTTCGGAAATAAAACGAGACACAGAAGGAAAAGGCAAAAATGTGTGTGTGTGTAGAGAGAGAATGAGAGGAAGAGAGAGACAAAGAGAGAGAATGAGAGAGAGAAAGAGACAGAGAGGGGGGGGAGAGAAAAAGAGAATCAGAATGAGAGTGAGAGAGACACAGAGAGAGAGAAAGAGAGGGGGGAGGGAGAGAGAGAGAAAGAGATACAAAGAAGAGAATGAGAGAATCAGAGTGAATGAGAAAGAATCAGAGAGAAAATGAGAGGGAGAGAGAGAGAGAGAGAGGGAGAGGGAGAGAGACAGAAAGAGAGGGGGGAGAGAGAAAGAGATACAGAGAAGAGAATGAGAGAATCAGAGTGAATGAGAAAGAATCAGAGAGAAAATGAGAGGGAGAGAGAGAGAGGGAGAGGGAGAGAGACAGAAAGAGAGGGGGGAGAGAGAAAGAGATACAGAGAAGAGAGAGAATCAGAGTGAATGAGAAAGAATCAGAGAGAAAATGAGAGAGGGAGACAGAGAGAGAGACACACAGAGAGAAAAAGAGGGGCAGGGAGGGGGAGAGAGAGAGAATGAGAGAAAGAGATACACACACACACACAGAGAGAGAATCAGAGGATCAGAGTGAATGAGAAAGAATCAGAGAGAGAATGAGAGAGAGAGAGAGACAGACAGAGAGAGAGGAAGAGAGAGAGACACAGAGAGAGAAAAAGAGGGGGAGGGAGGGAGAGAGAGAGAGAGAATGAGAGAAAGATACACACACAGAGAGAGAGAGAGAATCAGAGGATCAGAGTGAATGAGAAAGAATCAGAGAGAGAATGAGAGAGAGAGAGAGACAGACAGAGAGAGGGAGAGAATCAGAGAGAATGAGAGTGAGAGAGACACAGAGAGAGAAAGAAGGAGGGGGGAGGGAGGGAGGGAGAGAGATCCTAAGGCATTTATTGGCCTTTGTTGTCTCAATCCTTAGAGATGATAAAAGATGGATCAAGATTGAAATCGCTCCAGGACAAAATGGAGCATCTGCCACAATTGTCTTCTTTTGGGAGTTGCTGAGGAGAAGATGACTTATTAAAGAATATCCTCAGGACAAAACGCTTAGAAAGCATTCCCCAAGGAAGGAGGCTTTCTGCTCGTCTATTTTTTTTCCCCTTTCTTTCTTTCTTTCTTTCTTTCTTTCTTTCTTTCTTTCTTTCTTTCTTTTTTATTTTTTTTAACGTCTCCCCCTGCTTCAGAGTGCAAGCGAGAACAACAACTCGGGGTGAAAAGAATTAATCGCTTTGCTTCTCAAATTACGGGAAGAAGAAGGGAAGGAATGCAGCTGAGGCCACCAAAGGACCCCAGCTTGAGAAAGGCTGTGTACAGGCGGTCCTCGATTTACAACCACAAACGAGCCCAAAGTTTCCGTTATTAAGTGAGTTTTGCCCCACGTTACGACCATTCTTTCCACAGTGCCCAAGTGAATCATTGCGGCTGTTAAATGAGTCACACGGTTGTTAAGTGAATCTTCCCCTCGGACCATCTTGTCTGGAGGTGGCAAAAGTTGCCCCCAGGTCCCTGCAACCAGTCATAAGTACATGCCAGTTGCCAAGTGCCTGAATTTTGATCATGTGACCACAGGGATGCGACAACGGTTTGTAAATGTGGGGAAAAAAATGGTCATGTCGCTTTCCCCCCCCCAGGGGTGTTGTAACTTCAAATGGTCACTAAATGAAGTGTTATAAGTTGAGAACAATGTGAAACAATTAATGATTCTTGCCAGTTTGAATCAAAAGTGCTTTTTTCAAAAGGTAACTGGACTACGTTTTTTTCCTTGAGGAAGGTGTTTCGCTTCTCAGCTAAGAGGCTTCTTCAGTTCTGACTGGATGGTGGAGGATGGAAGGATTTATATTCCTTGCAGTCATCTGGTCATTAGTATTCTTTCTGAGAGTCATTGAGGCCACTTGGAGGTTTATTTGTGCCTGTTTTGACCTAGGCTCCCTTAAAAAGCAGGAAGCAGAGTCTTGGTCCTGGCAAGACCTCTTTTATTTACATGACTGTAAATTCCTTTTATTCACAGTCAGCAAGGCCTGTCCAAACAGTTTTTCAAAGGAATATTTATCAACACAGATCTTATCTCGCTTGGAAGGCTGCCAGGTAACTAGTTTCCAAACGCAGTACAAGGCAAAACTTGGCACAGAGTCTCTCAGAGTCAAGGAATGAACGAATTGTTTCCTGCAAAAACCTGCTCCCCGTTCGCTCCTCTTTTGTTTCCTATGGGAGAGGCCAATCACCTCCAAGGTGTGGCCTTACTCCCAGGTTGATCCTGCTTTCTGAGTTGTTCTTGTTTTCTGGCAGCTCTGCGCATGCGTACACTGGGAACGGGCTCCAGCTGTTCCTCTGCCTTGCTGCTGTCTAACTCTCTCTCTGCCTCTGACGCAGAGCCCTCGTCCGAGCTTTCCCCAGCCCCCAAGACTGGCCCATGTTCCACCCCAACCTCCTCACTGTCCTACTCCGCTGGCAGCTGTCCTGGTTGCCGGCAGGCCACTACAGTGCCTTTGGGGTCACCTGAATAGTGCAAATGGGTGTGGAGCCTTCTTGGAACTGCTGAAAGGAGTTGTGTTGTAAACAGGAGAGAGCTGGTGTTGTATTACTTCCCCTCTGTTGAGAGTGGGCGGTTTTAACATACATGGACTGTTTTACTCCTCTTAGAGAGAGTATTAATGACCAGGTGACTGCAAAGGAATACAATCCTTCCATTTCCCCACCCCTCCATCCAGTCAGAACCGAAGAAGCTTCTTGGATGAGAAAAGAAATGTTTTTTTCAAGGCAAAAACAAAAAGTCCAGTTGCCTTTTGAAAAAGCATCTTTGGGACAACCATGGCCTGGATGACGAAGAGTCTCCATAGACCTCTTGCCCAGTTGTCTCACTGGCCAAACTTTCCCAGTCGGACAGTTGTCTATAAATGGCGGTGTTGCACAACATGGAAAGCACCACAATAGAGAGGAGAAAATAGATTATTTTCTTTATAATTTTCTAAAACAGAGTAGAAATTTGCAGAAACCTGTAAAGAAACTTCCCAGCCGGCAGCTGGGAACATGCAAATGATGACGGAAGGGCCACAGGACGTAGAATCATAGAGGTTTTGTTATCCTTGTTTCCTCACTATCACACACTTATTACAAACACCCAATACGACATACACAATACAGGGCGCATCCCTCAACTCCAAGCAGGACTTAGAATTCTCTGGATGATAACGAAATTCATGTTAAGCCAGTAATGGTATTCAGCTGGTTTTATCAAATTTGGGCAAACTGGTAGCGCCCAAGCACCTGGACGTCATCACGTCCCGTTTTTGACGCTCTACGCATGCGCGGAAATCCCTGCGCGCACTCACACTTGCGAATCGGTAGCCAAGGTAAGTGAACACGACCCCTGTGTTAAGCGTGTGCTGGGGGCGCGCACACCTGAATTCTTGGTTGTGAAACGGTTGTCCTCAAGAATTTAAGAGCAAGACCTCAGGAAGCAGATGTTTCATCGCTCTCTTAGGAGTCCAGAATTTCTGGAAAGAACACTCCAAAGCTCAGAATTTCTGAAGGAACTCCCAATACGCCTTTGGGGTATTCCTTTTCTTTTCTTTTTTTTTTTTCAAAAGCTGCCGGAGCTTGTCCGGACAACCTGTAATTCACTCTTTCAAAGACACACCCCTGCGTGGGATTTCCAGGTCTCCACTTAAAATGCTTGGATTACTCTTAACCGCAGCAGTTATGGATTCTTTGTCTGCCTCGAGTTAAGCACCGCTGAGTACGGGGCGAGAACAATGGAAGAGATTAGCATGCCTGACTTACTTTCAAAAGCCCACGTCCCCTCGGTGAAGGTATGGATTCCATTTTCAAATTTCTCCACCCCATCTTTTGACTCTTGAGGGCGAAGGGAAGCAGCTTTCGGCTTTTATTTTATTTTTTTTTAAAAAGCAGAGGGTCTTAAATTTCAATCTGACTAAAAGGATTTACAAGAATACAGCAGAACAAAATTCAAGAGTCCCAACGCTTGGCATTTCCCACCCCGGGTCCAAACGTTGGCCTTCGAGGCAAGGACGAAATGCTCCCGGTTCGGACTAGATTGGGAGATCCGGTAGCAATCGTGGTGGGGTGGTTCAATGATCTGGTAGCGATGGTGGAGCAAAGTTCCCCCTACCCGAATCGGTGTAGGGTTTTAACCAAGCAGTAAGGTGCTTTTTACCTTCTGCACATGGGCAGGTACTGTGCATGCGCAGAAGGTCTGCGTGAGCATGTGAAGGCACGTGCATTTCCGAACTGGTAAGGAAAGTAAGTAGATTTCACCCCAGCTTTGAGGGATTTGCTGTTGTTCCGAGAAAGCTCAACTCATTTAGTCTAGCAAAGAGAAGGCCTAGGGGGTGACATGGTAACAGTCTTCCAATGTTTGAGGGGCGGTTGAAGAGAACCACCATTCTCTAAATTACCTGAGGGAGGGACAAGAAGTAATGAGTGGAAATTAATCAAGGGGAGAAGCAATCTAGAACTAAGGAGATATTTCCTGACAGTGAGAACAACCAATCAGTGGATGGTTTACTTCCAGGAAGTTGTGGGTGCTCCAACTCTTTGCCAACTCTTTCTCATGGCGGCTGCTTAGCTCCAACAACTGCTTCCTGTGGGGGCCCTAAGGAGCCTGGGCGGGCAGGTGAGGAATGGCTGGGAGGGGAGGGGCGAGTAGAGGCCGTTGAAGCGCCCCTTGACGTGAGTGACATCAAGTTGGCCACGCCCACCCACTCACATGACCACCTAGCCACGTCTACCAGCCGGTCATTAGGCAGATCGTATTAGTGGTCTTTGGGTTTAAAAATTATGAATTAAGTGGTCCCTCAGGTCCGAAAGGTCGGGGACCCCTGGACTAGGGGTCCCCTACCAACTGTATTTTTCTCTTATTTTCAAGAAGAGGCAAATAAAGAGGACATATTTTTCATCTTTTAAGAGCCTCTCCTGTCTCCAGCTGCAACCTTCATCTACAACATTCAATTACAATGTCACGGAGACCGACAACTCTGCTTCTACTCTATTTGCACGCCATATTACTTGTCCTCTAAAATCATCTCTTTTGGGTAACGCTCGCTCGCGGATTACATAGAAGGCGCAATAATAAGATCTACGTTATCATTCGTGGGTCCTGAGCAGAGGTGGGTTTCAGCAGGTTCTGACCAGTTCTGAAGAACCCGTAGTGGAAATTTTGAGTAGTTCGGAGAACCGGTAGTAAAAATTCTGACTGGCCCCGCCTCCATCTATTCTCTGCCTCCTGAGTCCCAGCTGATTGGGAGGAAATGGGGATTTTGCAGTCTCCTGGAGTGGAGAGGGAATGGAGATTTTACAGTATCCTTCCCCTGCCATGCCCACCAAACCATGCCCACAGAACCGGTAGTAAAAAATTTTGAAACCTACCACTGGTCCTGAGCCTCCTTTCACCATATTACACCCAGTTTGAAACAGATCCTACGCTAAACAAAACATGGTTAAGAGAATAAGACATTTTATTGTTAGGTGGGTTCTCGAATTATGACCACAATTGGCACTGGAACTTCTGTTGTTTAGCGAGACAGCTGTTAATGATTTGCATGCAATTTGATGTCTTTTTGGGGGGTTTTTTGGCCATGGTTGTTAAGTGAACTACACACCAACTTCCCCCCGTTGGCTTTGCTGGTCGGAAGCCAGCTGGGAGGGTTGCCAGTGGTGATCGCATGACCCTGGGATGGTGCAACTGTCATAAATATGAACCCAGTTGCAAAAAAAACAAACAAACAAAAACCACCTGATCACATGACCATGGGGACGCTGCAGTGGTTGTTAAGTATGAAAAAGGGTCGTACATCAGAGCCGAAGGAGCTTCTTGGATGAGAAGAAATTCCAGTTACCTCTTGCAAAAAAAAAGCATCTTTGGTCACAAGTCACTTTTTCAGTGCTCTTGTAATTTTGAACGGTCACTAAACAAACAGGTTGTATGTTGAGGACTACTTGTCCCCCAGGATTTCCTATAAGGTGGACTGCCAAAGTCTCAAAAGAGCAAAGAGGTCCTGAAAAACAACAACAACAACAAGCGGAAACGTTTGCAAAAGAAGCAGGCCAGCGCCTGTGCTTCAATGTGAGGGTGCATATATGCCACCCCTCTTTTCTCCCTCCCCTCGAAAGAGCAACGCAAAGCTGGCTGGGGAATTCTGGGAGTTGAAGTCCACCAGGCTTGAAGTTGCCAAGGTTAGAGACCCCTGCATGGCCATCTTTTCCTCCAATGGAAGCAGCTCCCTTTCCAAGCCAAAAAGAACTTCCCCGCCTGTTCCTTTCCAACAGGAATTCGCTAACAAGGCAGGTGGCTCGTCAGAGGTGTTGAACAGCTGCCAAATAAAACACGCAAAAGCCGTTGCGTATCTCAAAGGGAAAAGCTGTGTGTTTGTCGCCTCTGCATTTGGAACGGCTGTCTTAAGAAGATTTGACGGCGTTGATCCCGGAAGGTTTCTCCGTAAGATATTGTTTCCACCCCCTCCTGCCAATTAGATCCATTTCTAACTAAGGCTGGATCTGAAATGGGCTGAGTCAAATCAGCCAGAGGGGTATCAGGCTGAGATGGTCTACTAAACTGGGGACTCTCTTCAACACACACTTTGAGGTTGAACACTTTGGGGTGCTCAACCCCCAAAGTCAGGGTTCTGATAGATGCCCTAATTAAATCATGAGCCTAGAGCCAAGCTTCAAAAGAAATCTAGTTATTTATTAGGAGCTTCATGTCGGCACATTCCCAAGTGAAGCCAGCTCTGACCCCACATAATTTACGCCCCAATTATAACCCTGTTTCCCCCCTCACCCCAGGGCGTGTCATCAATGACACTGGCCAACGGAGCAATTTTGCGGCTTGTAGAGACCACTCCCCTCCGACCGCTGTGGGTAACCCTGGGAGACAGCCTTGAGAGAGATAAGTCTGGAATGTGCATCTGTTTTTGGCTGCCGTTTCATTGGTTCCCCCCACCCCCGGCCTATGGCAACTCAAGAACAGGCCAAGGATGCTTTGTGAGTTGACACTTAACAACCCCAAAATGTCTCTCAGCCTGGATTTCTGGATGAAGGTGAATCAGGTTATAGGCAAAGAGGAAAATGTCTCTCTTTTTGGGTCAGGTAGGAAAAAAACATCTAGATATCAGAACTGCTCGGCTTTCCTCGGGGGCCTGTTGTATTCCCAGAATTCTTACCCAACACAAACTTTGGCTGAACTGGCTAGAGGTGGGTGCAACATTTTTTGGATGGTCTACAGTTGTTGGGTGGGGCTAACCAAATGCAACCAATGGTTGGAACGATAAAATGCCTTTTTGGAAAGAGGGTCTTGTTTCTTCCCCACAATTTGGGAAAGGGGGAGGAGAGGAAGAAAGGAGAGAGGGGGAGGGGAGGGGTGGGGGGAGAGGAGAGAAGAGAAGGAGGAAGGAGAGAGGGGAAAGGAAAGAAAGGAAGATAGGAGGGAGGGAGGGAGGGAAAAGGAATGAAAGAAAAGGAAGATGAGAGAAAAGGAGGGAGGAAGGACAGAAGGGAAAGGAAAGAAAGGAAAGGAAAAAAAGAAAAAGAAAAAGGAGGCCCCACCCACTTTGGGACATAGCTCCTCCCACTGCTTTCTTCAGCCCCGCCCATCCAAAGTGGGTGAAAATACATTGTATTTTCAATGTACCAATACACCATGCTAGTTTAACCTGTTTCTTTGAAAGGCCAATTTACTGGGTCAGCACAAGACGCATGAACTGAACTTAACCCATTACTTGGTTTAAGCCCAAGAAGGAAAAACAAAAAAAATCAAAGTTAATAATAACACACTTTACGCAAATGCAGTTAATAATACTTAGCTGGGTAGGTTAAATGTTGATTGAAAGAGAAAACCTCTACGATTTACTTGATATACTCAATTCTGGGTAAATGTGAGAATTTCTGTCCTTTGGGACTTCCTACTTAAGTTTTCTTTTTCCCCTCTTAACAAAAACCGTTCGGGTAAAATACAGCTCACCTTACCCCACAATACCCACTGTTAAAACTTCTATAAAGCTGCAAAATCTTAACTCTCAGGTACATTAAGTCCTTGTAAACTTGTCTTTCTGTTTTGACCATGTCATGTTTCGACGCACAAATGGCACCTTTGAAAAACCCCAAAAAACCCCGAGAAGAAGACAGGTAAAATACCTAAATGAAACTATCATTACATCATAATTTCTTGGAGGATGAAAAGACAATTTGTGACATTCTGATTTCTCTAAAACTTCAAACGCGAACAAGGAGGAGAAGCTATGGGGTTGCGTGGAATAAGTTTGCAAAACAAAATTATTGCTGAATGCAAGCCAAATCAAGAGACTGGCCCATCTGAATAAATAGATGCTGAGCAGGAATCTGGCACAAACACACAAGAGGGTTTTGAATGATTAGAGCCGTCAGCACCGAGAGTCTGACCTAATAATAATAATAATAACAAACGACAGAGTGACAAAATAGAAAGCACGGTGTGTTGGAATAACTGCAAGAAATACCGCTTGCCTCCAAGCAAGAACTGGTGGGACCATAAAAGGGATAAATAACAGAAAATAAAGAAACTAAAGTGCTCTGGGACTTTAGAACTCAAAGAGACAAGTGATCTGCTACACAACACGCTAGAATTATTAACAGTTGTTGATAAGAAATATAAAAAAATCTGGGTAGGGGACAGGGCGATGCTTGGAGACAGCAGAAGAGAAGAGAAAGAACTCGAGAAGATAACAAAATACCAAGTGCTGCAAATAGAAGCAGAATAATTGCCGTGTTAGAATTTTTTTTTTTTTAGCATCGATAGTAATAGTCACCTTGGGTGCAATTCCAAAACATCTGGAGCACCATTTGAACACCATCGGCATTGACAAAATCCCCATGAGTCAATTGCAACAGGCAGCTTGACTTGTCATGGCTTACATCCCGCGAGGATATTTTTAATAACTTCAAACAGCAACATGGGCCTCGCATTGTTAACGAACAAAGGCGTACATTCAATTTTGCAACTACTAAGATTGTTGGCCGAGCAGGGACAAAAAGAGCCAGGTTGAAGCCTGGGAAAAGGACCCCTTTGTCAGTCAACAGGAGTACTGATTTATTACCAGCTTATCCAGTACTTAAGAGCCAAGGCTATGGCAGCACAAGGATCAACAGCCAACAACTTCAACAGCTGGCCATCAACATCCAAATCAACAACTAAAAAGCCACACACAACCAGGCACCACATACTGTAGATACAGCAAAGCACACATTCTGCTAGAGAGAAGTTCCCTATTGTGGTCCACCAGCAGCCTGCGGAGTGGGCAGCGGAGTCGGACAGTGAGGGGCTGTGGAGGACCATGGGCCAGTCCTGGAGTCTGGGGAGGGCTCGGACAAGGGCTCTGTGTCGGAGGCAGAGATGGGGCCAGGGCCATCTGGAAGTGATGCATGGACTCCAAAGCCTCCAGAGTCGGACAGCAGAGAGACAGAGGAACAGGAGGAGCCTGTTCCTAGTGCGCGTATGCGCAGATCTGCCAGGAGGCAAGAACAGTTAAAACAAAAGAGACGACTCAGGAGTAAGGCCAGGAGATGACTGGCCCCTCCCAGAAGGCTTAAAAGAGAAACAAAGGCTCATGGGCTCTTTGTAGGAAAGCAACGTTGCTAAATCTGTTTCCAGTTGGCATCTCTAGTTTCTGAACTTCGTGGGGCTTTGCCAGGAAAGGCCTTTGGTAGGGTGCCAAAGAAGATAAAGGTTTGTGATAAGCCCAAAGGACTTTTTCTGAAGGATTGGTTTTGGAATTAATTTGTACTAAGCTGGGAATGAAGTAATTCTCAGCTGTTATAATAAAATAGGTTTGTTTGAGTCTAATTGTGTCTTGTAATGACTAAGTGAGCCTAGGTCACAACATTCCTTGAGGATGGGCTCCAGAACGAGTCGGAAAGCTTGGAAGTCTAAAAATTTTGTATATCTAGTTTTTTCTATGTGTTTCACTTTTCTTCTTTGTATTGTAACTGCTATTCTAAGAGCAAATCCTTCAGAAAAGTTATTGCGTTACATTCTTGATTAAATGAACTTTCCACTGATATATTATTTTATGGTACTACTCCTCCCAAAAAAGTGGTGTTATTAGCTAGTTTTAGAAAATACACTTTTCCCAAAAGGTTTCCACAATTTTGGCTGCTACTGTAAGTTCCCTGTAAAAGGTGTTGGGTAGCAGCCAATTCAACAGCGAGTTTGTTGTCTACTTCTGGAGGTTTCCCCCCCCCCCCCCCACTTTTCCCAGACTAGCAAGGAGGCGCAGATGATGAACCACCAAAAGATCTGGCCAGTTTCGTGAAACAGAACAAGGTGTAATAAATACAGTGATGAGCTAACATATGTAGACCTAATCTTTTAACAGCCATCAATTTTTAATGTTATTAACTTTTAATAACAGCTGGCGAGAGCGAAGGAAGGCAGAAAAGTGGACACATTTCAGCTTGTTGTCTGTGTTTGATTTCTTTGTGTATCGTGCCCTTGTTGTTTTTAATTATTGTTTCCTGCCTGGAGTCATTGGTTTGACGAGGGAGGCTATACAAATGGAATGAATGAATGAATGAATGAACAGACGGATGGAGTTGGAAGGGAACTTGGAGGTCTTCTAATCCAACCCCTTTGCTCAAGCAGGAGAATCTCTAGCATTCTGGACAAGTGGCTGTCCCATATCTTCTTAACAATCTCCAGTAATGATAGATGGATGGATGGATGGATGGATAGACAGACAGACAGACAGACAGATATAAATAGAGATAGAGGACACGGCTATTGTCATAAAGGCATGCTGGCTGCCAAGTGCCTGATTTTTGGTCATGTGACCATAAGGAAAGCTGTGACGGTCGTAAGTGTGAGGATCGGCCACTAGTCACTTTTTTCAAGGTTACTGAAACTTTGAACGGCTGCTAAATGGATGGCGGGGAGTCAAGGATTATCTGTTTTGAATTTTCCCAAAGGACAGTCTATTGTGATGATGGCGAACCTGTGGCATGCGGAGCCATATCTGTGGGCATGCGAGTGTTGCCTTAGCTCAGTTCCAGTGCGCATGCGCGAGTCGGCCAGCTGATTTTCAGGCCTTCCGGAAGTCGGGAAATGGGCAGTTTCCAGCTTTTGGAGGGTCTCTGGGGGCGGGAGGCTGTTTTCACCCTCCCCAGGCTCCAAGAAAGCCTCTGGAGCCTGGGGAGGGGGGAAAATGGGCCTACTGGGCCCACCGGTAACCTTTTTGCCGTCTTGTGCCAAAAGCAGGGGGAGTGTGTGTGTGGGGGGGGGGGGAGGTGTTGCATGCGCTTGCACAGGGGTGCGGCATTGAATTATGGGTGTGGGCACACCCGCAACCCTCCCCTGCTTTTGGCACAAGATGGCAAAAAGGTTAGCCATCACTGGTCTATGATATGCCTCCCACCCTAGTGTGTGTGTAATGTTTGTGAGTGTGTGGATGCTAAGTATGACACTTCCAGCTCTTAGTCCCAAGCCTGCACAACCTCACAACTATTGTCAAGAAATTCAAGGAATGGGAAGGGTTACATTAATAAACGGGGCCATAGAAGCCATCCGGTCCAGGGTTCCCTTTATCATTTACCTACAACAGGAAGATAAAAGGAAATAATTATCCCAGCCTCGTTAAAGCCGTCCGTTAACGGTGTTGGGTTTTTGCCCTGTTGTTGACCTGGAACGTGTGACTGGAAGGGAAGAAGTAGAGCGCCTGTCAACTGGGGCAGTGGCCCCTCCTCTCTTAAGGTCGGAAAAGCCGAACAAAAGATCTCCTCCACTTATATCCCACCAGTCCCAGCTGCTGCAGAGTATAATTTTTCTTGCAATGGCCGCCCAATAAGGAAAGCTATTTTCTCCCATGGGAGATGCACCTTGGGGTCTCTGATGCATTCTTCCGCACAGGCCCTTTGATTTGCATGCAAACCTCATTAGCTTCCCCTTTCTACATAGGATAGGATAGGATAGGATAGGATAGGATAGGATAGGATAGGATAGGATAGGATAGGATAGGATAGGATAGGATAGGATAGGATAGGATAGGATAGGATAGGACAGAATTAAGAATAGAATGGAATGGAATGGAATGGAATGAGGAAAGAAGTAGGAGAATAGAATAGAACAGAATAGAACAGAACAGAACGGAGCGGAGTAGAGTAGAATGGAATGGAATAGAATAGAAGATCAGTACATTAGAAGAGAAGAGAGAATGGAATAGAGTAGAGTAGAGTAGAATAGAATAGAATGGAATGAGTGGAATGGAATGGAATGGAATGAGGAAAGAAGGAAGGAGAATAGAATAGAATAGAACAGCAGTACATTAGAATAGAAGAGAGGAGAACAGAGGAGAGGAGAGAAGAGAGGAGAGAATGGAATGGAAGAGAGTAGAGTAGAATGGAATGGAATGAGGAAAGAAGGAAGGAGAATAGAATAGAAATAGAATAGAACAACAATCCATTAGAATAGAAGAGAGGAGAATAGAGGAGAGGAGAGAAGAATGGAATGGAAAGAGTAAAGTAGAATGGAATGGAATGAGGAAAGAAGGAAGGAGAATAGAGTAGGGTAGGGTACAGTAGGGTAGGGTAGGGTAGGGTAAGGTAGGGCAGGGCAGGGCAGGGCAGAGCAGGATATTCTTTACCGGCCAAGTGTGATTTGACACACAAGGAATTTCTCTCTGGTGCATAAGCTCACCCAGTGTACATACAAACAACAAACTATATACTTAAATTTCTAACCGTCTCCCCATTCCTGACTGCAGGAAACATTCTTTTCGCTTGTCTCAGCCAGTGAGCACGCAGGCCCAGTTGATAATCAATGAAAGTTTCCTGATCAGATTAAGAGAAAAACAGGAGAAAGGAGGGAGGAGGAAAAGAACTGTTTCTCAAGACCATCGAATTTCGGGTTCCAGACACTGGGCCCCTCTCTATTTTCAATAGAGAAAATGCTCTTGAACACAGAAACACATCCATAAGGAAGGGAGGAAAGAAAGAAGGAAGGAACGAAGAAAGGAAGGAAGGGAAGGAAAGAGAAGGAAGAGAAGGAAGAGGAGAAAGAGGAGGAAGGAAGGAAGAGAAGGAAGGGAGGAAGGAGAAGAAGAAAAAGAAGGAAGAAAAGAAGGGAAGGAAGGGAGGGAGGGAGGGAGGAAAGAAGGGAGGGAGGGAGGAAGGAAGGAAGGAAGGAAGGAGAGTAATTTTGCCCCTATTTATTTGAATGAGTATATTTAGACCCAATCTGTGCCTTTGGGAAAAATTTTACTTAAACTCCTTAAATCCCAGAAAACGTGCAAAATCATTTGTAGCAATTTCATTTGCTTTTTAAATCCTCTTTTAGTTTAACATGTTCCATTTTCCGAAACAAAAACAAAAGGAAAATCTTCCTTTTTTTCGATACATTTTGCCACTACAAGCTAAAGCAGACAGCCCAACTAAAAGGAAACAAATAGCTAATAATATTTCCTCCTCAATGAGAGCAGAAGGATAAGGGATGAAAAGGCAGTTGGCAGGATTTTCATTTGCACAAATAAAGAGACAGAATTTGCAAACACACACACACACACACACACAAAATGAAAAACTACACTGCCTCACCTTCCTTACAAAAAAAATAATAATAATAAGGACGTTTGTTAATAAGCCAGTTTTCAATTTTAATCCTTTAGGGAAGAATTCTAATCAGCTCAACCTTGTAATGTTCAGCAAAACTCAATCCAAAATTGGACCACATGATTCAACTGTTCCAATTATCCAAAGGCTAAAACTTGGCCAATAAACTAAGTAGGAAGATGCCTTTACAAGGCAGATGTTTTCACCCAACTCTAACCAAAGCTTGATTAAAAGTTAACCTTGGTTCATTTTTAATGGTGATTTAGCGTACTGGGCACAAAATTCCAGGCATTTGGGTAGAGTAGCCCCATGCTTCTCAACTTTAGCAAGCTTAAGATAATCTAGATGTCAATTTCTTTTCTTTCAAATTCTGAGCCTCGAAACCCAGACCGCCTTCAAGTTGGTAAGGTTGAGAAATGATGAGTTAGTTTTAAGGTGGTGTCCAGAAAACGGGGTCAATTCATTCACCAGTTTAGTATGGTTCATGAATTTATACATACACACAAACCTGTCTCAAAAGTGCTGTTTGAAAAGAAACTTCGTCTGTTTTTTCCTTTGAAGATGTTTCACTTCCCATCTGAGAAGCTTCTTCCATTCTGACTGAAACCATTCAATCAGAACTGAAGAAGCTTCTCGGATGAGAAGTGAAACGTCTTCAAAGAAAAACCAAGTGGCTTGTGAAAAAGCACCATTGGGACAACTGTGACCTGGATGATTGAGAATCTCCCTAGACAAACACACAAACACATTTAGTCCACAAATACCGTATTTTACGGAGTATAAGAAACACTTCACACCCCCCCCAAAGAGGGTGAAAATTTGGGTGTGTCTTATACACCGAATGTAGCCAAAAACGTGATGCATGGAGGAGGCGATGGTCTATGGCAATCCCTGCAGCCTTGAACAGCTCATTGGGGGTATATCGGGAGGTCAATCCACCCGCCAATCAGCTGCTCGTGCTGAATCAGGTTGCAATTATATGCTGAAGCTGACCTGGGTGTTCGCTATTTGCTGTAAGGACTGTCGGAGTTTGCAGCAGCAAGCAAAACACAAGCAGAGGAGAGGAGTTTCAGTTTCAGAGATTAGCACAGCATGCAGCTTTAGAACAATTGCTCTAAGCCACGCCCAGGCTCCTTGCTGTCTCCTTCCTTGTTGCTCACAGCAAATACTGTTTCAGTTTTCAAACTGTCTCACACACTGACAGGACGCTAGCCGGATGAATACCGATGAATGCTGGTAGGCAGAGGCAGGGGTTTTTTTTTTCTTATTTTCCTCCCCCGAAACTGAGGTGCGTCTTATACTCCGGAGTATCTTATACTCCGAAAAATACGGTACCTGTCAAACACAATTCAACCTTAATGCAGACTCTCCACTGCCTAACCCTCTGATGAAGGCAACACAAGTTAATGGCTGCAGATCTCACTGGAGTTTCATGGGACACGTATGTTTTTTTTCAAAATCAGAATGCAGGAATGCTGGCTATGGGGTGCTTGAGAAGAAGGGAAATGCGAGATATGCCATCATTTTGCAAATTGGGAGCGTCCTAAGCCATATATGCAATACAGGTAATCCCCGACGTACGACAGTTCATTAAGCGACTGTTTGAAAATTACAATGGCAGTGAAAAAAAGTGACCATATTACAACCATTTTTCACATTTACAACCCCATGGTCACATGACCAAAATTTAGACGATTTGCAACTGACTTGTATCTATGACGGTTGCAGTGTCTCGGGGTTACGTGATTCCCATCTGGCCACCCTCTGACCGACCAAGTCAACGTGGAAGCCTGATTCGCTTAACAACCGGTTACTATCGTAACCTCTGCAACGATTCGTTTAGGAACCGTGGCAAAATGGGAGGGCGAGACTCACTGGACAGACGTCTTGCTGAGCAACAGGGATTTGGGTCGTAAGTCGAGGACTACCTGTAGAAGCACCGGAGGAAGAAGAGGCAAAACAAAAAGGCAACAGCAGTAGAGCAGTAGAGCAATTTAATTCGGGAAAGAAACTCTGAAACCCCAAACTCAAAACGAGCTTCCTGGCTGCCAGAGTAACGTAACCCATAATCCCATACCTTGTTGGCTACCAAGCCGCTCCTGATATGAGGTAGCTCCAGGTCCGCTGAGTTCTACAGACAGACAAAACAAAAAGGTCCATTCACAATCACTTTTAGCATCATCGGGAGGAAAAAATATATAGATACAGATAGATGGATAGATAGATCAAACTTCTTTTCGATCCTTTGCTAAATTGGCTAAAATGGATAACAGAGTTGGAAGGGACCTCAGTGGTCTTCTAGTCCAACATTCGGCTCAAATAAGGAGACCCTACACCATTCCAGATAGTTGTCCAATTTCTTCTTTTTTGTCTCTGTAGAAGGAAGACCTTCAGAGGTATAAGGATATTTCTTATTTCCAATATGTACCAGTTGGCTCTCAAAAGCTCCAGAGGAGATGCTCCCGCTTCAGGCTCCGCCCACACCCAGCCTCCACAGGATAGGCGGCCGAGCCATCCAATTGCCCGCTAGGTAGGTGGATTTGGAGATGCGATGGCGCAGTGGTTAGAATGCAGTACTGCAGGCTACTTCTGCTGACTGCCGGCTGCCTGCAATTTGGCAGATCGAATCTCTCTAGGCTCAAGGTTGACTCAGCCTTCTGTCCTTCCAAGGTCGGTAAAAAGAGGACCCAGATTGTTGGGGGTAAGATACTGATTTTGTAAACCGCTTAGAGAGGGCTGTAAAACACTGTGAAGCGGTATATACATCGGCTATTGCCCTTCCTTCCTTCCTTCCTTCCTTGCATCTACCCATCCATGCATCTATCCATCCATGGTGCACAGTGGTAGAATGCAGTATTGCAGGCTAACTCTGATGACTGCCAGGAGTTCGATCCTGACCGGCACACGGTTGACTCAGCCTTCCATCCTTCCGAGGTGGGTCAAATGAGGACCCAGATTGTTGGGGGCAAAAGGCTGACTCTGTAAACTGCTTAGAGAGGGCTGCAAAGCACTGCGAAGCGGTATATAAGTCTAAGGACTATTGCTATTGCTATTTATGTGCGTGTTTCACGGAAGGGCTGGTTGGCCTTCCAATTTAGACACAGGGCACAAAGATGACTCAGATGACTTATTAAAGCAGAAAGCTCTTCCTGAGTCTGACTGCCAGTACTTCTCCATCATTGTGTTGCCTATGGGACTTGGGTAGCCAATGGCAGTTGTTCTCCAGGGTTATAACAGTAACAGAGCTGGAAGGGACCTTGGAGGCCATCTAGTCCAACCCCCTGCTCATGCAGGAGACCTGTCCTAGGGATTCGAACCGTCGAACTGCCCACCTTTCTGATCGACAAGCTCAGCGTCTTAACCCCTGAGCCACCTTGGAGCTGTGGAGGTCTAACCCTGGGGCCTGCTGGGTGATAAACATCGTGTCCGCCTGCAAACCACGTTGATCCAATGACTTTGCCCTCTTCTGTACAAGAGGCAACCATCAGAATTCATTCAAAGCAGGGAGTTAGGGATGGGCCCAACATACTCCTATCTGGTTAAGGAATATCAGAATGCAGAATAACAAAACTGGAAGAGACCTTGGAGACTTCTAATACAATGCCTAGCTCAAGCAAGAGACTCTGGACCATCCTGGACCAAATGGTTGTCTAATCTCTTCTTGAAAACCTCCAGCCACAACTTCTGGAGGAAAGCCGTTCCACTGATTCGAACGGCTCTCATTGTTAGGAGCTTTTTCTCCTTCACACATCAACCCATGTCTTCTCTAACCAGTTGTCCTCTAGATCAGGGGTCACCAACCTTTCGGACCTCAGGGTCCACTAAATTCATACTTTTAAATTCCGCGGACCACTAATAGGATCTGCCTAATGATTGGCTGTGTGGGTGTGGCTAGATGATCATGTGACTGGATGGGCGGGGCCAACTTGATGTCACTTATGTCAAAGGGCACCTTGCCAGCCTCTATTTGCCCCTCCTCTTCTCACCTGCTTGCCTGGGCTCCTTAGGGCCCCAACAGGAAGCAGTTGTTGGAGCTAAGCAGCCACCACGAGAAAGAGTTGGCAAAACAGCTCAGTTCAAATTGGATCTGACCAAGACAGAGGCTCAGTAGAAGCACCTCACAGAGGACTAGGAGCATAGGCTTTCCAAGCAGAGGGAAGACCTGCAGGAGTGCAAGGCCAGGTACTGGCACCTGGGGGCTCAGTGAGCTGAGATGGTCAGCCAGTTCCTGGCCATGATGCAGTCCCACTGGAACAAGGTCCTCCGGCTCTTCGCCACCACCGGCACTTCCCCCCAGCCTTCACCCAAAGCCCCACACCAGGAGATCGAAGCAGACCCCAAGTCGGAATTTCCCCACTCTCTGACCCACACAAGAAGACCCAGAAGGGGGAGACTCTCTGCAACAACACAAACGTTCATTGCAGGTATCTGTCCCTGGGGCCGTAGTTTGAGGACCCCTGATTTAATGCAATAATAATAATGCAAATTTTTTTTTTCTGCAGACCACCAAAATTTTCTCACGGACCACCAGTGGTCCACGGATCACAAGGTGGTGACTGCTGCTCTAGATACAACTGCAAATGCCACAATCCCCAGCCAGCAAGGCAGAGGGGCAATTGAGCGGCTTCCAGGAGACCCTTTCCCTTCCCTTCTGCCAACCCATGTTGCTTTAAGCCAAAGACAAACAACATTACAGGAATTCACTCGGGGGGGGGGGGGAGCTTTGCAAAGGGTCTCTGTCAATCTCTCTGGTTTTTGGGCAGAGGACTGCCCAGTTCCAACAGGATTTCCCCCCTTTCCGGGGGCTATTTAGCAAACACAGCAAAGAGGTTTAGAAACAAAAAATGCTCCGGCTCTCCATCCCTGTTGTGTAAATCTGAGATAAGAGATTGTCTGCTTAATCCTAATGAGGCCTCTCCATTAAAATCTTTATTAACTCACAGCTCAGCGGGGGCTGGCCAGCAAACCCTGTCGGCACCCTGGGCCTCTTTTTTTTTTCCCTTCTCCGCTATCTCTCCCGTACTTAGATCTGCTTTAACTTTTTCTTTTTTAACCAATAGCTCTAAGATGTTTCCACTGCTTATCAGCCATGCCAAGCCGCTTACTTTATCACTGCTATTGCAGATAAAATAAATGAGCTGGGGATGAGATGAATAATGGCATTTTCTGCAGGTTCCCATTACATTCACAACAGACTGTAGATTTCAACTTCGCCACGAAAGAGACACGGGGTGGGTGGAGGGGGAGAGAGAAAGAGAAAGAGAGAGAGAGGGAGGGAGGGAGAGAGAAAGGTGACAGAAAGAGAGACAGAGAGAGAAAGAAGAAGGGAGGGACAGAGAAAGGAGAGAGAGAGAGAGAGAGAGAGAAAGAAGAAGGGAGAGACAGAGAAAGGAGAGAGAGAGAGAGGGAAAGAGGGAAAGAGAGAAAGATAAGAGAGAGAGAAGGGAGGAACAGAGAAAGAAGAGGGAGAGAGAAAAAGGAAAGAAAGAAAAAGAGAAAGAGAAAAAGAAAGACAGAGAGAGAGAAAGAAAAGAGAGAAAAAGGAGAAAGAGAAAGACAGAGAAAGAGAAAGAGGGAAAGGAGAAAGAGAGAGAGAAAGGAGAAAGAGAGCGAGAAAGAGAGAGAAAGGAGAAAGAGAGAAAGACAGAGAGAGAGAAAGAAAAGAGAGAAAGGAGAAAGAGAAAGGAGAAAGCGAGAGAGAAAGAGAAGAGAGAAAGAGCAAGAGAAAGACAGAAAGAAAAGAGAGAAAGAGACAAAGGAGAAAGAGAGAAAAAGTAAGAGAGAGAAAGAGAGAGAAAAAGAAGGAGAGAAAGGAGAAAGAGAGAGAGAGAAAAAGGAGAAAAAGAGAAAGAGAAAGAGAGAGAGAGAAATGAGAAAGAGAGAGAGAAAGAGAAGAGAGAAAGACAGAGACAGGGGGGAGGGGGAGGGGAGGGGAGGGGAAAGGCAGATTTTAACAAACAACCTTTTTGCTCAACGGGTCTTAGATTCCAGGATGGGTTTTAAACCTACCTGAACTGAGGAGGCAATTAATTTTGAAAACCATGGGAAGGCAGCCAAGGGTTGACTTCCCGGCTGAGCATATTGTGACTTTTTATAGATTATTTTTTTTTTTCTGCAGTGTTTGGCAAAGGGAGAAGCGGCTTAAAGCTGTACGTCACCTAATAAAGCTGTTGGCTTTCCATTTTTTGTCTCCTTCGTTGAAAGGACGGAGCCTGGAGTTGTGTCTTAAAAGGGCGACACAAACGTCGCGTTAGTAAAAAGGGAGGCAGGACGCGGGAAGAGGGGAAATGGGACGGATCCTTACAGCCTGTTCGGGAAATCAACCGGACGGGTTGAAGTCGTAAATTGCATTAGGACATAACCAGGTAGTCCTCGACTTACGACCACAGCGGAGCCCAGCATTTATGTTGCTAAGCAAAACATTCGCTAAGCGAATCTTTGCCCCATTTGACGGCCTTTCTGGCAGCAGTCGTTAAGTGGATCACTTGCAGTTGGTCACAAAAAGGGATTGCATGACCCCAGGACACTGCAACTGTCATTAAATATGAGTCGGATGGCAAGCATCTGAATTTGGATCATGTGATGGCATGGAGATGCTGCATTGGTTGTGAGAAATGGTCCTGAGTTCCTTTTTTCAGTTCCGTTCTCACTTTGGATGGCCACTAAATGAACTGTCGTAAGTCGAGAACTACCTGCCTACAAACTTTTATTGATGCCTACAGGCTGAAATTCACCCTAGCCAGGGGGATAAGGAGGGACTCTACCTATGGAAGCAACTTCATAATGTGTAGACCATTTTTGCCCCTTGAATGCTCATTGTTTTCCAGTTTGTTTTACAAAACCGTTTCCATCACTCTTCGCCCAGCCTGCTAGCCTTCCAGCTTCCTTGTGCATCTCACTTCTGGTTAACATCAACTCATAACATAATGAAGGGGGAAAGAGAAATTATAATAATTAACACTGCATAGACAGAGGGCAGAGTCACAACAGGAGAAGAGCTATACTCTTAATTGTTTTGCTGCCTGCTGTAAATCACGGAGGGTTTTCGGCACTTGCATTCAATGAATACGATTTTCAAGGCTACCCAGGCCAGGAGGTGGAGGAGGAGGAGGAAAGAGGAGGAGGAGGAAGAGAAAAAGGAGGAGGAGGATTTTTGGCACCTGCAGGAAATGAATGAATGCAATTTTCAAGGCTACTCAGGCCAGGAGGAGGAGAAAGAAGAGGAAAGGGAGAAGGAGGAGAGAAGAAGGAGGAGAAGAGGAAGAAGAGGAGGAGGAGGAAGAAGGAGAAGAAAAAGAGGAGGAGGAGGAGGAGGAGGAGGAGGAGGAGGAGGAGGAGGAGGAGGAGGAGAAGAAGAAGAAGAAGAAGAAGAAGAAGAAGAAGAAGAAGAAGAAGAAGAAGAAGAAGAAGAAGAAGAAGAAGAAGAAGAAGAAGAAGAAGAAGAAGAAGAAAGGGATAGGAGGAAGAGGAGGCGGAGAAGAAGAAGGAAGGGATAAGAGGAAGAGGAGGAGGAGAAAGAAGAAGAAGAGGGGGAGAAGAAAGAGAAGGAGGAGGAGAAGGGGAAAAGGACAAGAAGAAGGAGGAGGAGGAGGAGAGAAGGGGAAGGGCAAGAAGGAGGAGAAGCAAAAGAAGCACCAGTGGCATCAAAGGAAGGAGAAAGAGAAGAAGAAGGAGAAGGAGAAGGAGAAGGAGAAGGAGAAGGAGAAGGAGAAGGAGAAGGAGAAGGAGAAGAAGGGGAGGAGGAGGAGGACAGTAGAATCTCCGGAGACAGAGAATTGGAAAAGATCCCGAAGTATCCAGATCTGAAAATTAAAAGTGAAAGATTTTTGGCATAAGCCAAGTTGGTGTGGTCCCAGTGTTATTGGCACACCGCGTGCCATACCAAAAAGTTTTGGACAGCACTTAGCAAATTTTTGCGCAATGACAAAAAACATCCATCTGTCAATTGCAAAAGGCCACATTACTTGGACCCCACGTATACGCACCACCAATAAATTATGGAACACGCTAGTTCTTGGCAAGAAGGTGATGCGAATGAGGGCCAGCACAGCTAAAGAACTGGCCGAGGCGATTTCACATGGTTGTCTATGTCATAATAAAGGACCCGCCAAAAGAAGAAGCGGAACGACCCATGGCGCATGAAAGCAACACTATCGGCATTGACAAATTCACTATCAGTCAATTGCAAAAGGCAGCTTTGCTTGGAACAGCTGACGTCCTGCATTTGATACCTCTAACACCAGCAAACAAACACATCCGGCTATCTTTGGGCTCAGTGGCTAAGGCCAGAAAGGTTGGCAGTTTGGTGGTTCGAATCCCTAGTTATAGGCCTCCTCCGTGAGCAGGGGGGGCTGGACTAGATGACCTCCAAGGGCCCCTTCCAACTCTGATACTGTTAAATAGGTGGACCAAAATGCCAAATCCAGTCCGAACATTGGGCCGCGCCACAAACCATGACGATAATAATGATAATGATGATGATGATGATGGTAGAGCCATGTTCTTTAGAAGCCTCAAGATGGCATACAAACGAGCCGATTCCTTTTCTGCTTTTGGCTTTCAAAAATTGTGGCTGGGTGAGCAAACGTGTGTCAGCCCAAGCCAGATTTTTCACACCGCTAAAAGCAGAGGAGGAATGGGAAGGAAGCTAAGCGTGTCACCAGCCCCAGCAGGGGTCAGTCTGCCACTTCTGTATTGCCACCCGATGTTGTCTTTAAAAAAAAAAAACAAGAAATAAATTCCCATTAAAAAGGAAAAGAGAAAACAGACAAGACCTTTCCAGCTCTCGGTTCTGTTATTTCTGTCAACAAAGTTTATTGATCCTTCTAGAAAAAAGATCAGCAGTGGGATGAAAGTCCCCCTTTTCTCCCCCCCCCACCCTTCTTCTTCTATTTGCTGATGTATTTTACAGCTCTTCCTTCCGGTGTATTGGCTGGTTTATGCCTTTGAAGCAGGGGTGTCAGATCCATAACTACTGTATTCTAGTAGCCTGGAATTTATTTCTGTTTTATGAGTTCTCTTTTGAGAAGCCAAACACAACAAGCGGCCTATTGTAACAGGAACAGAGTCGGAAGGAACCTTTGAGGTCATCTAGCCCAACCCCCTGGCTCACATAGATTGAATCTCTCCAGGCTCAAGGTTGACTCAGCCTTCTGTCCTTCCGAGGCAGGTCAAATGAGGACCCAGATTGTTGGGGGCAAGAGGCTGACTTTGTAAACTGCTTAAGAGAGGGCTGTAAAACACGGTGAAGCGGTATATACATCTATTCCTTCCTTCCTCCCTTCCTTCCTTCCTTCCTTCCTTCCTTCCTTCCTTCCTTCCTTCCTTCCTTCCTTCCTTCCTTCCTTCCTTCCTTCCTTCCATGCGTCTATCCATCCATGCATATCCATCCATGGTGCACAGTGGTAGAATGCAGTATTGCAGGCTAACTCTGATGACTGCCAGGAGTTCAATCCTGACCAGCTCACGGTTGATTCAGCCTTCCATCCTTCCGAGGTGGGTCAAATGAGGACCCAGATTGTTGGGGGCAAAAGGCTGACTCTGTAAACTGCTTAGAGAGGGCTGCAAAGCACTGCAAAGCGGTATATAAGTCTAAGGGCTATTGCTATTGCTATTTGTGTGCATGTTTCACGGAAGAGCTGGTTGGCCTTCCAATTTAGACACAGGGCAAAAAGATGACTCAGATGACTTATTAAAGCAGAAAGCTCTTCCTGAGTCTGACTGCCAGTACTTCTCCATCATTGTGTTGCCTATGGGACTTGGGTAGCCATTGGCAGTTGTTCTCCAGGGTTATAACAGTAACAGAGCCGGAAGGGACCTCGGGGGTCATCTAGTCCAACCCCCTGCTTATGCAGGAAACCTATCCTAGGGATTCGAACCGCCAACCTTTCTGATCGACAAGCTCAGCGTCTTAGCCCCTGAGCCACCTAGTCACCACCTAACCGATATAAACACGGGACAAGATTTCCATGTTGCAACACTTCCTTCTTAGAGGCAAATAATGAAAACTTTGAATTATTCTTCTTTCCAAGTATAGTCTGGGGGAGATGGGGAATGTAATCCAGCGCATGGGGCAGTGTGTGTGTGTGTGTGTGTGTGTGTGGGCACATCAGACAAACTTCACGTGGTCTCTATGCAATGTATTTCTTCTCCTTGAATCTCCATAGATTAGAAGTGGAATAAGAATGCCAGTTTGGTCTTGGTGGCTAAGGCACCAGGCTAGAAAGTGGGAGATGGTGAGTTCTAGTCTGGAGCTAAATCGCGAAAGCTGGCTTGGTGACTTTGGATGCCAGGAGACTGGGAGTTCTAGTTCCATCCTAGGACTTGAAAAGTCAGCTCGGTGATGTTTAGGCCAATCACCAGGCGACTGGGAATTCTAGTCTCGCCCTAGACATGAAAGCCTGCTGGGTAACATTAGGCCAATCGCCAGGCGACAGGGAATTCTAGTCTCGCCCTAGACATGAAAGCCAGCTGGGTGACTTTGGGCCAGTTTGCTCTCTCTCTCTCAGCCCAATGCACCTTACAGGGTTGTTGTTGTGGTGGGGAAAATAGGAAGAGGAAGGTGGGTCTGATATGTTCTCTGCCTTGCATTGTTTGTAAAAGTAAAGAGGGGGATGAATGAATGAATGAATAAATAAATAAATAAATAAAATGCTTTAGGGAGTTGATTTAAATCAACCTACCACACTGCGGAAAGAAACCACAGAAACCTGAAGGTAAGCTTGAAAAGTTAAATGCAAATATATGTGTGTGTGTGTGTGTGTGTGTGTGTGTGTGTGTGTGTGTATGTGTGTGTGTGTGTGTGTGTGTGTGTGTACAGGTAATATCTCGGGTTTCTTCCCGTGTAATTGTAAGCATATCTTTAGAAGGATAGCAGCGACGTTTCGATGAAATCACATTCATCATCTTCTGGCTGATGTTATATATGTAGAGAGAGAGAGAAATTATTTATTTGAAGAAGCGTTGGACCTACAAGGGATAATAAAAACTGGCTGGAGTTTTTCTTGCCAATGTTTTTTTAAAAATTTTATTTTATTGGTTCTAGCTGGAGTTGGTAAAATGAAACAAGGACAAGGACATGGTAAGTAGAATAAGCTTTTAAGGTTTTATAGCCCTGGGATTTTGCCTCTCACCCAGAATGAAGAGGTTGGTCGCTCGGCCATCTTGGGAGAATTTTAAGGAAATAAAAGGAGACCATAATCCCGCCAAGAATCAAGCCTTTGGCAAACACACACATACCCCACACAACTCAAGGGAGCTGTTCTTACAATTCTGCATTCTTCCCGGTCTCCATGATAGAACTATCTTCAGGTTTCAAAAAGTCAAATTTCAAAACGCAGCTACTTCCTGTAAAGCCCAGATATTTCCCCCCCCCCAAAGAATCCTCCCCTCCCTCTCTCTCTCTCTCTCTCTCCTCCCCCCCCCCCCCCCCCCCCCCCCCGCTTTTTCTAACGCCTGTGTTTCTCATTAAAATTTCTGCAAACTGTTCAGGCTTGGGAAGCTGCTTTGGGCAGATCCGTCCGACTGATACCTGACTGACAGGTTTTCACCGAAGCGTTAAAAATAAAATCCAGAAGGAAAGAAAGAAAGAAAAGTGACTTTTCAGTTTCAATCAACAATATGATGGGTGTATAAAGATTGAAATAGGTAAGCGAGTTTTTTGTTTGTTTTTTTTTTCCTCTGTCTCTTCAGGCAAGCAAGCAATCTGGTGGTTTAGCAGGACTCTTTTAAACCCCCGAGCGTGAAAAGAGTGAGTGAGTTCACAAGGGTTTTTGGTAACCAGCATCTGTGGCTTATCTCTGGCTTCTGAATGACTCTCTTGGCCATTCACCTGGGCCTTATCGGCAGGAGGTAGCCTTTTGGGAGGAGAGGCAGCTGATTCGGGGCTGAGTCAATAGATTGTATCTTTTATTCAATCGTTCATATTGTTGTGGTCCGCAGGAGCTGGCAGCAAAGTCGGACAATAAGGAGGAGATTTGGGAGGAATTGTGGGCCAGTCTTGGTATCTGGGGAAGGCTCAGACGAGGGCTCTGCCTTGAAGGCAGAGAGGGGGCCAGGGCCATCTGGGAGTTATGTGCTGCCTCCGGAGCCTCTGGAATCTGACATCAGCAAGGCAGAAGAACAGCGGGAGCCTGTTCCCAGTGTGCGCATGCACAGAGCTGCCAGAAGACAAGAGGGGAAAAAAAGGGCGACTCAGGAGTAAGGCTTGGAGTTGATTGGCCCTTCCCATAAGACATAAAAGAGGAGCAAATGGATGTTGAGCCTTTGCAGGAAGCAATTCGTTCATATAGTCGGTTCACGGTCTGAGAAGTCCTGTTTGACTCTGTGCTCCGTTTGGCCTCGCAAAACCTAATTGGCCATTAGGTCTCTGGCAGCGTTTCAAGGGAGATAAAGGTGGTGCTTATCAGCCTTATCCTGAAAGACTGTTTCAAATCGAGCAGACCTCTGTCGAATCTTCACGACTGTTTGTGAATCAGTATGGGCTGTGAATGACCGTAATTCACAGCTGTCTCAATAAAAGAGGGGTTTTTGGGGACTAAGACTGTGATTTATGCTTTCTCAGGAAGCCTAGGTCAGAGCACATATTTACAGTCATAAGAGCTTAGAAACGATCATGTGTCCATCCATAAAAAGTCTGATAGAAGAGAAATAAGAACTGTGACGTTCTTGGTGCTCTCCGAGCTTGGGGGTTTTTCGAGCAGACATTTCACAACCCAACTAGGTAGCCTCATAGTGATAGAAGGGAGTGGGGATCCATTGAATGGAACAGGGGGAGAATTGTGGGGTCCTTGGTGCTCTCTGCGCCTGGTGGTTTCCATGCAGATGTTTCATGGCCCAACTAGGTAACATTTATCAGTACTAGAGAGGAATGGCATTTTCTCTGTTTATACCCCAATACAATACCCCCAACTGAGGAACTACCAAGTCGGTAATAAACAACAACCCAATGAAGTAGCCACCAAAAACACTCCCACCAATACTAATATATAAAAAGAGAGCAAAACCCCACTCCCTCCTAGCACTGATGATGCTACCTAGTTGGGTCATGAAACGCCTGCCAAAAAACCACCAAGCTGGAAGAACACGAAGGACTCCACCGTAGAGTCTCTAAACTACCAGAATATGAGCACAAGACTGATTCGATGGCTCATCCAAAGCACCACCGGTGCCTTTACAAGGTTCCCATGCTATCAAACCCATCTGCAAAGTTGGGTCTTGGCCGTACACTCATCGCACTTCAGTTCTGGCTTGGGAAAAAAGGAACCACACCCTTTCTGTGGTATTTATATTCCACCTGCCCGGCATGTGAAGGCAGAACACAAAAAAACACAGGATGATCTCCTGCAAAGGATGGCGAGAAACAGCCCGGGGTTAATGAATGAGAAGGAAGAGGAGAAGACAATAACGATATCTATGGTGCAAAGAAGCTGATGGCCAACTATTTCGAGGGCTCACAGAGACTCATCGCACCCAACTAGCGCCGGCAAGAACAAAGACCGTATCGCTAACAGCCAACACAGGGATGGCAAGGAAAACTCCACCCTTACCTCAAAGGAGTAATAACAAGGAACAGAATACACAGAATAATAGAGTTGGGAGGGACTTTGTCCAACCTTCTGCTTGAGCAGGAGATCCTGTATCATTTCAGACAAATGGTTTGCTAGTCTCTTCTTGAAAGCCTCCAATGATGGAGCATCCACAACTTCTGAAGGCAAGCTATTCCATTGGTGAATTGCTCTCCCTATTAGGAAATTTCTCCTTAGTTCTAGGTGGCTTCTCTCCTTGGTTATTTCCCAACCGTTGTTGGAAAAGCCTTTTGATGCTTTGGAAAACAGATGGATCCCTTTGTCTTTGTAGGGGCCTCTGAAATATTGGAAGACTGCTATCATGTCCCTCTCTGGCAGGGGTGAAATCCAGCAGGTTCTGGAGAAACGGGTAGCGGAAATTTTGAGCAGTTCGGAGAAGCGGCAAATACCACCTCCGGCTGGCCCCAGAATGGGGTGGGAATGGAGATTTTGCGGAATCCTTCCCCCAGGAGTGGGGAGGGAATGGGGATTTTGCACTATCCTTCCCCTGCCACGCCCACCAAGCTTCACCACAGAAGCCCACAGAAGCCCACAGAACCGGTAGTAAAAAAAAATGGGATTTTACCACTGCTCTCTGGTCCTTTTTTTCATTAGACTAAAGGGAAAGGTAAAGGTTCCCCTCGCACATATGTGCTAGTTGTTCACGACTCTAGGGAAGGAGACTAGATTAGTCTAGATTAATTAGATTAATGAGATTAGACTAGACATACCCAATTCCTGCAACCGTTCTTTGTATGTTGTAACCTCCAGCCCTCCTAATCATTCTTGTTGCTCTTCTCTGCACTCTTTCCAGAGCCTCTACATCTTCTGGTGACCCGAACTTGGTTGCAGTATTCCAAGTGTGGTCTTACAGAGGAGAAGACCCCCAAGGTAGATGAGATATGTGTGGCAAGAGAAGAACAATGCTTGAGGTGGCCCCTTGGCCAAGACCAGGGGTCGGCAACCTTAAACACTCAAAGAGCTACAAAGGTCCTAACTGGAAGCCCCCGTTCAATTCTGGAGCTGACCGGAAGTCCAGTCCCCCCACCATAGAGTCTCCTCCTAGAGTGTCGTCCTTTTTCCTCTACCTGTCCTAACCGAAAGCCCTATCAATTGTGTAGCCGGCCGGCAACAGGGAGCCACAGCAGAAGGATGAAAGAGCCACATGTGGCTCCAGAGCTGCGTGTTGCTGATCCCTGGCTAAGACATTTGTGGCCCTGTTCAAAACTTCATTCCCTTCAAGAATGGGAAAAAAGCTAAGAATAACTTATTTCTTAGCGGGGCTAAGATACCAATCAAGCATCTTCTGGCAACCTCTCCTTCATCACATTTTAATATAAAATCAATCTCACATTCCACCGAGGTGCTTTTGTTGCAAACGAGAGCTCTTTGATTTCCTGTTCTTTCTCCATCTCCTATTCAACCAGGGCCAAAAAGTATTTTTTTTTAAAAAAAACAAATAAATGCAAAATTGCTTACCATTAAATCAAAACTTCTTTTCGTAGCCCAGAGAATTGCAAAATAGCTTCCCTCTCCTGCTGTTTCCTTGAAAGTGAGCAAATGCACAATGTCTATCTTTCCTGATTTATGACCGTAATAAAAAAAAGACACTGATTTTTTTGACAAAAAAACATCAGGGAGCATTGACAAAATCCGGATTTAGAGGAAGGTGAATGGAGGATAAATATCCCTTTTCCCCCAACTTCCCAAAGCCCTTTAGCGCATATAAAGTATCTATAGTCTAAAAACTGAATGAATCGTTTTATTATTTACCTGAATGAGAAATTCATAGCAGTAAAAGTTTAAAATGCCTGTTCCTTCACAGGAAGTTAATAAAAAGAAGTCCTGGATTTTATGCTGGTTGCTTAGGGAAAAAAAAAACGGATCAGGGACACCAGGAGGAGGTGGGGAGGGGGCAGTGGAGAGTTTTAACATTTGTAAGCGGTTAACCCCCTTTGCCTTTGGAGTCTACACATGCAGAGAAAATCGGATTTAATGCATAAACATAAACCGCTGGAGTAAAAATTGTGAGCGGAGGTTTAACTCTTTAGACATGGGAACAGGCAGGGATATTGTGCTGCCGAGTAAGATCCTTAGCTTGAAATCAACTTTCTAGTAAGAATAGAGAATAAACCCTACCAGCCTGTTTTGAAAAGAAGGAGGCCCCACTGCAATTCTAAACAATCCCTAGAAGCAAATTCTCTCTCTTTTTCCCTTTAATACAATACAATATTCTTTATGGGCCAACTGTGATCCTTTGTACTCTGTCTCTCTCTCCTCCCTCCCTCTATCTACCGTGTTTCCCTGAAAATAAGACCCTGTCTTATATTTTTTGAACCCTGAAATAAGCGCTTGGCCTTATTGCCATGCACTCAAAAGCCCAATTGGGCTTATTATCAGGGGATGTCTTATTTTGGGGGAAACAGGGTATATATATACACACCCTATTTCCCTGAAAATAAGACCCAACTGGAAAATAAGTCCCAACATGATTTTTCAGGATGCTTGTAATATAAACCCTACCCCCATAATAAGTCCCAATTAAAATTGTCACCAGATGGATGCATTTAATACCGTATTTTCCCCAAAATAAGACCTAATTAGAAAATAAGTCCTAATGTGTATTTTGGAGCAAAAATTAATATAAGACCCAGTCTTCTTTTTGGGGAAACACGGTATATATTTGAGTGTCACGATGCTCCATATAATGTAGCCTAGGTTTCAAATATCTCTCTTACTTATTCCTTTAATTCTTTCATTTTGGCTCTTTCGGGCTTTTCGACTTTGAAACGTTCTTCTTAAAACCTTACCATTTTCTTTCCCATCTTATTTTGCATGCAAGGCAAAGCGGAATACCCTCCTGCCATAAAATTTTACCCTTTTGGCGGGTCTAATGGATCGAAATGTTGCTGTCAAGAGGAACCAAACAGAACTGGGTAGTCAGAAGAAGAGACGGACGAGCCTTCCTGTAACAGGGCCTAGAATTGTTTTTCTCTTTTAACAAATGCAACCTGCAAATCTTATTGGAAGGTTTCCTGACAATATTTTGCTGGGCCAAACAACAATACAGGACAACACTGGACTATTCTCTAAAGACCATTTTTAAACAATTAGGTTTAGGCTAACTGGGGTCCCCCCCCTCTGCCTTCTCTTTCCTGAATTAAAACCTCACCCAAGAGGAAGAAACGACAAATAAAACTAAACCGAGAAAGTAAGGAGAGCCCAGCTGCTTTAGCTTAAGAGATCTCAGTCAAAATATTATGTTTCAGTTTCGGGCTGATCTGAAGCTTCTTTGAACTTGGCACCAGGATGATTCCACTCTCCTTATCCACCCAGAACTCCAATACAATGCTGGCTTTTGCTAAAATAAAATAAAATGGCCCAATAGAGAAGTCATGAATGTCAAATGTTTACCAGCCACGGAACTGCACCTAACCAAAGCAATAGATAAGAGAAGTGAAAAGCCTCCGGATGAAAGCAAAGAGGTGTTAAGAAACAATGGCTTCATTGTTGGCTGCTTTGCTTCAGTTTATCTCAGTTTATTATTTAGCTCGGTTTATTTCTGTAGCTATTCTTGCAAATTAAGCAGCTGTTATTACCCTCTGCCAAGGATTCCATCCACTCGCCTTCCACCTCCTTTGCAATTCTCCTTCTCTCCTGTGCTTTAAGAGCAAGAAAATATATTCCGATAGCTAAACAGGGAATTCTCATCCATCTCCCCCCCCCAACAATTACAGCTGGAGTCAGCAGTCAGAAACCACATGCAAAATATGCCCCCCCACCCCCAAGTCAGTTTTACAAGGGATCCTCTCTTAATAGTTGCAGTTCCTTCCATTTCTACACAATATCCCTCTCAGGCCACGCTTATTATGGAAAGCAGCTTTAATCTTATTATCCTCCAAGTGTGGCTTGAACTGGACTCGAATCCAGTTCATACTTCGGCAGCATGTCATACGTGTGCAGAGACACAGGCGTGTACACGCAAAACGGTTTGCAGAATTGTTCCCTTCCTGCCTGGGATGGGTGGGGGGCGAGGAACCTCCCCCCCCCCCGCATCCACCCCTTCCTAAAAAGTCAACAAATCCGATGGGCTTCAAATTGCAAAATAAAATAAAATGAAATGAAATTTTTAAAAAAACCCTTTCCAAGAAAACTTTCTGGGAAGTTGAATCCCCAAGAATGAAAAGAGGTGGGCTGGATTCCAAAGAAACCTATTTTCAAGGAAATAAAAATCTTCACTCGCCAAAACAACCATTCCAGGCGCAGTTCTGCCAATCGCCTCCTTTGGGAGGTGGGTGGGTGGGGAGTTGCACAGTGTCAGTCCTTGGCAGCCCCCCCCCACCTCTGGAAAATCCAGCTCTCTCTCTCTCTCTCTCTCTCAAGCCATTAATATATTTCCTCTCCTTGAGGAGGGAGAAGAAGGAGAAGGAGAAGACGAAAAACAAAAAAACCACGATTTTGGGGGATAGGAGGATTCTGGAAGAATTAATTGCAAGGCTGAAAAGGGAATTTCTGAACACACCGGGACTCGTGCAACTGAAGTGGGTTAATCCTTCTTCGGTTCTTTCCTCTTTCTCTGCCCCCACCCCCTCCCCGATTAAACAAAACAAAACAAAACAAAACAAAACAAAACAAAACAAAACAAAACAAGAAAGGCATTCAACGCTTCGACTCCGGATCGCCTCCGAACCTGTCTCTTTGCAGGGATGATGTTAAAGATGATGATGTTAAATAGGATCGTTTATTCTATTCTAGCATGAATATTATTGTGACGGAACGCTACAACCAAGATGCGGATGATGGCTGTTTAAATATAACTGATCGTCCAGATCGCACCCCGTTTGATGGGAATGGAATGTTATATAGATAAAACAAATAAAAGACGGAGAGAGAGAAAGAGAGAGAGAGAGAGAGAGAGACGGGGCTGGGAGAAACTACACAGGGAACGTCGGAACGGGGAAGAAGAGGGGACGAACCGGACTCCCGCTTGTCTTGCATTCACAAGGCGGCCCGAGGGGTTCTCTCGCCCGCCCACCCCCTCCGGACTAGTCCGCCCATCATCCCCAGCGCTCGCGGGGCAGAAAGCCGCCTGCACCCTTCTCCCACACACTAAGGCACCGCTTTCTTCCTGGCCCCGTTTCCACCAAACGCGTGTCGGCTCGGCACGTCTGAACAGCGCCTTCTCTCCCACCCCCACCGCCCCAACTCACCCGGAGGCTGTCCGCGCAGCCGGCCCTTCTCGCAGGCGACGTCCAAACGGGCAGCGGGTCCCCGGGGAAGCGGCCGGCTCAACAGTAGCAGCCGAAGAGAAGCGATAATCCACAAAGCGAAGGGGAAGGCAAAGGCGAGGCGAGGCGGCCCGGCCTGGAGTCCCCCGGCCGTCCACCTCCTCCCGAGCTGGCAAGGGCGAGCGAGGCGCAGAGACACATCCGACGGAGGAGCTCCGGCCGCCGGGAAGCCGCCGAGTCCCCCGGAGCTCGAAGCAGGGGCGGCGGCGGCGGCGGCGGGGGTGGCTCAGCGGCTCGGCTCCCTTTCCAAGCCGCCGCCGGCCCACCCCACCCTCCTCCTCCTCCCCGAGGATCCGAAAAGGCAGGAGCCCAAGCCGCGCCGCCGCCTCCGGGGCGCCCCTTTTGCGCGCTTGGCAAAGGCCGGCCGAGGCTTCCAGGCACCGGGCGAGACGAGCCCTTCCGATCCGAAGCAGTAAAGTTTCCCTTCCCCGGAATGGGGATCGCGGAGGCCGCCTCCTCTCCGTCCTTTTCTTCCTCTCTCCTTCCTTTCTTCCTCTCTCCTTCCTTTCTTCCTCTCTCCTTCCTTTCTTCCTCTCTCCCTCTCTTCTTCTTCCTCTCTTCGGGCTTCCAGCCCCCCCCTCCGGCTTAGCTAGCGTGGCACCCCCTCCGGGCACCCCGCTTTCCCGGAGCCGGGCTGCGGGCTCCGCATTGCCGGGGCCGCCTGGCGGGAGAAGCGGCTGGGGGCGTTCGCGGTGGAGAGCAAGCGGGCGAGGACTAAGAGGAGGAGGAGGAGAGGAGGAGGAGGAGGAGGAGGCGGGGGCAGCAGCCAGCTCGGCTCTGCCCTCCCCCAGCAGCGGCGGCGGCGGCGGCAGCGGCAGCGGCACCCTCCGAGCCCCGGGCGCGCTCGCCTTCGCCCCGCCGCTCCTCCAGCGCCGGCCCTCGGCTTGGCCTGCCTTCCCGCCGCGCTCGCCTTTTGTTCAGGTCTTCTTGGAAGCCATCATACCCAACCATGGGGGAAGAAAAGGGGAAAAAAAGAAAAGGAATGAAAGAGAAAGAAAAGAAAAGAAAAAAGAAAAGGAAAGGAAGGAAGGAAGGAAAGAAAGAAAAAAGAAAAGGAAGGAAGGAAAGAAAGAAAGAAAATAGAAAAGGAAGGGAAGGGAAGAAAGAAAGAAAGAAAAAAGAAAAGGAAGGAAGGAAAGAAAGAAAGAGAAAAGGAAGGGAAGGGAAGAAAGAAAAAAGAAAAGGAAGGGAAGAAAGAAAGAAAGAAAGAAAGAAAGAAAGAAAGAAAGAAAGAAAGAAAGGAAGGAAGGAAGGAAGGAAGGAAGGAAGGAAGGAAGGAAGGAAGGAAGGAAGGAAGGAAGGAAGGAAGGAAAGAAAAAGGAAAGGAGGGAGCCGCTGGAAGCCCCCCGACCCTGCGGTAGTGAAGCGGCCGTCTGAGCCCCGACTTGGCTTGGCTGGCTTTTTGGGGTGGGGGCTTCTTCTCTTCTGCCCCCCCTCCCCGCAGGCAGATGCAACACGCCCAGGTGCGATCCGGGCTCCGTCCCCCTCTTTTTCTGTCCTTCTTCCGCGCGTCCCCCCCCCCCTCCGTCCGTTTCTGCTAATGTCTTCTTAAAAACAACGCTTGCTCCGTTTCCCGGCGGCGGCGAACGACTGAAATGTATGTAGCAGAGCGAGCGAGAGGGAGAAAAGGAGGGGGGGGGGAGAAAGAAAGGTGGGGGGGAGAGAGAGAGAGAGAGAGAAAAAGAGGGGGGGGGGCTTTGAGACTAAGGCGCGACTAATCCAGCCAAGAAAAGCCGATCTCTCCAGCTCCGGTGGGGTTGGGAGGTGGGGGGCGGTGGGGGAGGAGGACAAGCGTAGGTTGGGGTGGGGGTGGGTGGCAGGAGCCAGCCCATTACCCTCTCCCTTCCCCCCACCCCCATCTTCACCCCCAAAGGCCTGCAGCTTTGTTACCCTGGCTGGGAAGGGGGGCATAGCTTTGCAACCTGGCGCCCGCGGGGAGAGGAGTTGGGGGGAGGCGGTGGGTGGCTCGCCCGGGCCAGCTAGGGTGTGAGACGGGGAGGTGAAAAGAGGAAGGCGACCCCCCTCCCCCAGCGCAAGGAGAGCCAGCCTCCCATTGACAAAAGGCGTCGGGAACCCACGGGGAAGGGTGGGTGTGTTTGCAGTGGGTTTACTTGACCCTACCTGGAAAGCTGCCCTCCCCCACCCCACCTCCAACCTGGCTGCCCTCCAAATCTTGGGGGCACCGTCAAAAAATGGCCACCCTCCAGTCCCTGGCCAACCGATTGATTGATTGTTGGCCATGCCTTTAACTTTCTCTGAATTCATCTTCCTGATAGGGCAATAATTCTGACCACCTGCCCCTCCCCAAGGGTGTCCTTCCCCCCAGGGTTAGTGTTGTGGGTCAACCTGGTAACCAGTTGCCTTTCCCAGAAAATAGGGAGGTGCCGAACATCCCAGAAGTCCTTCCTAACAGGTGGTCGTCGACTTACAACCGTTCATTTAGTGACCATTTCAAGGGACTCTTTTTCACACTTACGACCGGCGCGGCATCCCCACGGTCCCATGATCGAAATTCAGACACTTGGCAACCGACTCATACTTATGACCGTCACAGAGTCCCGGGATCATGGGATCCCTTTTGTCACCTTCTGACAAAGGAGGGGGGGGGGAGGGAGGGAGACCTGATTCATTTAACGACCACGTGACTAACTTAACACCTGCAGTGATTTGCTTAACAAACGCGGCAAGAAAAGTTGTAACACGGTGCACTGAACGAATGTCTCACTCAGCAACATAAATTTACAGCTTCCTTGCCATCATAAGTTGAGGACTACCTGTAGTCTCTTTTCCAAAGAGGGATTCATGACCCACAGTTACATCCCCTAAGCCAGGATGCTGAGGTTGAGCCCTATTCTCTTGAGCAAACCAGGTTCTGCTGTTCCTGGATAACTCTGTCAGGGGCCCGTCAAAACATCTGGAGAACCTTCTGCAGGAATCCAGGCAGTTAACTCAGGGCTCCTCCCACCCCCACCATACACCCCCTGTCGAATTTACAGGCTGGGATGCTTTGTGAAATGGCAGATGTTGTCGAGACGCCACATCTGCTTTGAAAGGGGTGGGGGGTGGGGAGAGAATTGGGTGGCAAATCAGGGTTAATTTGGGATAGATGTAAGATAAGAGTGCACCCTCAAGAGCTTTTCTGGATGGCCCAAGCCTCCATGAGGTCTTGCTAAAGAGACTGCATAAGTGTCTGTGTGGGTGTGATAGAGTGGTGTGTGTATGTGTGAGAAAGGAGGGCCTGGGCCTCCAACTTGCAGAGATGAGTTTTGCAGGAAGAGGGGATGATGGAGAGGGAAGAATTCACTCAGACGACATCCAGATGAGAAAGAGAGAAAGAGAGAGAGAGAGAGAGAGAGAGAGAGAGACCAACTGTAAATACAAACATCAAAAGAGATCAGATTGGCCCTAGATGGAGGCTTTGCAGGAAGTGCCTTTATTGGGGGGGAGATTTTTTTAAAAGGAAAAATCTTGGCAGGGAGGGAGGGAAGGTATGTGCGAAGGGGAGAAGGAAGAGCTGGCTTCATTTCTTCGCCCCGTGGGCCAAATCCACGTTCCTACATCTGGCTTCAGGCAGAAGATTGTAATAACCCTCATGCAACTCATTAAAGATATACGGGTATAGGGAAAGGGGTGGGGGGGAGGATATACATTGGCTTTGAGCAAACTCAAGGAAAAATTATTCTATCTGTCTATCATCTATCTCTACCCATCCATCATCCTCTCTTTTCCCCCCTATCTATCATATCTATCTATCTATCATCTATCTATCTGCCTGAATCAATTTTATCTATTTATATCCATCCATCCATCCCTCTTTTTCATCTATCTATCTATCTATCTATCTATCTATCTATCTATCTATCTATCTATCTATCTATCTATCTATCTATCTATCTATCTATCTATCTATCTATCCCTACCTACCTACCTACCTACCTACCTACCTACCCACCTACCTACTTCTCCATTCATCCATATCCTCTTTTTTCGCCTATCCATGTGTGTATCTACCATCTCTCCATCCATCCATCCTCCCCCTTTTTAATCTCTCTCTCTCTTCTTTCTTTCTTTCTTTCTTTCTTTCTTTCTTTCTTTCTTTCTTTCTTTCTTTCTTTCTTTCTTTCTTTCTTTCTTTCTTTCTCTCTACCTCCCTCCCTTCCTTCCTCCCTTCCTTCCTTCCTTCCTTCTCTCTCTCTCTCATCCTTCCATCCTCTGGCTAATTATACCCAACAGCAATTCATTTCCAGGTTCCAGTGGCTTATCTCACAGGACAAGGAAGAAACAGACAAATAAAGGAATTAACTCATATTGAGAAATGGCAACTATGATATAACCCCCCCTTGTTCCCTGTCCCCCCCCCTCTACACACACACACACCTACATACAGTTGATTAAAGCCAAGAAGCCAGGAGAGAAGTGAACATATGGCCAAAAGCGCCAACCAGAGTGGGAAGTGAACATATGCGCTATCTCTTTGGTGCGACGTGTTGGTAGCGCAGATGATGAATTAAGTTTGCTTCTGTCACTGTTTATTGAATTTCACTAAGTATTTATAACACATCCGTGAGATATTCTGTTCTTTGGAGATGGGAGTCCATGAGCTATTCCTTGCTTTAATGCTTGCTTGTGCTGTGCGTGTCCCATTCTCCACCTCCCCCTTTCCTTCTCCCCCAATGTTCCTCCTGCTCCTTCCTCCATGTAGAAACAGACCCTTGACTAGGAAAATGAACCAGTGGAACAACTTGCCTCCAGAAGCTGTAAATGCTCCGATACCGGAAGTTTTTAAGAAGAGATTGGATAACCATTTGTCTGAAATGGTGTAGGGCAGCGATGGAGAATCTTTTCGGCACCGAGTGCCCAAACCGGAATGCGCTTTTCCGCAGCCCCGGGAAACTCAAAGACTAGTACGCATCGGCCACTGGTCTTTGCGCGTGGCTGGAGCACCGGAAACCTGAACAGTAGCTGGCAACGGTGCACGTGCCCCCAGAGAGGGGGAAAACACGCCATCAGGGATGTAGGGGGAAAAAAATCCACATTTCCTCTATTTTCAAAGCACCTTTTCTTGGATCGGTTCCAAGACAACAGCCTTGGGGCAGTTTGCGCATTAAAGTCTTGGAAGCTTGTGGAGAAGAAGGCGGAATGAAAGCAGGTGGTGGAAGATGCTAACTCAGGAGCTTAGGGCTTCCTCGGCTGGAAGCCCTACCTCCCAAATAAAACCGTTAAGATCCTCAGCTAGAAGGACAAATTTAGTACTGTATTTCCCCCGAAAATAAGACCCAGCTGGATAATAAACCCTAGTATGATTTTTTTTTCAGGATGCTTATTATAAGCCCTACCCCCCAAAATAACCCTCAGTTAAAATCGTCAGCTAGACGGACACATTTAGTGCTGTATTTTTCCCGAAAATAAAACCCAACTGGAAAATAATCCCTAGCATGATTTTTTCAGGATGCTCGTAATTTAAGCCCTACCCCAAAAATAAACCCCGGTTAAGATTGTCAGCTAAACAGACACATTTAGTATCCCTATTTCCCCCCAAAATAAGACCTAACTGGAAATTAAGCCCTAATGCATCTTTCGGAGCAAAAAATGATATAAGACCCAGTCTTATTTTTGGGGAAAGACGGGTAGCAAACTGAGCACCCCAGTTGGATTAGTTGATGAAGCATGGGAAGAAAGGATACCCTTACAAAATATTACATACAGGTAAACCTCTATGTACGACTGCAATTGAGCCCAACTTTTATATTGCTAAATGAGAAATTGGTTAAGTGAGGCTTGCCCCATTTTACGATCTTTCTTGCCACGTTGTTAAGTGAATCTGGCATGACTTTGCTTGTCAGAAGGTCCTAAAAGTGGATTGCGTGTCATCTGGGACATTGCAACCGTCATACATATGTCAACATCTGAATATAAATCACATGAGCCTGGGGATGTTGCAATGGTTGTAAGTGTGAAACATGGTTGTAAGTCATTTTTTGGTGCCATTGTAACTTCAAATGGTCATTGAACAAATTGTTGTAAGTCGAGGACTTACCAGTATTGACAATGCCCTCTTTGTTGGGCTGACCCTGCCTCTCCTTGACACACTTACAGAGACAGTTTAGAATAGGGGTCTGCAACCTTCAACACTCAAAGAGCCATTTGGACCCATTTCCCACAAAAAAGAAAACACCGGGAGCCACAAAATCCTTCCCGTGCCTGACTATTTCTTGAGCAGCCACAAAACTAGCCTATGTAGTTGAATTAAATGTTCTGTTTTCTTTGGAAACTTTTCTTTTCTTGGATTTATCCATGGTTGGCCTACCGGGGGTTGAAAAGCTCAATAAATCGCGTGCCGGCGGGTGTCACACATTGGCAGTTGTGATGCATATTTTGAGTGACAGGGAGTTGCAGCAGAGGGGTGAAAGAGCCACATGTGGCTTCAGAGCTGCAGGTTGCTGACCCCTGGTTTAGAAGGAAAGGAAAAGAACGACCTAGCTTGGGTACACAGCCGTGTGTTAAGCATGGCTGGAGGGAGAGATGAATGCAGACAGAAAGATAGACAGGGGACAGATATAGAGGGAGGGAGGGATGTAAGGAGGGAGGGGAAGAAGAGTGCATGAATGGATGTCTAGAGAGGTGGACAGATGACGGCTGGAGCGATGGCTCAGTAGATAGCTAGAGAGAGATGGATGCTTGGATGGATGGAAGGACGGATAGATGGATGGACAAATAGACAGACACATGGACATAGAAGGAGGGAGGGAGGGATCTAAGGAGGGAAGGAGAGATGAGTAAATGAATGGACGGCTAGAAAGGATGACTCAATGGCTCAATAGATAGTTAAAGACAGGTGGATGCTTGGATGGATGGATGGATGGATGCACAGCTTCTCCAGTTCTTGGATGAGAAATGAAATCTTTTCATAGAAAACCCAGAAGTCCAGTTGCCTTTTGGAAAAAAACAACTAGTTTAACAAAGAGAAGAGCTTGGGGGGGGAGTGATATTGATGGCAAGTTCCATTATTTGAGGGCTGCCACAAAGAAGAAGAGTGTGTGTGTGTGTGTGTGTCAACGTATTCTCCAAAGCACCTGAAGGCAGGACAAGAAGGAAACAAACTAAGGAGAGAAGCAATCTAGAAATAAGGAGAAATTTCCTGACAGAATAATCAGTGAAATGGCTTCCCTCCGGAAGTTGTGGGTTCTCCATCACGGGAGACCTTCAAAAAGAGACTGCCATTTGGCTGAAATAGTATAGGGCCAATGATGGCTAATCTTTTTGGGACCGAGTGCCCAACGAGCGGGTGCCCAAACCCCCAAAATGCAATGCGGGCACCCCTCCCACATGCACCCACCCCTGTGCATGCGCTGTGCTCCCTCTCCCCCCCCCCGCATGCATGTCAGAGACCCGAAGACCAGCTGGCCGGCAAGAGACGTCTGTGCATGCGCCGCACAGCTGAACTGGGACGAGCGGCTCTCCGTCCCACAGAGAGGGCGCTGCGTGCCACCTCTGGCGCACGTGCCACGGATTCAACATCATGGATATAGGGCAGGGGTGAAATCTACTTACATTCCTTACAAGTTCGGAAGCGCATGCATGCATCAGGTGCACGCCCAGACCTTCTGTGCATGCGCAAAACCAGAAGGTAAAAAACACTTCCTGGTTAAAACTAGGAAGTAATGACACCTAGGCGGATGGGCGGAGCGAACGCTACCGGATTGCTGAATCACCGGCCAAGATTGCTACCGGACTGGGCGATTCGGTCCAATCCGGGAGCATTTCACCCCTGGTATAGGGTCTCCTGTTCGACAGGGGGTTGGTCTAGAAGATCTCTGAAGTCCCCCTTCCAGCTCTATTCTGAACTGAACTGAATCCCATTTGCATGGTCACTCATGCCCTCGTCCCGTCCCATCTGGACTACTGTAACGCTCTCTACATGAGGCTCCCCTTGAAGAGCATTCGGAGGTTCCAACTGGTCCAGAATGCAGCTGTGCGGGTGGTTATGGGCGTGACTCGTTGCGCCCACGTGACACCTCTACTGCGTGAGCTGCACTGGCTCCCAGTGGTTTTCCAGGTGCGGTTCAAGGTGTTAGTGACCATCTTTAAAGCGCTCCATGGCTTAGGACCTGGCTATCTACCTGGGATCGCTCTCTGCCACCAATAGCCTCCCACCGACCAACACGCTCCCACAGAGAGGGACTCCACAGGGTGCTGTCAGTTAAACAATGTAGACTGGCGACCCCCAGGGGGAGAGCTTTCTCTGTGGGGGCACCCGCCCTCTGGAATGAACTGCCCCCCCCGGGATACGTATGATTCGCGACCTGCGTACCTTTCGCCGTGCCCTTAAGACCCTGCTATTTCAACAGGCTATACTGGCGTAGTAAGAAATTGGAATGGGGTGTTCTAAATTTGTGGGTTTTTAATTTAACGGCCGAAATATTTAATCTGCTTTTAAATTGTTTTAAATTTTGTATTTTTACATTGTTTTATGATGGCTGTACACCGCCCTGAGTCCTTCGGGAGAAGGGCAGTATAGAAATTTAATAAACCTAAACCTAAACCATTGACCCTTCCCACAATTTTTACAAGGGTTATTATTTTGCACAAACTGTGATGCCGAAAAAGCCTTCCACCTCCTGAATTCACCCATACTTGATTCATTTCATACCCGGGGACACACACTGTCTCTGCCTCACACACAGACGCAGGGTTTACATTTCCACCCCAGTAACGTTTATGGGCTCAAGGAGGTTGCAACTTCTTCTGATAACTAGGGCAGGGATGTCAGCAAGAGATCGGGGCGCTGCCTATTCGATGTGAAACATCAACGCTGGAGTTTTTTTGTTTCTTTCTTTTTTTTTTTTGGAGCCCGTCGTAATAAAAGCTGCATTTCACGTTTAGCACCCTGCATGAGGAAATATGTATTACTAACGGCGAGATATTAAGAGAAACTCATCCCCAGCTTGCTGCCACTGCCAAAATGATGTATTTCCAAATCATGCTGGGTACGTTAATGATCTGCAAGGTAATAGAAGGCAATCTAAAAGTAAAAAAAAAGTCGCTGGTTGCAACCAGCACAGTGCACACACGGCTCATGTTAAACAGTCAATTTCCCCTCTCCGTCATAAAGAGATTTTTAACGACGTGTTTCATTCGCCAGAGCCCCGTGGCTCCAGGCTTCCATCTTCTCTAGAAATCATTGAGATTCACGACAGCCTGCCCTGGCACCGTAGGAGTTTACTACACAACAACAACGGCGGTTCTTATCTCCGGACAGAGCCGGGTCATCCGATGCCTCCTTCGGAGCCATTTTACGGGTGCATCAAAGCATGGAGCGATTTCCGCGAATAGAATGGCTGCGAAACACAAAAAACCCCCATACCCAAACGGATTTCCATGCACTGTCTTTCCCTGGGCTGTGATGATGAAACCCCAGAAAGAAAAAAGATAATCAAAAGGCAGAGATGTCAGGAAAGTGAATTTGGCCTGACGCGGACTGATTATCCGTACATCATCTGGATGATGTAAAGATGAGACGCCTTCAAAGGCAACGCTGATCTCGGGATGTCTACTGGGGAGCCCCCTGTGGACCGATGTGAAGATTTCCTTGGACCGAACTACAGAAATGGACGTATGGGTGTAGGAGAAGGTATTGGGGGCGGAGTTAAAAGAGAGATCAGCCTAGAATCCTTACATAGTGACGAGGGAACAAAGTCAAATCTAGGGCTTGCAAAACCTTTGCCAGACCAATTCTTGAATACAGCTCGTCTGCCTGGAATCCACACTGTATATCGGACATTAATACAATTGAGCGGGTCCAGAGGTATTTCACGAGAAGAGTCCTCCACTCTTCTGCTCACAATAGAATGCCTTATTCCACCAGGCTTGAAATTTTGGGCTTAGACAATTTAAAACTACGCCGCCTACGGTCTGACCTAAGTATAGTACATAAAATTGTCTGCCACAATGTCCTACCTGTCAATGACTATTTCAGCTTCAACCATAATAATACACGGGCAAACAATAGATACAAACTCAAGGTGAACCGCTCTAAACTCGATGGCAGAAAATACGACTTCAGCAACAGAGTGGTCAATGCCTGGAACGCACTACCTGACTCCGTGGTTACATCCTCAAACTCCCCACAGCTTCCCACCTTAAACTATCTACCGTGGAACTCACCCCATTCCTAAGAGGTCTGTAAAGGGGCATGCATGAGCGCACCAGCGTGCCTATTGTCCCGGCCCACTGTCCCATTTATTTGTACTCATTACCTGTGCTCATGTCCATGTTTATACTTACACCTGTTATTTTATAACAGGTATACAAAATATATATTTAGTATGTTTGACAAACTAAAAAAAAGAAAAAAAGAATCCCATTGACCCTTATCTAACTCCAAGCGGTGTAAACTGTGTGTAAACTGTGAATCGAGAAGATTTTTCTGCATTAGTTTTTTTAGCAATAAAACATTTTAATTGAACGTTCACTTGTGGACCTGGTCTTTTAATAGGTGATGTTAGGTGTGTAAGCTCGTTTTTATTGGGATGTATCACATCAGGGTTTGAACTCGCTAACCCTGAAGACCAGTTTGGGAAGGGAGTCACCTTGACACAAGGCAGAGAAACCAACTGCAATATATTTTAACTGCTGGGGCACCCCAGCTGGCATGCCTACTTAATGCATGACTTACTTATACAATCTTAGCCAATGAGGTAGGCGGGAGGGATAAATAGACAAATTACAGTCCGTGAGCAGAAAACCAAGGTAGCCCCCAAAACACGTCATATGAAATCACGATTAAGTTTGTAAGTGTGAGTTTATAAAGCAGAATATGTAACGGGTACGGTGCAATTGACAGCTCTTATGAAAACAAAAGTAACATAATGTAGCCTAGCTAATAGCAAACTCAGCTGGTAGGTCTACTTAATTTTGAGTGTGTCATGCAGACCAAGCTAATACAACTATAAATAGTTTATTATGATCTGAATATAAAGAGAACAACAGCAGTCACAACAATAAGCCCAACCATAATCTACATCTCTAAGACAAGGAATGGGTGGTCACTATTAAGAAGCTTAACTATGGTCTACCTCTCTTAAGAGAAACACCATCAGTTAAGTCCAACCATGATCTACGTCTCTAAGACAAACATCATCAACAAGCCCAACTATGGTTAAATGTCTATGGAGTTTTTCAGTCATATGTGGGCATCTCAGAAACTTCTCAGTCAAGAAGTTTTTGAGAGTTGAAGAAATGTCTTCAAAGAAAAACCAGAAAGTCCAGTTGCCTCTTGAAAAAGCACCTCTGGGACAGCCATGAGCTGCATGGAGAATCTCCATAGATGTTTAGCTAAGCCCAACTATGGTTTACAACTCTAACAACATCAAAAAGTCCAACCATGGTCTACATCTTTAAGACAAATAACATCCAAAACTCCAACTATGTCTACATCTCTTAAGACAAACTCCAGGGCCAACCATGGTTTACATCTCTAAGACAAACACCATCAACAAGCCCAACCATGGTCTGCATCTTTAAGACAAATAACATCCAAAACTCCAACTATGGTCTACATCTCTAAGACAAACACCATCAACAAGGCCAACCATGGTCTATATCTAAGACAAATAACATCCAAAACTCCAACTATGATCTACTTCTCTTAAGACAAACTCCCAAGTCCAACTATGGTCTACAACTCCTAAGTTCACATACCATATTAAACTAATCATATTATGGGTGAAAAGGAGTGAGGGCAGAAAAGAATGGAGTGCATAAAATCCACAATGGAAGGACTAGGAACTTGAAGTGATTTTTTCGAAGTAATTCTAATTGAAAAGTCATTGTAGAAGGCCCTGAGAAGACTATCCTGCAATCTGTAGGAAAAAGAAAAAACTGAGCAAACCACATGATGGGGTGATAATCTTTCTGCAACATCAAAGTTGTGAACAACCAATCTTCTTCCCTTACGATACTCATCTCTTGTTTCTGATTGTTTTCTGTGAAACACGTCTTTTTATCATGCCGTAACATCGCATACCTTAGTCAATTGCAAAACATTTTTTTAGGAGTTGCTAAAATGTACTAAAGTAGTTTTAGTACTGGTCTTCCCCCCCGCCCCCCTCAGATGTCAGGCGTCAACTCTTGCAAAACAAAATACTGTTTTCCGCTAGGTACCATTAGAGAGCTAATGCATTTTATACTTTAAACAAAAAGTATAAAAACTTCCCATCCACCTCCTTTCTCCTCTTTAACCCAAGTTGCTGCTTTGGCATTGGAACAAACACACACACACATCCACACACCCTCCTTTGTGTGTATTTTGCTAACACACACAAAGAAACTTCTGTTTATACAGAGAGTCCCGGCCTTTAAAACCTAGAGTTTGTGAAGCTGTAATTTGTGGTTTTGCAATTGTGGTTCGCGGAACAAGGAAAAATCTTCTGGTGTGCCATACACACCCAGCTCCTGCTTCTCATTCTCATTGTCGCACCAGCTATCACAGCAACAATCTTTCACCCTGACAAATACGCGAAGATCCAGCAAAGCTGGCGGCCTTCCAGGCTCTCGTTTCGTGATGCAACCGGGGTGCTACATCACTTCTGCTGCAGCGCAGGCTTGTAATTAGGGCTGGCAAGCTACTAATTACATACTGCCATCAAATCTAACAATTTTCCCAATAAAAAGAAATAACTACTTTGGTGCTGGATATGGCAAATACAATTACATACTCTTCCCCTCTTTCTTTCTTTCTTTCTTTCTTTCTTTCTTTCTTTCTTTCTTTCTTTCTTTCTTTCTTTCTTTCCATTTCATATATGTGCACATATATGATGCGTTGATTCGGCAGACAATTTCGGGGGTGTTTTAAGATGGTCACAGAGGCTGATGCAATATAAAAATTGGGAGATGAGATGAATTTTACAGAGAGATATAGGTACAGGTACTTCTTCCAAGTTTTTAAATGCCTTCTTAAAAGGCTTAAGGCTATTTAGACTTGTTAAACATCTAGAGCAGTGATGGCAAACCTATGGCACATGTGCCAGAGGTGGCGCACAGAGCACTGTCTGTGAGCATGCGCGCCGTCGCCAGCTGCTCTTCTGGTTTCCAAAAATGGCTTGAAAACAGCCCCCAAAACAGCCAGAAAACAGTCCAGAAAATGGCCTGAAAATGGCCCAAAAAACAGCACTGAAAATGGCCCAAAGAACAGCCAGAAAACAGCTGGAAAGCAGTCCAGAAAATAGCCCAAAAAACAGCCGTGAAACAGTCCAGAAACTGGCCTGAAAATGGCCCCCAAACAGCCTGAAAACAGCCTGAAAATGGCCCAAAGAACAGCCGGAAAACAGCTGGAAAGCAGTCTAGAAAATAGCCCCCAAAACAGCCAGAAAACAGCTGGAAAGCAGTCCAGAAAATAGCCCAAAAAACAGCTGGGAAACAGTCCAGAAAACGGCCTGAAAATGGCCCCCAAACAGCCTGAAAACAGCCTGAAAATGGCCCCAAAAACAGCCGGAAAACAGCCAGTCAACAGTCCAGAAAATAGCCCAAAAAACAACTAGAAAACAGTCCAGAAAACAGCCTGAAAATGGCCCCAAAACAGCCGGAAAACAGCCAGTCAACAGTCCAGAAAATAGCCCAAAAAACAACTAGAAAACAGTCCAGAAAACAGCCTGAAAATGGCCCAAAAAACAGTCTGAAAACAGTTTGGAAAACGGACTGAAAAACAGCCTGGGAAATGGCCTGAAAAACAGCCTGAAAATGGCCCAAAAAACAGCCTGAAAACAGTCCAGAAAATGGCCTGAAAACAGCCCAAAAAACAGCTTGAAAACAGCTTGAAAACAGTCTGGAAAATGGCCTGAAAATCATCCAAAAAACAGCCTGAATACGGTCTGAAAAACAGTCTGAAAATGGCCCAAAAACAGCATGGAAAATGGCCTGGAAAACAGCCAGAAACAGGCATGCGCACACCAGCCATCTGGTCTTCGGGTTTCCGGTGCTCTGGCGCATACATATGCATGCGTGTTCCAGTTTGGGCACTCGGTCCCGAAAAGGTTCGCCATCACAGATCCAGAGTAACAGTAACAAGGTTGGAAGGGACCTTGGAGGTCATCTAGTCCAACCCCCTGCTTGAGCAGGAGACCTGTACTAGGGATTCGAACCGCTGAACTGCTGATCTTTCTGATGTAGCAGAGGTAGTCCTCAACACCCAGGCGCGGTTGAGCCCAATTTTTTTTTATTGCTAAGCGAGACAGCTGTTCAGTGAATTTCTGCCCCGTTTTACGACCTTTCTTGCCAAGGATGTTAAGGGAATCCCTGCAGCTGTTAAGTTAGTAACCCAACTGTCAGGTGAATCTGGCTTCTCACATGGACTTAGCTTGTCAGACGCTGCAACCGTCATAAATACGAGTGGGTTGCCAGGTGTATGAATTTTGATCACATGACCACGGGGATTCTGCAACCGTCGTAACAGTGAAAAAGGATCATTAAGTCCATTTTTTCCCCCTTGTGCCATTGTAACTTCGAACGGTCATTAAACAAACCGTTGCAAGTCAAGGACTACATATGTATGTTATGTATGTAAGTGTATCTTGGGTATACAGGGATGGATAGATAGACAGACAGACAGAGAATGATAGAGAAAAAGAGAGAGAGATGGAGACGGATGATAGTTATAGCCAGCTAGATACCCTGTTTCCCTGAAAATAAGGCATCCCCTGATAATAAGCCCAATCGGGCTTTTGAGCGCATGCGCTAAAATAAGCCTCTCCCTGAAAATATTAAAACGCAGAGCTGGAAATCAGGTAAGACGGCAAGAGGAGCCCCAACTTGCTCCATGTGCCCCAAAATAATAAGACCTCCCCGAAAATAAGGTCAAGCGCTTATTTCAGGGTTCAAAAAAAATATAAGACATTATTTTGGGTCTTATTTTGGGGGAAATATAGTAGATAGAAAGATAGATAGATAGATAGATAGATAGATAGATAGATAGATAGATAGAGAGAGAGAGAGAGAGATGGAGATGGAGATAGATAGATAGATAGATAGACAGACAGACAGAAAGAGGGATGGATGGATGGATGATAGGGAAAGAGAGAGAGATGGAGATAGATAGATAGATAGATAGATAGATAGATAGATAGATAGATAGATAGATAGATAGATAGATAGATAGACAGACAGACAGACAGACAGAAAGAGGGATGGATGGATGGATGGATGATAGGGAAAGAGAGAGATGGATATAGATGATATAGATAGAGAGATAGAGAGATAGAGAGAGAGACAGAGAGAGATGGAGATAGATGGTAGATAGAGATAGATAGAGTGTATTTGTATGTATGTATATATGCATACACACACATACAGATACACACTATCACCTATCTGTTTCTACATCTCTCTATCTAATCTCTCTCTCTCTCTCCTTTATATATCTCTCTACATATTTATATACCTGTATACCCAAGATCATACACCCAACACATATATCCATGCTTCCTACTCAAAAGGCTCACTTCTTATGCCTACACTCTCTGAAACATGTAACCCCACCAGGGGTGAAACGCTCCCAGTTTGGACCGGATCACCTGATCCGGTAACGATGGCGGCAGGTGGTTCGGAGAACCGGTAGCACAAATCCCTCCCCCCCCCCGCCCCCATGCCCAGCTGAGCCGCACGATCATCAGAGACTTTTTAAAAAAACGTTTAAAAGCATTTTTCCTACAACCTCTTTGAAGAGGTTGTAGAAAAAAATGTTTTTTTTAAAAAAAAGTTGGCCACACCCACCCAGTCACAGTACCCCCCCCCCCAAACCACACCCACAGAACCCCACCCCTATCTGTCCAGTGTATGCATTTCGTTCGGTCGCCTGCTCTTCGGCCCCTTCGCTTCCTGTCCCTACGCTGCTCCTCCAAAGTCCTCTGAAGGGCGAACCTTTTCCTTCTATCTCCAACCAAACCAGCATGACTCCCCGAGAGACTTCTTACATGCAGCAAGCTGCACAACCAGGTCAGAAGGTTGATGGGGTCCATAAGGGGCTTGTGTCCTCCTGCTGCCGCCGCCCAGCACAGTTGTCGGAGATTAGATGGTAATGGACAATTAGGGCCTGGAGTACCATGTGGGGCTAACCATCCAAGTGGTGCCTGCTGTCTCCATCCCCCCCTCTCTCTCCCTCCCCTCCTCTCTCCCCCCTTTTCTCCATCAAGATGACCAACCACTCTCTCCTTCCCTCCTCCTCCTCCTTTCCTTCCTTCCCTGTTCGTACGCCTGTCACTCCCCAAGGGCTGTAATTCAGCTATCCTTCTCTCACTCTATCCATCACATTTACAGAAATCCCCAAAGTGGACTGCCTTTTAAATGTCTTTACCTTGTGCATTATCCTGGGGCTTAACAATCCAATATTGGTGCAGCCAACCATAATTACTTTCCATTGATGATAAAACGCCCTGAATCCTGTCAACCCCGGCTGTTTGCATCTTACCGTGTGCCGAGGATCAATAGCTACAACAAAGGAGTAAAACCTGATTAGATGCTGGCTGCTTGCTGGCTCTGTGGAAAGGGGAGGTGGTGGTGGTGGTAGGGGGGGGGGGAAGAGTGAAGCCGTTTTGTAATATCGGAGCTCTAGTTTAAGAAGGAAACAGCCATCTCCTCTTACAAGGATCGCCTCTGAGGGTGGTTTGAAGAGCTTGTAAGCTGGCAGAGAAGAAGAATGCAGGGTCAAACCAGGGAAAGGAGAGAGAAGAGCAACCAGGATGATTAGTGGACTGGAGGCTAAAACATAGGAAGAACACTTGCAGGAACTGGGCATGGCTAATCTAATGAAGAGAAGGACCAGGGGAGACAGGATAGCAGTCTTCCAATATCTGAGGGCCTGCCACAGAGAGGAGGGGGTCAACCTATTTTCCAAGGCACCCAAAAGCCGGACAAGGAATAATGGATGAAAGCTGATCAAGGAGAGATTCAACCTAGAAGTAAGGAGAAATTTTCTGACAGGGAGAACAATCAACTGATGGAACAGAAGTTGCCTTCAGAAGTTGTGGGAGCTTCATCACTGGAAGCTTTCAAGAAGAGACTGGACTACCATCTGTCAGAAATGGTGTAGGGTCTCCTGCTTGGGCCGGGAGTTGGACTGGATGACCTACAAGTTCCCTTCCAACTCTGTTAATCTATTAATCTTTAAGGACATGATGGGTCTGAACCTATAATATTTAATGGGAGTGGAAAAAAAGGACCTTGAAGGATAACTATCTATGAAGATTATCAACCATCCAGGACATGGTTGTCCCAAAGGTGCTTCGTCAAAAGGCAACTGTACTTCTGTTTTTCCTTGAAGATGTTTCACTTCTCATTCGAGAAGCTTCTTCAGAGCTTTAGAACTTTCTTTAGGAGAACTGAAGAAGCTTCTTGGATGAGAAGCAAAATGTTTTCGGGGGGTGGGGTGGGGGAAGGAAGTCCAGTTGCTTTTTTGGAAAAGAACCTTTAGGACTGGATGAGTTTGGGCACCGTTGAACTTTGGTGTTGGAGAAGACTCTAGAGAGGGATAGCCAAGGAAAAAAAAAACTATTTCACATCTCACACGAGATCAGGGGCTCAAAATCAACCCCAAAACATAACTGGAGTTCAGTGGTTCGAATCCCTAGTGCCGCGTAACGGGGTGAGCTCCCGTGACTTGTCCCAGCTTCTGCCAACCGAGCAGTTCGAAAGCATGTACAAAATGCAAGCAGAAAAATAGGGACTACCTTTGGTGGGAAGGGAACAGCGTTCCGTGCACCTTTGGCATTGAGTCATGCCGGTCACAGGACTACGGAGACGTCTTTGGACAGCACTGGCTCTTTGGCTTTGAAACGGAGATGAGCACCGCCCCCTAGAGTCGGGAACGACTAGCACATACTTTACTTTTACCTTTTTATGTCTCGGTAATAAAGTAATAAAGTCCATGAGGACCATTTCAGCCTAAAATAAATAACTTGGAATCATTCTTTGTTAAGTTTTGGACTTCCACTCTCATTGAGATAGCTTGAAATCCCCGTGAGACGTGGAAAGGACAGTATTTCTTTCAGATGTATGTTTGTTCTAAGCTACCGGCACACACCGCTGGTTGACAACGGAACCTTCCTAGCTCTATTTTAAATCTTGGACATTCATCACATCATCACAGTAGAGAGGGAGGAACATGATTAGGGCTTTCCACCTGTCAGTCTAAAGTGAAATGTAACTTCGTATTGGTCTCTGTACTCTGCAGTTCAGGCATGGAAGATTTAGCGTTCAGAGCTCTGCTTCTGAAGGGGGTGTAGGGTGGGGGCAAAATTGAAACAAAGCCGCTGTGACATGAGAAAATGAATCAATCTTGCCAGCCATTGCTCTCTAGGGGGGAGGGAGAGGAGGAGAGGATGGAGGAGGAGGGGGTGAAGAAGAGGGGGAGGAGGGAAGGGGCACTAGGGCTATGGCTAGGAAAAGATGGAGAAGGAGAAGGAGAAGGAGAAGGAGAAGGAGAAGGAGAAGGAGAAGGAGAAGAAGAAGAAGAAGAAGAAGAAGAAGAAGAAGAAGAAGAAGAAGAAGAAGAAGAAGAAGAAGAAGAAGAAGAAGAAGAAGAAGAAGAAGAAGAAGAAAGGGGTAGGAGGAAGAGGAGGCGGAGGTGGAGAAGAAAGGGGTAAGAGGAAGAGGAGGAGGAGAAAGAAGAAGAAGAGGGGAAGGAGGAAGAAAAGGAGGAGGAGAAGGAGAAGAAGAGGAGGGGAGAAGGGCAAGAAGAAGGATGAGGAGGAGGAGAGAAGGGAAAGGGCAAGAAGGAGAAAGAGAAGCAAAAGAAGCACCAGTGGCATGAAAGGAAGGAGAAGGAGGAGAAGAAGGAGAAGAAGGAGAAGAAGAAGGAGAAAAGGAAGGAGGAGGAGGAGGAGGAGGAGGAGGAGAGAAAGAGGAAGAGGAAGAGGAAGAGGAAGAGGAAGAGGAAGAGGAAGGAGAAGGAGAAGGAGAAGGAGAAGGAGAAGGAGAAGAAGAAGAAGAAGAAGAAGAAGAAGAAGAAGAAGAAGAAGAAGAAGAAGAAGAAGAAGAAGAAGAAGAAGAAGAAGAAGAAGAAGAAGAAGAAGAAGAAGAAGCAGAAGCAGCAGCAGCAGCTCTCCACTTGGGTGCAATTCATTGCTCGCATTTCCATCACACTTAAACCATCTCAAACCATCTGAGAACGGCATTGATTTGTTCCGTGGTGGAGCACAGGCTGGATTTAATGGGGATTATATTTTTTAAGGCGATGATTACCAAGGGAGACGGGAGATAAAACTATATTAAATAAGAGGACACGAGGTCTTAAAACAGAGTTACCGAGCTGTCTATGCCTACCCCGCTCTTAAAGGAAGGGCAATAACTCCCTCACGTGCCTCTGACACAGGTGAGCTGAGCGGTAATGAATTTGCTAGGTGTAATAAACCTGATGGAAATTGGCTTAGAAGAGACTTGTGGCAATCATGAATCCTCTTACAGCACACGGTGCTTTCAAGGACTCCGTCCTCATCAAAATGAGATTATGAAGAGTAGGAGAAACTGGGAGACCTGGGGCCCTTCTCTAAGCAGGCCCCGGAAGCTGACTGGTGTACCTATGCAAGGAAATGACATGGAGGCCCTGCAATGAAAATTGTAAGGTGAAATCGGACTTTTGCTGCATCTTACAAGCACCGTCCAGAGTTAGGGTGTGCCTCAGTGATGGGTTTCATTTTTTTTTTACTACCGGTTCTGTGGGCGTGGCTTGGTGGGCGTGGCAGGGGTAGGATACTGCAAAATCTCCATTCCCTCCCCACTCCAGGGGGAAGGATACGGCAAAATCCCCATTCCCTCCCCACTGTGGGGCCAGCCAGAGGTGATATTTGCCCGTTCTCCGATCTATTCAAAATTTCCGCTACTGGTTCTCTGGAACCCGTCAAAATCTGCTGGATTTCACCCCTGCAGCGGAGCCATAAATATCTTTGCAAACCCAGGAATCTCTCAAGTTGCTTCTCTTGCGTCCTGTCTGTGGCTCAATCAAATGGAAAGTTCTCGAGAACCTGTTTTCATCTGTGTGAAGACCTTGTAGACCTCGGCTGTGGTGAACAAGGAATGCCATTTGCAGGCTCATTTGTTATGCTACCTTCTAACAAGACTTTTATAGGCCTCAGGTTGCTGAGCACTTCCCGCTAAAAGCAGCTTTAAAATCCATCATTTAAAGGAATGGTTACATCCAGGTTTGGCTGTGGTTTTTTTCCCAGTTAAAGGGGGAAACTCTTAATTTGATTGTGCAAGAAGGAAAAAAAAAAAACCCAGATACTCCCCCCCCCCCAAAAAAAAGCAGGAAAATGACCCCCCCACACCAAAAGTTGGACTATACATCTTTCATTTTGCTTAGAGCAGAAAATCCCTTGCAATATATAAGATTTAATGAGTTGAGGAACCTAAAAGGGAAAGGAAGTGGGGGACAGATTAGCAAGAGGAATAAAGCAACCCGCTAGACAACATACCAATATTAAATATTAGGTTTCTAAACCAAATATATATAATGCGTTTAGGGACTTAATGGAAGTTCTCAGAAGCACATTTATCTGTGGCTTATGGTTCAACAGCCAATATTATAACCCCATTTATCATTGTTAGGCAATGCGGAGGAAACTACAGATATTAAGAATCAGCACACGGAGAGAGGTCTGTTTGATTGACAGAACAGTCCACTTACACCCTGAACGTAAGATGTTCTACTGCAGGGGTGTCAAACTCGATTTCATTGAGGGCCGCATCAGGGTTGTGTTTGACCTTGGGGGCTGGGGTGGGCGTGGCCAGCTCGACGTCACTGGTGTAGGGGGCGTCCGTGGTGGCCTGAGAGTTCTGCCGGAGAAAACGAGATCCCGAGCTCCGTTTTGGGCTGCGACTGCCTCCTGCAACGCTCTACCAGCGAAAACGGAGCTCGAGAGAGCCGTATGCGGCAGGGGTGGTATTCGCTTACCTTCACTACCGGTTCATAGATCTGGCAGGCCAGATCTAAGCACCCGGTGGTCGGATCCAAACCCCGGGCCTTGAGTTTGACACCCCTGTTCTACTGTCTTTCAAGGAAGTACGATTCTCTTGCTGGTCTAACCCCATAATTTTATTTGGTTCTTAGCAAATACAGGTGGAGCCTGAATTTGAAGAAATAATCTCTCACTGATTTTAATGGCTCAGTAATTTATTTATAGGTATAAAGTTCTGCTTATCTCAAACCCAAAGGTGAGTTATGATCTTGGAACAGCTGCAAAATATGCCAAATATGTAAAACTCAAAAGCCATCAAGGAAGTAAACGAGAGTAGCTGTTTCACGTTTAGCTCGTAACACAAGGAAGGGGTGTTAACAGAGATGATAAAAGGACGCACGTGTAAAGAGAGCGTTAGCCATGGTGGCTCAGTGGTTAAGGCGCTGAGTTTGTCGATCGAAAGGTCGGCAGTTCAGCGGTTCAAATCCCTAGTGCCGCGTAACGGGTGAGCTCCCATTCCTTGTCCCAGCTTCTGCCAACCTAGCAGTTTGAAAGCATGTAAAAAATGCAAGTAGGAAAATAGGGACCCCCTTTGGTGGGAAGGTAACAGCATTCCGCATTTCCGCTACCGGTTCTCCGAACTGCTCAAAATTTCCACTACTGGTTCCCCAGAACCTGTCAGAACCTGCTGGATTTCACCCCTGCTTTAATCATCTTAGTTGCTCTTCTTTGCATCTTAGTTGCTCTTCTTTGCACTTTTTCCTCCAAAGTCTCAACATCTTTTTTTTGGTAATGTGGCGACCAAAACGAGATGCAGTATTCCTAACATACTAAAGCGGTACTAAATACTTTGCTCGATTTCGATTCTATGCCTCTGCCGATACAGCCAAGGATTGGGTTAGCTTTTTTGGCTGCTGCCGCACATACCGAACCGAGAGAACTAATTCCAAAAGGAGAAGAATCTCTAGAGGCTTAATGCTTTGGTCAATAATTTACAGGCTTTAGAACTATTTAGTCAATCTGGACCTGCCTTGGCTGGTTAATTTCCCAGCCTTGCTCCCTTTTCCTGGGTCTGTTTCTCAGAGGCCGCAACTTAAGTCAAGCGCTAATTGACTTGCACCTACTGAGCAAGAAGGCAATTAAGTTGAATTAAAAAAAAATAGAGAAAATTTCGCTCCTTTCCCATTTTGGCTGCAGCAGAGGGGAGCTAAAAAGGCAGAGAAAGGAGATGGACACAGAAACGCTCGAGCGATCCATGACTGGTTCTATGATAGTGGAAAAACAGCAGATGGGGGATGACGGGAGAAATGTGGAAAGTTAGGGCCCGTACAGATTCTCAGTCATCCAGGTCATGGTTGTCCCAAAAGTGCTTTCTTTCCCAGGATTTTTTGGTTGCTTTCTTTGAAGACGTTTCGCTTCTCATTCAAGAAGCTTCTTCAACTCTGACAGAATGGTGGGGAATGGAAGGATTGATGCTCTTGCTGACAGCTGGTCATTTGCATCCTTTTAGAGGGTCGTTGAGGCCACTTGGAGGGTTTTCTGTGTCCTCAGGGTCACCTGAGTGGTGCAAATGGTTCCTGTAGTCTGCAATTTTTTCCTCTGGAAATCCATTCCTATTCCCACACCATTCCAAGGGTGCTCATCCCAAATTGTATGGCTAAAAGTCTATAGAGATTCTCAGTCATCCAGATCGTGGTTATGTTAGGGCATTAATGGGGAAACATAAACATTGCATGGCTTGGTCCAGCATCATGGTTAGTAGGCAGGAAGGGACATCTACACCTGAACCTGGTGATTGGCTCTGTGCTCCTTTGTTAATTCTTGACATGTTCAGAATGCAGTGGGATCAAATCTATCTATATGCTGCTAGAAAAAAAAACATTGTTGTGACCGTTAACTGGGTGAAACGGTGCATCACAGGGCAACCGCTTTTGAACCAGGTTAGCTCAAACCACGTTAGCTCACTATAGCTTACAGAATGTGTCCCAACATCTGGGACCCATGAGCCTTGAGGGACTGAAATTCGGGGAAGTCATGCCTGTTTCAGTTGTAGTTGCTGGGCTGTTGCTGTAGTTGCTTCATTTTCAACGTTCCGTGACAGTTTCCCAGCCAATCTTGCAATCCCAAAGTTGTGTGATCTTCATTTTCAATGTTCTGTGACACTTTCCCAGCCAGTCTTGCAATCCCTTGCTCCCTTCCCCCACCCAGTAGCAGCCACTTACGTGCCTGCTGGAAAGGGATGGAATAGGAGAGGGGAGAGAGGAGAGGAGAGAAGAAGAGGGGAGAGAAAGGAGAGAAGATTTCCAAATCTTGCTTCCTGCAAGATTTTCACAAAAAAAGCTCCATGGGGAAGCCAGCAGGAAGTTGGAAGTCACTCCTGCTGCTTTTAGGCCTGCCTTTGATCGTTCTGTTTCTCTGTTTAGGTAAGAAAAGATCTCTGAAATGAAGATCCAGTGGGTCACAGATCATCTAGTTTGGAATAAATCTAGGTAAGCAACGAAGGTTTCATCGCTAAGAAACCCAGCGCAGAGAGAGATTTCTGTAAAGTCCAAGCGGCTGGATCAAGCCCAGAAAAACAACACGCAGTGAACGAAGCCGGAGCGATGCAATTCTGTAGAATACATTAAGGGTTTGCCATCGTTATAAATAACCCTGGTAATTAATCATATTGGATGAGCTGTATGTGCCTCAAACAGAGTGCACAAAACTGGGACTCCCTCGTGGTACCTTGGTGGTAACATCACCCCCTGGGCCAGTCTTGTGTCTCTGGGTGGGGTGTAATTCCTGATTTTTTAATTTGGACAACTTCCGCATGATCAATGCAAGAGAGAGAGAGAGAGAGAGAGAGAAAGAAAGAAAACAAATTCCCTTGGGTGAAAAATAGCCTCTGAAGCTGGGAGAAAGTGAAGTCTCTTTGATGCTTAGTCAAAAGCGAGATGCCACAGACGCAAATAAAGATACTCACCAACCCGCCACCCCCCCTCAAAACCCGGTTCCTGCTCATTTAAAAAAAGGGGGAGAGAAAAAAAAATCTCATTTAAAGGCTAATTGGAACACCAGGGGAGAGCCATATATTCATTAAAAAGGCAACAAATTTATAAAAGCCCGTGCTGCCATATTAATGAGGCAGAAGAAGAATGTGGTTTGATTAAAACAACGGCCGTAGTAATGAGATCTCACAAGAGAGAGAGAGAGAGAGAGAGAGAGAGAGAGAGAGAGAGAGAGAGAGAGAGAGAGAGAGAGAGAGAGAGAGGGAGGTAGATAGATAGATAGATAGATAGATAGATAGATAGATAGATTATGGGCATCGTTGGAAGATAACGTTATTGTTACTAGTTGTGCATTTCCACAATCGCTCGATCCGATTTGCAGGATTTGGCGGAAATCAACGCTACCTTTCTGGGTTGCTGTCCAGTGGTGAAATCTTCCGTGGATTGCACCCGTTTGCTTCCCACGCAAATGCGGTGCACACCAAACAAACGCTTCATGCGGAAAAAGAAGACTTCACTAAGTAAGTGAAGTCAATTCCCAGTGAAGGAATTCTGGGAATTGAAGTCCACAACTCATAAAGGAGGGGGGCATAGTTCTCCACCTCTGATGTAGGAGATGACTAGGCTCAGCCCAAGGGAGGGGTCAAGCGCATCATCAGTCACGAGTCCATTCATGCCCACAAGCAAACCGTGCCAGCCCACCGTGAATTCCTTATCTACCGCCAAATTGCTTTGACCATTAGTAGTTCAGATTCCTGTAGCGCATAAGCTTATGAGAAGTCTTTATACCCATTTGAACTGCCTGGATCTCCCGATTTCCCCGGCGCTTGATAGAAGCGCTATCCAGTGGATGATGTTAACCCAGTGAGAAAAAACAAACAAACCCAGGTTTTGCAAAGATGTCTCTTTTGACCTGACGGCTCTTCCTTGACGTCGACACCATCTGCGGAGTTTAACATTTGCTTAGGAAAGCTCAACAAAGAGAGGCGGCACTTAGCGAGGCCTCCCGATTCAATTGAGCAGCATCAAAAGAGTAAACACGATTTAGAAGTGTCATCTGTATCTCCCAAGCAGTGATGGATTAAAAAATAATATTCCTCGTTGCTCGCTTTTGAGAGATACATGGAGCCTTATTAATTCCCTCTGTTGACTTCCTTTGACATTTCGTCCTTCCTACTTAACCGCTTCTTCTTGAAATCAGAAGGTAAGGTTAAACCTGTTGTAACAAAGGAACTCCTAATAGGTCTGGTAGGCCATGTTTTCTTAAGGTCTCCCTCCCCACTCTTCCCGCTCCCCTTAATTTGGGGAGTTTAACTAGCAGAACTCTTGAAAACCCGACCATATTGGCTCATCCTTTTAGTCCAGAGGGGAAAGTAAAGTCCTGGTTGTGTCTAATCAGCCAGGCCTTGGGTCACACCTGGAAATCACTAGAACTATTTAAGTTGCCAAAGGTTATTAATAAATCTCCCGCGATTCCCTTAAGTCAATAATGAAAGGCCCATCTTTCAAGCGAGTTATGTCAGGCTGTGTTATGGTACCAATTTGATCCTTCCTCTCCCCTCCCCAGCCCCACACTCTTCCCCCCCCCCCCCGAGACCCAGCAGGAAGCTCAAATCTCTGTTGATCACAATGGCAAAACTGTGAATTATAAGCGTTCCTGCGTCTCTCTTCTAAAGGCCTCCTTGGGGTTCCTGCTTGGACAGCTGGCTATAAGAGAGATGGATTTGAGAAGGATTCATGGTCTCTTTGGAGGATCTCAGTGTCTCCCCCTCCCTCAAAAAATGAAATAATAATAAAATAAAATAATATAATAAAACAATAACATAAAATATAAAATAAAAGAATAAAATAAAAATAATGTAAAATACTATAAAATAAATAATAAAACAATAATAAAACAATAATATAAATATAAATATAATGTAAAATAATATAAAATCATATAAAATAAATAATAAAATAAAATAATAAAATTAAGATAAAATAAAATAAAAAATATTAAATTAAATTAAATAAATAAAATAAAATAAAAACTAGAATAAAAAAAACACAACCGTTTGTTGGGGGAAAAAAAACAGAAAATCTCTGATCAAAGCCAGACTTCTTTAAGGAAGTTTTGAAAGTAAAATGTGAAACAGCTGGGATGAGTGGTAAGCTCCATAATGAGTTTTTATTTTTACAACAACAACAACAACAATAGTAGTAGTAGTAGTAGTATCTGTCACATTAGCAATTGTCAGTAAGAAAGACCAAATAAATAAATAAATAAATAAATAAATAAATAAATAAATAAATAAATAAATAAATATCTATCTATCTATCTATCTATCTATCTATCTATCTATCTATCTATCTATCTATCTATCTATCTATCTATCTATCTATCTATCTATCTATCTATCTATCTGGATAGTGGATGTGATCATACCTGGAAGATTGCAGGAGAGAAGAGAAAGAACTAGAGAAAATCGCAAAATACAAAGACCAGCAGACAGATGTGGAACAACTGTTCCAATATCTCAGGGGCTGCCCCAAAGAAGAGGGAGTCAAGCTATTCTCCAAAGCACCTGAAGGCTGGTCAAGAAGCAATGTGTGGAAACTAATCCAGGAGAGAAGCAATTTAGAACTAAGGAGGAATTTCCTGACAGTGAGAACCATTAATCAGTGGAACAACTTGCCTCCAGAAGTTGTGAATGCTCCAACACTGAAAGTTTTGAAGAAGAGGTTGGACAACCATTTGTCTGAAGTGGTGTAGGGTTTCCTGCCTAAGCAGGGGGTTGGACTAGAAGACCTCCAAGGACCCTCCCAACTCTGTAATTCTATCCTATTCTAACTAGGGCAAAAGAAGGCAAAGATGATACCAGCTGTGATAAGCGCTTTGAGTAGAATCCCAAAACGTTGGGAGTATCACTTGAATAGCATCAACATTGACAAACTCACTATCGGTCAATTACAAAAGGCAAGCTTTACTCCAAACAGCTTACATCCTGCAACAATATACCAACTAACACCATCAAACAAGCACATCTGGCTATCCCAGGTCCTTGGGAAGGACCCGATAGGTGGATAAAAATGCCAGACCCACTCTAAACATCTGGCTGACTGCACCACCAACTATAATAACAACAGTAAGAAACCCAAATTCTTGGGGGGGGGGGTGTTTGATACATTTCTTGTAGACTCTGGTTGGGAACCCCCGAAGAGAACAATAAGCCGGGTAAAAATATATGTTACATTGTAAAGTCGATCCGGACCTGAGACCGGCTTAGAAACGCTCCTAACACTTAGAAACTTTTTGTTATGGTTCATTATGTGAGGAAGCCAGAATCGAGTGGAAAAAAAAAATACTTGCCAGTGATTCCCCCCCCCCAAAACGCTGAATTTGCGCTGTCCTGCTTTAGACCCCAAAAATGTCCTCCATCTGTGCTTCTTTCAAGTTTGAAAAGAAAGAGCAGATGACTGGTTTGGGTTAAGGATAAACATATCAATCACGCACTGGTGCGCGTATGCACAAAACATGTGCTAATATTCACAGATCACCCTTCAGATGCCAGTAAGAAAAGGAGGGAATCGGTGGTGCTTGAGGCGCTTAAACAGGGAAAACGGGAAGGAATACCTATTTTTTCTTTCTCTTTTTCAAGAAACAAAATTTCAGTGGGATTGAGTGTTTTTTTCCCAGCGAGATGTATATTTAGCTCTCGTCAGCTAACCATACCCTTTCTGGGATTTACTTGCATATTAGGTAGATGTATTAACCTCTAAGTCATGGGCTCTCCTTGCTTTGTCGGCTATACCAGGGGAGAGATTACCGTACTTTTCGGAGTATAAGATGCACTTCCCCCACCTATAAAAATGGGTGAAAATTGCAGTGCTTCTTATACACCGAATGTTGCTGAAGCCCCGCCCACCTGCCGGCCCCCACCATTTGGCCGTTTTCAGCCTCCGCTCATCATGTTTTCGGCCTCTGCACGCCCCGTTTTAGACCTGTTCCAGGCTGTGAGGATCACCACAACACATTGCTGCCGATCACTGCTTCCACGCATCATGTTTTCGGCTTCCGCATGCCCCATTTTTGGCTTCCATGCTTTGCATTTTTGAACGGTTCAAAACGTGATGTGCAGAGATGGCAATGCGCTCTGGTGATCCCTGCAGCCTTGAGCAGCTGATTGGCGGTATTCTGGGAGGCTGATCCAACCGCAAATCAGCTGCTTGTGCTGAATCAAGCTGCGATAACGTGCTGAAGCTGACCAGGTTGACCAGATGAAAACTGATGGATGCTAGTAGGCAGAGGCAGAATCTTTTTTCCTCCCCAAAAACTAATGTGTGTCTTATACTCCAAAAAATATGGTAAGTGTTTTCCGGTAAGACCAGTCTAACAGGGCAACCTGGTCTATTCAACTATGAGACGGAACATACTGCTTCCGCTTTTGCCTTTCAGCCCCAATCCAGGAGCCTTTGCAGGCAGTCGCTTCCGCGACAAACTATTTTTGTGTTGAATTTATAATTTACTGACAAAGAAATAAAGGGAGACTAGTTAGTATAGATCTATTTCAAGCCATTTAGCTCCCGTCAGCTAGCCATACCCTTTCTGGGATTCGAACCCTAGCTACTTGCAGTATTAGGTAGATGTATTAACCTCTAAGCCACGGGCTCTCCTCGCTTTGTCAGCTACACCAGGGGAGAGATTACCATATTTTTCGGAGTATATGATGCTCCGGAATATAAGACAAGACGCACTTTAGTTTTTGGGGAGGAAAATAAGAAAAAAAAATCTGCCCCTGCCTACCAGCATCTATTGGTATTCATCTGACTAGTGTCCTGTCAGTGTGTGAAAGAGTTCTCCAGAACCTGCTGAATTTCACCCCTGTTACAGCAACCTGGGGGGTCATGTGATGGCCATTTATGATCTTCCCGGTCATAAGTCAATGGGGGAAGATGGATTCGTTTAACAACTGCGTGATTCGCTTAACAACCGCCAGAGTAACTGGGTTAAAACATTAGCCCTAGAGTGTGGAGAAGGCCATCTGCGATTTGCATCACTCGACATGTCTTCAAGATGGCACAGATGAGATGGATGAGGGTTGACACCCCCCCCCCAGTAAAATGCACACTTCCTACAAGATTTCCAAGAAACCTGATGCAGATAACTCTAAGATATTTTCAAACGCTGCTTCTCCTCTGATTTTAATGGCAGCCTTGTAAGGAAACATTTTTGTAAGGAAACCACTTAGTGACAAGGAGTACTGAGTATCTATCTATCTTTCTTGGTACTAATGTAGTAAGTCTCTGTGTGAATGCTATATAAATATTTCTTCAGGTACGTCACTGCTATTACTTTCTAGCAGCTCCTTTCTAGCCTTAAAAACAAAACAGAACAGAACAGAACAAAACAAATAAGAACCCCCCCCCCCCGAGTCACACCACTCCCATTGAGAAAAACACCAGTCAAAACAACAGGATTTAGCAATCATTACATTATCTACCCGGTGACAAACTAATGGTTCTTTTTCTTTCTTTCTTTCTTTCTTTCCTTGAAATCTTCAATAAACTAAGCTATTTTAAGACATCCGGGCACTTTTAACGAACTCCGAAAATGAATTTTACAAAAAATGAGCATTTCAATGTATTTGCATGCTTAGAACTTCTTTTGTGCCTTTGTGATTGTGATTGTGTTGTTGTTTTGGAATTCAGATTTTTTTTTTTTGTTAACACACACACATACACCCATAGTGCAATTTTCACAGCCACTAAACAGTTCCTTCTAATCTCCAAAATTGCTCGTAAGATGTATCTACTATTCCCATCGGAATAGTAGAACACTGTTCCATAACGGTTGAATATATTCTTGTCGGAATTCGTATTTATTCAGAAATGCACATTCCTCTGGAACCAAAAAAGGGGCCATCTCAAAACTCTCGGTTGTCACCTTCCTGAGAGATGATCTACAGCAGTCATTAGCCTCCTAGGAGCATCGGAGTGACCCATGGGACTTGTGTTTCTCAGCTTGAAGTCTCAACTGCAAGGATGCCTTAATCTGGATTCCTGCTTTCAGCAGGACATTGACGGAAAATTTTTCCAAAATACGTTCCATAAAAGCCTAGGAACTTGACAAGAGGGTTTTTTTTTTAAAGGTTTAGGATGAAAACGTAGTCCATTTTCTGCTACTACAGCTGTTAGCCAGTCAAGAAATCTGGCCAGATAAGATGGCTCACTGGTTAAAGTGCTGAGTTTATCAGCTGGAAAGCTGACAGCCCAGGTTTGAGATCAGAGTTCTGTGTGACTGGGTGAGCTCGTGTTACTTGCTCAAGCTCCTGCCCATCTAGCAGTTCAAAAAGCATGCAAATGCGAGTAGATAAATAGGTACCATTTTGGTGGCAAGGTAACAGCATTCCATGCACCTTGGATTATAGTCATGCCCACAGAAAGTTCTTTGGACAATGCTGGCTTGCAAATGGACAGCAGAAATCTTTACTAAACTTAGGTAAAGGTAAAGGTTCCCCTCGCACATACATGCTAGTCATTCCCAACTCTAGGGGGCGTTGCTTATCTCTGTTTCAAAGCTGAAGAGCCAGTGCTGTCTGGAGACGTCTCCATGGTCATGTGGCCAGCATGACTAAACACCAAAGGCGCACGGAATGCCGTTACCTTCCCACCAAAGGTGGTCCCTATTTTCCCACTTGTATTTTTTACGTGCTTTCGAACTGCTAGGTTGGCAGAAGCTGGAACAAGTAACGGGAGATCACCCGTTACACGGCACTAGAGATTCGAATCGCTGAACTGCCGACCTTTCGATTGACAAGCTCAGTGTCTTAGCCACTGAGTCACCGCATCCCATATTACCTAATTTATGGAAGGTCTATTCTGATCCTCTTTCATACAGCTGTATGAGCCCATACAGTTGTGGGCTAGGCTCCCTGTTATCTGACTGTTCCTCTTCACTCCTTTGCCCATCTCCCGAGGCCATTCGCACCTACCATTACAAGAGCTTTGCCTTTTGATGAGAAAATCCTTAAAAAAAATGACAACCGTCTCCGCATCCCGAAAACATTAGGAAACCCTCGGACTCGGATTAGGAAACCCTCGGCCCACAATTAGCCCTTCCCAATGCTCAGATTCTAAGAAGGTCATCTTTGGGTCACTCAACCCAAATGGGACAGTTTTCACGTAATCCCCAGTTCGTTCAGGAACTGCAGAGGGAAGCATTGGCTCCATAAAGCTTGCCGCAATTGGGAAGCAGCATTCTCCAAGTTAACATACTGTCTAGGAGAGTGTGAACGTGTGAAGAAGAGGAGTGGGGAAGGGAAGGTGTGAGAGAGAGTGTGTGTGTGGGGGGGGAAGCTGAAAGTTCTGCTCTTCAGGCCCCCCATCCTGTCAGCGAGGGAGAACTGATGCGGGCACAAGTGGGCCTTACTTGCCAATCTTTCTGGCAGGAGAAATATTGCTGCAGATGGCAGCTGCCAGCAGGGGAACGGGGAGTGAAAATAGAGGAATTAATGACAGAAATTACCCGAGAAGAGAAGGGAGGAAAGCATTTAAAAAAAATAATAATAAAGAAGGGAAGAAAAAAAAAAGGATTTAGTTATTTTCTCTTGAGCGTTAAAGCAAAACCAGACATCAAATAGTCAAACAAACAGAACAGAACCAGATGGTGCAATGAGGCACTGGCTTCAATGAAGAAGCATTAATGCTGGAGAGGGGAGGAGGATCATCTCGATTGCCTCTTGAGTCCCGTCCCCCCCCCCGCTATGAACTCAAGGCCGAGTTTGAGAGAACCTTTGTGGCTTCGTAATTTAAGGAAGTGTCCACATCGATAGATGAAGACCTCGGGGATACAGAAATCTGCTTTTGGCCATCTGGACTCTTTGTAGGTTAAGAGGACCCACAATAAAAAAAAAAGATTTATTGCGCTAGAAGACCTCCAAGGTCCCTTTCCAAGGAGTTGGAAGGGGCCTTGGAGGTCTTCTAGTCCAACCTCCTGCTTAGGCAGGAAACCCTACACCACTTCAGACAAATAGTTGTCCAATCTCTTCTTAAAAACTTCCAGTGTTGGAGCATTCACAACTTCTGGAGGCAAGTTGTTCCACTGATTAATTGTCCTCACTGTCAGCAAACTTCTCCTTAGTTCTAAGTTGCTTCTCTCCTTGATTAGTTTCCACCCGTTGCTTCTTGTCCTGCCCTCAGGTGCTTTGGAGAATAGCTTGACTCCCTCTTCTTTGGGACAACCCCTGAGATATTGGAACACTGCTATCGTATCAGGTTACCAGTCTACAGCTTGGAAGCTCTTTCCAAATGCTACTTATGACCAGATATCAATAGCTGCTCTCTCTAGCTAGCCCAGTTATCCTGCCAAGAGTGTCATTGTGGAGGAAGGACTGATGACAAGGTTGGATATAAATCTATTGAACAAATATATCCATGCTGGATTGTAGGGGAGGGGGGGAATAAAAGGTCAAGAGGAAGTAAATGTGAAGAAGACCCAATCACAACTGAAGATGCTCAGAAGAAGTTACTAGGGCAGGGGTCAGCAACCTGTGGCTCTGGAGCCACATGTGGCTCTTTCACCCCTCTGCTGCGGCTCCCTGTCACTCAAAATATGTGTCACAACCACCAGTGTGCAACCCCTGTCAGCACATGATTTATTGAGCTTTTCAACCCCCGGTAGGCCAACCATGGATAAATCCAAGAGAAGGAAAAAGTTTCAGAAGGAAACAGAATGTTTAATTCAACTACATAGGCTAGTTTTCGGGCCGCTCAAGAAATAGTCAGGCACGGGAAGCGTTTTGTGGCTCCCGGTGTTTTCTTTTCTGTGGGAAACTCTCTTTGAGTGTTTAAGGTTGCAGACCCCTGTAGCAGGGATTGGCCGTTCGATTCTTTAAGCCTGGTCAATGCTTTTAAGTGATTACTTAGTAAATCTGGAAAGACCTGTGTGTTCAGTGCTTATTGACGGAATATTGATGAAGCTTATTGATCTAAGCTGAGCTGAGGAAAAGGGAAGGGAACCTGAGTCACAGGCCACCAGCGCTTGATTTATTTCTCAAGGTTTTGTGGGGTCCTTGGGGCTCTCTGAGCTTGGCTAGAAGGAAGTGGGGTTTAAGGAGGAAGAAGAGCAAAAGTGGTATTTGCTTACTTTCCCGACCGGTTCGGGAATGTGAGTGCGCTTCGCTCAAACGCCCCATCCACGCATGCACACAGCTTTCCACAAATGCGCCCAGCCTCAAAAATATGGCTAAATACCACCTCTGAAGAGGAGGACTGTGGGGTCCTTGGTGCTCCCTGAGCTTAATTGTTTTCTTGCAGACGATTCTTGATCCAACAAGGTAACATCATCAGGGCTATCATCAGTCTTAAATGATGATGTAATCTAGTTGGGTTATGAAATGTCTACAATAAAACCACTAAGGTCAGAGAGCAATAAGGACCACATAGTCCTCCACCTCCTCCATTCCACAAATCCCACTCCCTTCTAGCACTGATGATGTTCCCTAGTTGGGTCATGAAACATCTGCCAGAAAACCATCAAGCTCGGAGAGCACCAAGGAACCCATGGTGCTGGAAAAGACTCCTGCGAGTCCCTTGGATTGCAAGGCGATCCAACCGGTCAGTCCTGGAGGAGATCAATCCTGACTGCTCTTCAGAAGGCCAGATCCTGAAGAGGAACCTCAAATACTTTGGCCATCTAATGAGAAGGAAGGACTCCCTGGAGAAGAGCCTCATGCTGGGAACGATGGAGGGCAAAAGAAGAAGGGGAAGGCGGAGAACGAGATGGCTGGATGGAGTCACTGAAGCAGTTGGCGTGAGCTGCAATGGACTCCAGAGGATGGTAGAGGAAAGGAAGGCCTGGAGGAACGTTGTCCATGGGGTCGCGATGGGTTGGACACGACTTCACAACTAACAACAACAATAGATAGATGATAGGTAGGTAGGTAGGTAGGTAGGTAGGTAGGTAGGTAGGTGGATCCAAGGGACTCCTGTGAGTCCCTTGGACTGCAAGGCAATCCAACCGATCAGTCCTGGAGGAGATCAACCCTGACTGCTCTTTAGAAGGCCAGATCCTGAAGAGGAAATTCAAACACTTTGGCCACCTAATGAGAAGAAGGACTCCCTGGAGAAGAGCCTAATGCTGGGAATGATGGAGGGCAAAAGAAGGAGGGGACGGCAGAGAACGAGGGGGCTGAATGGAGTCACTGAAGCAGTTGGCGTGCCCTTAAATGGACTCCGGGGGATGGTAGAGGACAGGAAGGCCTGGAGGAACGTTGTCCATGAGGCCGCGATGGGTCGGACACAACTTTGCAACTAACAACCATTGGTCTCTAAGGCTTGCCTTCAACACAAGATGCCTCCGCCATGCTTTTTTTGGGATGTGAGTTTTCTTTTCTACAAAAAACCAGCAGCAATAACAATAACCAACGTTGCGAAACATTTTTTGTCTCCCTGTCTAATCACGATTAATCAACAGGACAGACGGTGAAGCAACAGGGAAGAAGAGGCAGGACATGCAAATCGACAGCTGAAGGCTTCTGAAGTGACAGCTCCGAGAGAGCGTTTGGCCTCTCGTGCTTTTAAGTGGGCAGCTCCGTTCCTAGGGAGAGCGTTCTTTCATTCCGGGGGGGCCCCTTTTCTGTGGGATGCTAATTGAGCTGTCCGATCCCTGGTTCAGGCAACTTCTGCTGTTTTAATCGCTTGCTTTTCCTGGGCTCTAGAGAGCCTGTGTCACGCTTGCCACCGCTGCAGCCCCCTCCCAGAAAGAGAAGACTTTGACTGGTTCTCCCTCTGGAAGCAGTTAGTGCTAAATTATTATTCAACCAGAGAGGATGAGTGTTGACCAAGAGAACTGGAAGAGCTTAAGGTCACGTTTCGGTAGCAGACGGGAGAGCTCAAATCAGAGATGTGTACGGATTTTGTAATGACTGCAACAGCCACTATGTACGACAAACAGGCTACTGGGGCCTGTCGGTCGCTGGCTCCCTCCAGAAACTGAATCAGAGGAGGAGGAGGCGGCGTGGGAGTTGGGATAAGCATCAAGGCAATCTGAGAGCTCCGAGGGGGAAAAGGGAATGGAGCTGGCAGAGAGAGAGAGACAGAGGCGGAGCCTGGGCCATCTGTCAGCCCTCAGATGGAGAGTCAACAGCCCCCAGGTCTGGAAGTGGCTGATGAGGAAGAGGAGGAACAGCTGGGTCCAGTGCCTGACATGTAGATGGGCAAAAGGCAGAGGAGAGGTGAGCAGTGGAAATCTATGGGCTGGTCCTTGGGATGGAAGTGCCACTGCCGGCAGTCTGCAAAGCTGGCAGCAGAGTCGGACAGTGAGGAGGTTGGGGAGGAACAGGGCCAGTCCTGGAGCCTGGAAAGGCTCGGATGAGGGCTCTGCATTGGAGGAAGAGAAAGGGCCATCTGGGAGGTATGTGCTGCCTCCAGAGCCGGACCTCAGCGAGGCAGAGGAGAGTTTATTCCCAGTGTGCACATGCGCAGCTGCCTGAAGGCAAGAACAATTAAAACAAAAGGGAAGTCTCAGGAGTAAGGCTTGGAGATGATTGGCCCCTCCCATAAGACTTAAAAGAGGAGCAAAGGCACGTGAGCCTTTTCAGGAAGCAACGTTTGTTCATTCTGTTCAGTTTAAAGCCTGAAGCTCTGTTTGATTCTGGACTCTGTGTGCTTTTGCCAAGTAGGTCTTTGGCAGCATGTGAAGGGAGATAAAAGTGGGTGATTATCAGCCTTATTCCGAAGGACTCTTTACAGCTATTTGGGACTCATCTGTGAATGAACAGAATTCACAGCTGTTGCAATAAAGAGAGGTTTTTGGGACTACTCGTGTGTTTTACTGACTCAGGAAGCCGAGGTCACAATACCCAGGCACTATGCCGTCCCATTTAGCTGTGTTTTTTAAGACACGCATACGTGTGCAAGCGCGCGCGAGAGAGAGCAAAGCGAATGCGCAGAAGGTGGCACGGATGGTCGCATTTTCGGTGCAGTTGTTAAATTATATGAAGCCCACCTCTGTACTGATTGCATCTGAAGGCATCAAACAGGCAACCAGGAAGGGTTGCCTGTTATATTTCCAATCTAAACATTCAGCCTTTGAATCTGTTCGAGAGACGGATGTGGGAACAAGCTTCTGCACTATCCCGAGGGGAAAAACACCAACATTTGTAAAACAAGCGAGGGAGACCGACAGGGAGGGGAGTTTTCTCCCTCTCCCCCCACCTTCCTCCTTTTCTTTCTGCGGTTCTTTTCCTCTTTCAATTTCATCCAGGTTGCACATGAGTAAACATCAATTTTAGCACTAATATGGAGCCCCTGCTCGCCTTGAGGTTGGTTGCCTGATTTGTAGAGTGATTGTTAAATCATTAATTGTGTGTTTTACACTCAATTTTCAAAAGCCGCATCTCGCCAAGAAAACAAAACAAAACGATTGACTTCTGAGTCCTCTCCCTCTCCAGAACGCCCGCCGTTTAAGCGCCATCGTCTTGTGTTGCAGGAAAGCAACATTTATCGTTCCTGAAGATAAATCGTGACTGTGGTATTTTCCAGGGCATGAGCTGGAATGTTCAACCAAGCGCCCGTTTCTTGAAGATTATTTAGGTTAACTGCAGCCGGTGCCCCAAGAAATACCTTAACAGTCCAACCCGTTCATGGGGACACCATCAATCAATGCAATGCACCCATCAGCAAAAGGATGCCCTTCACAACAGAAAGAGTAAGGTAAAGGTAAAGGTTCCCCTTGCACATATGTGCTAGTTGTTCCTGACTCCAGGGGGCGGTGCTCATCTCTGTTTCAAAGCCGAAGAGCCAGCGCTGTCCAAAGACATCTCCGTAGTCATGTGGCCGGCATGACTCAACGCCAAAAGCACACAGAACGCTGTTCCCTTCCCACCAAAGGTGGTCCCTATTTTTCTACTTGCATTTTTTACCTGCTTTCGAACTGCTCGGTTGGCAGAAGCTGGGACAAGTCACGGGAGTTCACCCCGTCATGCGGCACTAGGGATTCGAACCGCTGAACTGCCGACCTTTCAATTGCATCTTAAGCCACTGAGCCACCGCATCCAACAATCTACCCGTGCACAGACACCCAACGGCGGAGAGAGAATATTTTTCTTTATTGGAACCCGGAGATGCAGCCAGCATCTTAAACATCTGTCTGCTTCCTGTACCGGGGTACCTCCAGCCAGGTCTGGCCGAGCAAAGGTTTGGCATGGCTTTAAAGAGAAGGCTACAAAACCAGTCGGATTAATTGGCTTCCTCCAAGAAAGCCATAAATTGTTTACAGTGGCCTTGGTTTTTAATGGAGTTGGGAGGGAAGGGGGGGAAAGATCAACGAAGGAAGGAAGCATTAACTATTTCAACACACTAAACAGAATAGTGGAGCGGGAAGGGACCTCGGAGGTCGACTAGTCCAACCCCCTGATCAAGAAAGAGAGCCTATACCCGTGATGGCGAACCTATGGCAAGGGTGCCACAGGTGGCACATGGAGCTATATTGGTGGGCACGCGAGCTCAGCTCTGGCACGCATGCGTGAGCCAGCCAGCTGATTTTCGGGCCTTCTGGGCCACCAGAAGTCAGGAAACACACTGTTTCTGGCCTCCGGAGGAGTGTGTGGGGAAGGTTGTTTTTGCCCTCCCCAGGCGCCTAGAAAGGCTCTGGAGCCTGGGGAGAGCGAAAAATGGGCCTACCAGGCCCACCGTGCCATCGCGTGCCAAAAGCAGGGGGAGCATGGGGGGGTGCATACAATTATGGATGTGGGCACACATGTGTGTGACTTCCCCTGCGCTCCCCCCGCTTTTGGCACACGATAGAAAAAGGTTAGCCATCACTGTCCTATACTATTCTGGAAAAAATGGCTGCCGAGTCTCTTTTTAAAAGCCTCCACTGATGGAGCACCCACAAACTTCTGGAGGCAAATCCTTCCACTGGGTCAATCAATCAGGAATAGAGCTGGAAGGGATCTTGGAGGCCTTCTAGTCCAGCCTCCAGGAGAGACTTTATACCAGTGATGGCTAACCTTTTTGCCATCACGTGCCAGGAAGGGGGGGGGCGAGGAGGTTCGCACGCGTGCATGCTCACCCCCATAATTCTATGCACCCTGTCTTGCGCATGGGCACGCAATCCCTCTCCCCCCTCCTGCTTCTGACACATTTTGCTTTCTCAGCTGGCTCCAGATCCAGTCTCTGGAGGCTGGGGAAAGCAAAAAATGTTCCCAACTTCCTGTCCCACCAGGAGTTGGGAAATAGGTCATTTCAGGCCTCCGGAGGGCCTCCAAGGGAGTGGGGAAGGCTGTTTTTGCCCTCCCCATATGCATAGAGAGGATCTGGAGCCAGGTGAGAAAGAAAAACGGGCCTTCCCCAACCCCCCAGGCCCTCCGGAGGCAGGGAACAGCCAGTTTCCATACTTCTGCTGGGCCCAGAAGGCCCCCAAATCAAGTGGCCAATGTGCGCATGTATCCTTGCAGGCTGTCCGGTCTCTTCTTAAACGCCTCCAAGTGATGGAGCGTCCACAACGTCTGGTGGCAAGCAGTTCCACTGGCTTTTTAAAAAAAAATTAATTTATATGCCGCCCTTCTCCGGAGACTCAGGGCGGCTTACAATGCGTTATTGTTCTCGCCGTTAGGAAATTTCTCCTAACAGTTGCTTTGTAAGGGATGCATAGTGAAAATAGAGTTGGTATTTACCCCCCTCGGCCCCCACTTCCTGGCACGTGCCCAAGGTCACATTGCATCTTCCTGCTGCCTGCTTCCCACCGTCCTGTTCGCTCACATAGAGCCACTCTCCTCAGAGTCCCGACGGCGAGCCAATGTCATCTAGCAGTGCCCAGGGGTAGGGCGTTCTCTGTGGGTGCTCCCACCCTCTGGAATGAATTACCTACCGAGCTCCGGACGGCTCCTGATCTCCGCCCCTTCCGTCAGGACCTGAAGACTTGGCTGTTCAAGCAAATAGGCTGACTCTGATTCTGGGTTTATTATTTATCATTAATTAGTTATTTGATTTGAAGTGCGATTTTATTGTACATGTTTCTTAACTTGTGTTCGCCGCCCTGAGTCCTTCGGGAGAAGGGCGGCATATAAATACATGTAATTAATAAATAAATAAATAAATAAATAAATACATACATACATACATACATACATACATACATACATACATACTTATAGGAAGTGCACCTCATAGGTTATCAAGGTAATGAACCTGCCTACTTGCCCTCCTTTGTGAAGAGGCATCGGGCCCATCTCTCTCTCTCTCTCTCTCTCTCTCTCTCTCTCTCTCTCTCTCACACACACACACACACACACACACACACACACACACGGTGACATCTCTTTCCAACTCGACCCGAGCTTGTTCCAACGGAGAAGTTAATAACGGAAGCCAACGGGGTTGCGCTCCCTACAAGACGGAATATGACCTTGGGCACCTGCCAGGGGCATACGAGCCACCTGACTCTTTTAATTAAATGAAAAATTAAAAGTAATTAAAAAGCGCGAGGCTCCGGCCTCCTCTTTATTTCAAAGCGTGCCTTGGGTCCGCTTGTAAAGGATGCGTAATGAAAAGAGTCGGTAGTTACACCCCGCTGTTCGGTTTGGGATGTTATCTCCACTCACTCCGGAAAGGGCTCAGCCAGAAGCCTTGGGGCGTAGTGGGTTGAACCCAATGGTGCTATTCAGTAAGTTCTACCCGGTTTGAGTGAAGTGGTAGAGGTGAATGCGGGATGCCCCGCCCACCTTCGCGGACGTCATTTATTTATTTATTTAATTTATTTATAACTTTATTTCTATACCACCCTTCTCCCGAAGGACTCGGGGCAGTGTACAGCCAGTTAAAACATAGAATATACAAATATCAATTTTTTAAAAAATAATTAAAATTATTATACAATTTCGGCTATAAATTATTATACAATTTTCGAATTAAAATCCAAAAAATTTAAAACTCCCAATTTAAAATATTTTACATGGCTAGAACCAGCCTGTCGGAAGAGCAGGGTCTTGAGGGCACAGAGAAACACACGGAGGTCGGAGATCTTGCGTATTTCTGGGGGCAGTTCGTTCCAGAGGGCAGGAGCTCCCACAGAGAAGGCTCTCCCGCTGGGTGTCGCCAGCTGACATAATTTGGCTGATGGCACCCCGAGGAGTCCCCCTCTATGGGAGCGAACTGGCCAGTGGGAGGCTATCGGTGGCAGAAGTCGGTCTCAAAGGTACCCAGGTCCTAAGCCATGGAGCGCTTTAAAGGTGGTGACCAACACCTTGAATCGCACCCGGAAGATCACTGGGAGCCAGTGCAGCTCGCGCAGGAGAGGTGTCACGTGGGCGCAACGACTTGCGCCCATAACCACCCACGCAGCCGCATTCTGGACCAGTTG